>JZKD02S0078994.1:371550-393213 GCA_000966675.3 Picea glauca | reverse complement strand
AAATGATTCCTTAGTCAAAGTTCAAGGAAAAGGAACTGTACCTATTCTTACTAAACAAAATGTAAAGAAAGACATAAACAATGTCTATCATGTTCTAGATCTGAAACATAATTTGCTAAGTGTAAGACAACTCATTGAACATGGCTATAAGGTACTTTTTGAGGGAGCATATTGCAGGATATATGATAAAACCCCCAGCAGAAAATTGATTTCTGAAGTCCACATGACTCAGAATAGGATGTTTCCCCTGACCCTCAGAACTGCAAATCTGATCCAACCATATGCACAAAGTGCAACCACCCCCAATGAAACTATGGTTTGGCATACAAGATTTGGACACCTACCCTTTCAAAGTCTCAGTCTTCTACAGAAGCACTCCATGGTCAAAGGTCTTCCTATCTTCATAGAACAAAATTCCCCATGTGAGTCTTGCATACTTGGAAAACATAAGAGAACTAGTTTTCCATAGTCCTCCACTCAAGCCAAACAACATCTCGAACTTGTTCACACTGACCTATGTGGACAAATGCTAGAGTCAATAGGTGGTAGCTTTTACTTTCTAACATTTATTGATGACTTTAGCAGGAAAATCTGGATCTATTTTCTCAGACACAAGTCTGACACTTTTGCAAAATTCAAAGAATTCAAAGCAGAAGCTGAAAAACAGAGTGGAAAATATATAAAAGCGCTCAGGTCCGATGGAGGAGGAGAATACAACTCCAACAAATTTGCAAATTTCTGCAAATCACAAGGCATTATCATGCAAACTTCAGCCGGGTATACTCCACAACAGAATGGAGTGGCTGAAAGAAAAAAACAGACAATAATGAACATCGCAAGAAGCCTACTCAAAGAGAAATGTTTGTCAAATATTTTTTGGGCTGAAGCAGTAGCATGCCCAGCTTATCTCTTGAATAAATCTCCAACCACAAGTCTAAAGATGAAAGTCCCTTAAGAAGCATGGAGTGGGACAAAGCTAAATGTTGCGCATCTAAGGACATTCAGATGCATAGCATATGCTCACATACCTTCCGAATTAAGGAAGAAACTAGATGATAGAAGTGAGAAATGTATCTTTACTAGAAACAGTGAAACATCTAAAGCTTACAGACTTTACAACTCAATCTCAAAGAAACTAATTATTAGCAGAGATGTAAAATTTCTGGAAAATCAACTCTGGAATGAATCTGAAAATCAGCAAATGGATAGTCAAAATCCATTGCTGCCCAGTTTTGAAAATACAGAAAATTTAGGACAGTCAATACATCAACCTACTCTTCCAAGATTGCAGGTACAAGGATAACCTGAAAATTCTCAGGATAACTCAACTTCAAGCAGAGACTCATCCTCTGAACTTCAAAATCAGAGAACTCGAAGTTTGAAAGAAATCCATCAGCAGTTGGATGACATTGAACAACACAATCGTTTTGCATTAATGTCATGTCAACCTACATTTTTTAAAGAAGCAGCTAAGGAGCCACATTGGGTTCAAGCCATGAACCAAGAAATTGACTCCATTGAGAAGAACAAGACATGGGATCTTGTTGTTTTCCCAGACACAAGAAGAGTATTGGTGTCAAGTGGGTTTACAAAACTAAACTCAATGAAAAAGGGCAGATTGAAAAACACAAGGCAAGACTTGTTGCCAAAGGATTCTCACAACAACCAGGTACTGATTATGGTGAAACTTTTTCTCCAATAGCAAGATTAGACACTGTAAGGACTCTATTGGCCATAGCAGCCCAACACAAATGGCAAGTATACCATATGGATGTCAAGTCAGCTTTCCTGAATGGTTTCTTAAAAGAAGAAGTTTATGTCGATCAGCCACCTGGATTTGAAGTCCAGGAGCAGCCAGCAAAAGTATATCGGTTGAAGAAAGCCTTATATGGCTTAAAGCAAGCTCCAAGAGCTTGGTACAGCGAAATTGACACTCACCTGATCAAAAGTGGTTTCAGCAGAAGCCAAAATGATCCAACTCTTTACACCAAAACAAATCAGCATGGTAAAATTTTGAGTGTATGTTTATATGTTGATGACATGATATATACTAGAAATCTTGAATTAACCAATTTTAAACATGCCATGCAATCTGAGTTCGAGATGACAGATCTTGACATAATGAAATATTTTTTGGGGATTGAGGTTGATCAATCAACCAAAGGAATTTTTGTCTGTCAGAAAAAGTATGCAACAGACATCATCAAAAGATTTCGCATGGAAGAATGCAATCCAACAGAAACCCCTATACGCCTAGGCACAAAATTGAGGAAAAAAATGAAGGCCCTACAGTGAACCCTACCCTGTACAAAAGTTTAGTAGGCAGTTTGTTGTATCTTACAGCAACTAGGCCTGATATTATGTATGTAGCCAACCTTGTTTCCAGATACATGGAATCCCCCAAAGATTCTCACTGGAAGATGGTGAAACGAATTCTGAGATATGTTGCAGGAACTCTCAATTTTGGCTTATGGTACACTAAATATAATGATCATCATATCTCTGGTTATACAGACAGTGATTTTGCAGGCAGCCTAGATGACAGGAAAAACACCTCAGGACATGTTTTTCACCTGGGCACAAACTTGATTTCATGATTATCAAAGAAGCAACCAATTGTATCAATATCTTCTACAGAGGCAGAGTATGTCGCTGCTACCTCAGCTTCCTGTCAAGCTGTGTGGCTGAGAAGAATATTGAAAGATATGTCACATACATAAAAGGATCCAACTCCTATCTTCTGTGACAACACCTCAGCAATTGTTCTATCCAAAAATCATGCGTTTCACAAGAAAAGCAAACACATTGACACTCGCTTTCACTTCATCCACGAGCTAGTCAATAATTGTGATATTGCACTTCAATTATGTGGCTCTCGAGATCAGCTTGCAGATATCTTCACAAAGTCACTGGGAAAATTCGTTTTTGATTTTCAGAGACAACACTTGGGCATCATCAGTGCTGATGTTTGTAACTGTTGAGTTTAAGAGGGAGTGTTAAATATAATGTAACCTCAACAGTCTAATTGTACACTGCCATGCCAGTTGTCCTGGCCAGCTGTACTATCATTTCTTGATTTGCTTGAGCCTATTTAGCTCAGCTAGTTTCCCTTTTCTATTGTACTCTTTTACTTGCATTCTATACTCTTTTCTTCATTTTACCTAATATGTTGAATTCTATTTCTGCTCTGCTCTTTCTCTGTATTCTACTTCTCACTTTATCAATTCCATGGGCCACGTCCTTGAGAATGCTCAGCCGTCTTTTCAAACCCAACTTGGAATTATTTTCACTGCAATGCAATGTTTATCCAAGCTTCCCTGCGACATGAACTCCATAACCAAAGATTTGATCTGGAAACTTGAGCAGACACCCATTAATCTTACCAAATTCCGATGTCTAACTCTCCCCAACGTCTTGCACTCTTTAAGAAGTCTCTTGGATGCACCTCCTGATGTGGCGGAGTGTATAACTTTCACAGCGACGACTGTGTTCATCGTCTGATACGCCCTTATACACGGAACCATGGCCGCCACGTCCCACTAGGTTATCTGGGCTGAGGCCATTAGTCGCTCTCTTAACCTCTTCCTCACTCACAAACTTCGTCTCCCGCAGCATCGTCCCTAATCTCGCTGCAATAGCTTCTCGCTTTCTTCTCCGAAAACATATCAATACAGTTACAAAGACGATTAGACAACATACAGATAGCAAACCCGCGCCAACCGAAGTTGCGAAGATAATTATCGTTCTCCTGGAATCATGATGGTGCACTCTTGTTAATTTACAGGGGGGCAACTCTATCCACCTTCCACAGAGTGCAGCGTTCCCTAAGAATGATGAAAAAATCAGTTTTTTGAAAGGCCCAGAGGATGGTATTTCTCCCATGAAGTTATTGTATTACACGTTCGAGTGCCTAAGCTTTCATAATTTCTCTATAGATAGAGGCAGGGGATCGGAAAGCATATTGAAAGATAAATCCATATCTTGAAGGCCTGCAACTTGACGGATGGATGTCGGAATCATGCCTTCCAATGAATTGTGAGAAAGATTAAGGTAGTCAAGTCCAACAAAGTTCACCAATTGGTCGGGTATGCTCCTGGAAAACTTATTGGCAGAGAGATCAATTGCTTGAACCATTTGCATTCCTCCCAGTTCAGCAGGCAGCCTTCCTGTGAGTGCATTATGTGAGACATTGATGTAGAGCTGTAGGTTACGAAGGCTAGCCACTTGCAATGGCATCACGCCGGTTAGCTGGTTGTAACTGAGATGCACAACCTCGAGACTGGAACATACCCCGATGCTGTCCGGTACAGTACCACTGAATTTGTTATAGCTGAGATCTAATTTTCTTAGCTGCTGCAAGCTTGCAAAAACCTGATGAATTTCTCCAGAAAACACGTTTCCGGAAAGGTCCAGTTCATACAGAGCTTTCAATTGACTGAATTGATAGGGAATAGTACCTTCCAAGTTGTTCCCGGAGAGTTTTAGTGACTGAAGAGCAGACAGCCTTTCTATCGCAGAAGGAAGGCCACCAGTTAGAAAATTGTCGGCTAGACTCAACAGGATCAATCCAGTGAGGTTGCTTATCTCCTGGGTTATCCTACCAGTGAAACGATTCGCAGACAAACATAGAAAGACCAGCTTTTGAGAAAGCTGCCCCATGCTCTCATTCATGTCACCGCTAAGCTCATTTCCAGAAAGATTGAGGAGTTCGAGGTTGGTGCAATTAGAAAGTGCTCCGAATATGGGAATGGATTCGGCGCTAACCAGGTGATTCAGATAAAGCCTAAGCGCCTGTAGACGTTGAGCTTCCCAATTTCCTGAGGTATTCCTCCAGTTAAGAAATTCTTAGAGAGTTCGAGCTTTAAAAGCTGAGAGCAATTTCCTAGAGATTTTGGAATAGTACCGTTCAGTTCGTTTCGCCACAGTAGTAGCACCTCTAAATTGGAGAGCTTGGTTCCTATCTCCGATGGGATTTCACCAGCAAGACTGTTGTCATACAAGTATAAAAGGCGTAACTCCGAGCAATTTAGTAGTGGAGGTGGGATTCCTCCACTTAGCTGGTTTGCTCCAAGATGCAGGAATTGAACTCTAGCAAGCAAGCCAAGCTGAGAAGGGATAGTGCCAGTAAGGAAATTACTTCCGAGACCCAGAATCTCCAGTGCAGAACAATTTCCTAAGGATTCGGGCACTTTACCTGTTAATCTGTTTGCATACAATGAAAGAGTTCGCAGGTTTTGCAATTGGCCGAGATCACTGGGTATACTTCCTGTCAAATTATTGAAGGACAGATTAAACAGCGTGAGAACCGTGCAACCTTTCAAAGCATTTGGAATTGACGATATCAAGTTATTCTTATTAAGGAACAGAAGTTTTAAGCGACTCAGCCTGCCCAGATTGCGCCAGAGAAACTGTTATAAGTGAGATTCAACACGCCAAGAAACGACATATTACCCAAGTGTGGAGGAATAGTTCCTTGCAGGCTCATGTTGTATAAATTAAGGCCAACTACGCTTAGTTTCGTTGGGTGGCAGCTGATACCTGTCCAATTGCAAACATGATTGGCAACATCCTAGTTGTCTAAGGCCTGGAAAGGATCATATCTACGGAGGTTTTGAATGTTAGATTCCTAATGAAGAAAAGAGCAGAAATATAATGGAAATAATAGAAGCAATCAAGAAACCATGATGAACGGAGATAACTAAACAATGGTAGAAAAGGCATACTCTATCCATCAATGCTTCTGTAAATAATCATGTACATAGATGTACATATATAATACAAAAGACCATAACTGTCATGTAACTGTATAACAATTAGGTTAATTTAACTAACCAACTAACTTATGATTAGTGTTTTGACATCCCCCTTAATCATAAGTTCGTTCTTTCCTGAAAAACTGCCACTACTTGACAATCACATTTGTCAAGTGAATATTCAAAAGGTTGATTGAAGATGCTCTCTGAACTCTAAAAAACAATAGTAGAAGTTGACGTCTTCTACTAAATTGGTGGTTTGAGGGTGACCACAAACTCATTTGGTGGTTTCGGGATAACCACAAACCAATCTAGTGGTTTCGGGATGACCACAAACCGAATGTCTAGCAGAAGATGATGTTTTCTACTAAATGGTATGGTTTTAAGTTGACCATAACTAACAAGAGCTCAAGGCTCAAAAATCTAAAAATGTAACAAGAAGAACTTCATGTCTTCTGCTCAATTGGTGGTTTTAAGCTGACCACAAACCATATCAACAACAATATGTTCAGGGACAAGAGTGCATACCAAGAACTAGGTTGCATACTTGATCATCTATTCATAGGCTCTAAATCAAACTTGGAACCTGACTCAAAATCAAACTTGGAACCTTACCAAGAACTAGGTTGCATACTTGATCATCTGTTCACAGGCTCAAAATCAAACTTGGAACCTGACTCAATTAGATTTCCTCCATGTCAGGGATAAGTGGTTCCAATTCCGTTGACCATCATTCGCAAGTATGGCCAAGAAGATATCCAACACATCAAATTGTATTCTAGCGGAGTCTGAAGACTCTATCTTCAACTCAGAAGACTACATCAACTGGGCCCCGATCATACCCTAAATCAACAAATCTTGAAAAACATTCATGTCCATCAACTGTAGAAATATCTCCAATCAAGTACGATTGTACTTGTGTATAAATCTGGTGATAAGACTGCTCCAATAAATTGGCTTCCAAACGCCAATGCCAATTCCCTAACCATTCAAAATGAATTTGTTTCCGCTTGCGCTTTTGACACCTTACTGAGGGATGATTTGTCTTCCCACAAAATTTGCATGGGTGAAGATCAAAACAGTTTGACTTATCATGGCCAAACCGGTGACAGTGTTTGCACTGTATGGGTTCTTTATCCGACCGTTTAGCAACTTCATCATCAACTATATCATGTACCTGTTCCTTACCAATATCCACAAGCTCTGTCATCTTATCATCATTCAAAAAACCTCCACTCACAAAGCAAATAGGTTCGCTATAATTAGGAAAATGAAAAAGGTTGTCAACATCCTGTACATATCCTAATCCATATCAATTTCGTTTAAATCATAATTCTTCCCATGGTCAAACAATACATTTATCCGCAACTTTTTCTGACATAGGAACTTTATTCAACTCATCTTCATGTTTATGACTGTCATCACTAGTCAACTGAATGTCTTCATTATTTTCATCCTTGATGCCATTTTGGTTGTTGTAATCACATTGTTGGTGTCGAAGCAAACTTAACTCATCAGACAATAACTTGTTTTGATGTTTGAACATATCAATCTTCTTGTGTGTTACTTGTAAACAAGTAATCATTGTACTAAGAGTGCACTTGTTTATTGCAATTATCAATTTTGTAGTTGAGTTAATTAATGTGCGCAATATTGTAAATAGTTCTTCAATTCTTGTCATTATGCAGAATATGGAAGAGAGATGCTTGTATGTTGATGCCACAAAATTCAATTTTGTATCCTATTGTGCATGCCAAGAGCGATCGTCTGTTGCATAAATGCCAAAAAACTACAGGATAACCAATAACACACACAAAGATCCTAAGACCCCCTTATTCAATTTCGGGTGGGTCAAGAATGCAAAGACAAATATGCAATTTGTTGGGCCGCTTATAACACCTTTACAACCACCTTATAACATTTAAAAAATTCCTTATAACACCTTCACAAAATAAATAACAAACCTTATAACTTCAATTACAAACAATTCTGTATTTGCAAACATTCTTATAACTCCTTATGTTCAATTTTCCTTTTGCTTGCTTTCTTTATCATAAGGTTTGGTAAATTCCTTATAACACCTTCACAAAATAAATAACAAACCTTATAACTCCAATTACAAACAATTTTGTATTTGCAAACATTCTTATAACTCCTTATGTTCAATTTTCCTTTTGCTTGCTTTCTTTATCATAAGGTTTGGTAAAATTTACCATGAAGCATCATCACGGCATTGAAAATATACCTCATAAAGATTAACTTTAACTCTCACTTTATTTAATCATTAATAAATTGGAATTTGATGTGACTTTCTTGAAAGTTAAATGAAATTTAAATATAAAAAATTCATTACCTCAAATTATTTGTTGTATGATTCATTTCCAGCGATCTTCACTTCCAACTTTCAAAAGATATGTATCATTTTAAAAAGGCTTGTGTATTTGACCTCTACCAAACGAACCCAAATCTCCGCCTTTTTACTGTCAAATTATCTTCAACTCTTAACAAATCTGGTGAGATCTCTTTTGCACAAAGAAATTCATGAAATAAACCTTTGTATACATCTTAAGATCATCCCAACAAGGTCGTAAGCTCCTTCAGGCACGCACACATCAAGAGGACTTCGTTTACAAGTGAGAAAATCACAGGTCTTTACATTTCACGCAGTTCTGAATCAAATCGCAGGTCTTTTATACCACAGGTTTCAAGGTTAATGGAAAATTTTCAAGAGAGATCGAGAATGGATGACTTGTGCTCAAACCCAAAGTACACAGTACAATTTCTGATTTGAAAACCTAAAGGAATTAAAGGTATTTGCCAAGAAAGAGCGCGACAACCAACTTCGAATAGCCCAAAATGCGTATACTGCAAATTCATGTTTCGCATGGCCAAATGGCTGAGAGGATGTATAGACATCAATGATTTTCAATTTGTCTGAAGGCGAGAAAGACTTATCATTTCCATTTCCAATCGAACAACTAAAGTCTGGGACTATTTTCAAGAACAAGATTTCAAATTTACTCGGAATTTTCCAGCGGAAATATGACTTCTATAATCCGAAAATAATTAAAATGGTACATTTACCATATGATCTCAACTAGCATTCAATCTCCAACGAGAGTATCTTTCACGGGCCATTGCTTTCTTTGGATGAAACTGCAGCATAGTTTTGTTGGTCTGGAGCTTCGATACCACAACCTTCTGTGACACTTTGGATGCCCACCGTCTATGTTGCAGGTTTGAAACCCACAGGCCACTTCTTAAAGTTCCCCTAAACTCAGAGAAGAGTTTGGTTCAGAACGAGACGTGGCTCGATAATGCGAGCTCGACATTGGAAAGAGTAAATCGAATCATAGCCAGGTAATATGAACTTATAAACCAGCAGGCCTCTAAGATCATCTACATGCTCTGATACCACTGTTAGATTCATAATGAAGAAAAGAGAATAAATATAATGGAAATAATAGAAGCAATCAAGAAACCATGATGAATGGAGATAACTAAACAATGGCAGAAAAGACATACTTTATTCATCAATGCTTCTGTAAATAATCATGTACATAGATGTACATATATAATACAAAAGACCATAATTGTCATGTAATTGTATAACAGTTAGGTTAACTTAACTAACCAACTAACTTATGATTAGTGTTTTGACATTGAATGCTTCTAGCGCTTCAACGTCCACCTCTATTTGTTGTCTCTCCCGACTATTCTGATTATTTCTAATGACATGGTTGTTTGCGAAAACAGAGAAGATTATTATCACAATGGCCATGAGGAACGACTCTTTTGAAGTTGCCATCTCCTCTCCATATCAATTATTGTGTCCAAGTTGCACTCATTCGATATATGATATTTGCAGAATTACAAGAGAGTGGTGAGAATAAATGTGGTAGTAAATCCTAAATATTGGGATATGCCTTTGTAATATAATTTTTAGAATATTCTATCGGGCCTACCTGGTTACGTAGGGGACCATTGAGGTACCAGATGGATGGTTAGTCAAACCATCTACACTATGTTCACACGGTGGGCAAGCTAGGGGAAGTGAGCGAGGAACAATTTCTGTTGGTACCAATTTGAAAACAAGAGAAAATATTTTTCAACCTAAACTTTACCAGTAAAGGATAAAGATGTTGTTGGATTTTGTGTCATTAACTTTCGGTTGCATATAATATAAAAAAGACAAGCTCTTTGTCAATCATAAGCAAATGTAAGTGTTGTCAATTATAATATATGGGAAGTGAGCTAGAAGTGAGCGAGAACAATTTTTGTTGGTACAATTTGGAAACAAGGGAAAATATTTTCCAACTTAAACTTTACCAATAGATGATAAAGATGTTGGATTTTGTGTCATTAATTTTCCGGTTGCATATAAAAAAGACAAGCTCTTTACCAATCATAAACAATTGTAAGTGTTGCCAATCATAATCTATGGGAAGTGAGCCATGAACATTTTTTGTTGATACAATTTGGAAACAAGAGAAAATATTTGCCTACCTAAACTTTACCAGTAGATAATAAAGATGTTGTTGGATTTTGTGTCATCAACCTTTCTTTTGCATATAAAAAAGACAAACCCTTTGCCAATCATAAAGATTTGTAAGTGTTGTCAATCATAAACAATTACAAGTAAAAAGGTATTTTCATCCTCTCCAAAATGTCACCCACAAACTTCAAAATCCAATCATAAACATATGTTAATATTTATCATTTCATCATGTAGATATCAGATAATGTGAAATTTTAGTTGATATTCTTTAACGATAATATTTCTATATAATAAGATTTTTATTTTTAAAGTAAGGAAAAGTTCACAATACTTAGTTTTAGTTGGTACAATTTGGACGTGTAACAAGATTATTAAAGTAGGGAAAAGTTCACAATACTTAGTTTTAGTTGGTACAATTTGGTGTAACAAGATCATTAAAGTAGGGAAAAGTTCACAATACTTAGTTTTAGTTGGTACAATTTGGACATGTAACAAGATCATTATGAGTAGAGAAAACTTGACAACCAAAAATACCAACCACTCATACTAGATGCCTTTGGGTATTGGGTCATTAACCTATTTTGTTGCATAGGAAAAAGACAAGCTCGTTGCCAATCATAAACAATTTTAAGTCAAAAGGTAGTTTCACTTTATCACATATGTCCACCAAAAACTTTATAGCGACAAAGAAGAGTTATCTAATTTCTACCATACTTAACCATCAACCTCATACATGAAACTAAGAATGTCGAACCTAATTATTAATTCTGAAAGCAATTGCCATATACGTTTTGTTGTACCTTGAAAGGGGACAAATTGAGTAAAATATAACATTTAAATGTGAATACATGTAGCTGGGTACCGAAATTCACATAGTCATATGAATCATTGATCCAAAGGTTGTCACACTGAATTTCTTTACAATGTATACCTAATGTATACCTTGTCACAATGAATGTTGTTGGGAAAGTGACGTTCCCCTTTTTCTTGTTCTTGATCTTAAGGAATACACAAATCGTAAAAAATGTGAGTCTGGATGAATTTGTAGTTGAATGATCAGGTCTCGACAAATCGAGTCTGGAATCGTAACACTTGTTAGTCTATGCTTTAAGGAAGTAGGGACTATTGTAAACGGTTTTCAAATTTTGCAATAACCGGGCATACGAATCAAAGTGCTTAACCTAAGTTTCCATCTGTATGTATTTTGTCTTTCCAATCAAATGGTTTGAGTTAATTTGTTTTCCCAATCACACGGTTTGTGGTCTTATTTGGCCTCTTTTTTGAGGAAATTTCACTTTACCAAAGTTCTTTCTTATGTTTCAAGCTATGACTTTTCACCAAAATCTTGGGTTAAGACACAAATTTACTTATGTATTGTTCGAAGGTCGATTAATTCTAGACTCTTGCTTAGCATTAATTTCATTGTTTGTGTTAGCATTTTTTGTTACCTAGATTTATCCTAAGTTTCATAAACATAATGTTGTTGTGGTATCCAGCCACATTGCATTTTCTAGTTGTAGTTTGCATGCAAGATGGAAACATGCATAGTTGTGTTGTCCAGTTGTAGTAGTTTGCATGCAAGATCCCTCACACTATTAAAGTGATACGAACAAACAAGAAATAGAATCCCATCCTCTGCAACTAGAATCATGGTCTTTCATGTTCTAGCAAAAGAAATAGAATCTTGTCCTCTGCAATTGGAAGCATGCCCTTTCCTGTCCTAGCTACTTTTGCTAGGATTCAACTCTTCCCACGACTCGCCTCTACTAGAATTTAACTGGAAAAACTAGCATATGCTAGAATTTAACTGGTTGTCACAAACTTTTTCCAAGATGCTTCTCTTCCCATGATTCTCCTATACTCTTTGAGGAATTTAACTCACCTATGAAAGAATTTAACTTGTTGCCAAAGAAGTTTTTGTTCCCTAGATTTATCCTAAGTTTCATAAACATAATGTTGTTGTGGTATCCAGCCGCATTGCATTGTCTAGTTGTAGTTTGCATGCAAGATGGAAACCTGCATAGTTGTGTTGTTCAGCTGTTGTAGTTTGCATGCAAGATCCCTCGCACTATTAAAGTGATAGGAGCAACCAAGAAATATAATCCCATCCTCTGCAACTGGAATCATGACCTTTCATGTTCTAGCAAAAGAAATAGAATCTTGTCCTCTACAATTGGAAACATGCCCTTTCCAACATGCCCTTTCCTCTCCTAGCCACTTTTGCTAGGATTCTCCTCTTCCCACAACTCACCTCTAATCTATGCTAGAATTTAACTGGTTGTCAAAAACAATTTCCAAGATGCTTCTCTTCCCATGATTCTCCTCTACTCTCTGAGGAATTTAACTCACCTATGAAAGAATTTAACTTGTTGCCAAAGAATTTTTTGTTACCTAGATTTAGCCTAAGTTTCATAAACATAATGTTGTTATGGTATCCAGCCGCATTGCATTGTCTAGTTGTAGTTTGCATTCAATATGGAAAACTGCATAGTTGGGTTGTTCAACTGTTGTAGTTTGCATGCAATATCCCTCGCACTATTAAAGTGAGAGGAACAACCAAGAAATAGAATCCCATCCTCTGCAAATGGAATCATGGCCTTTCATGTTCTAGCAAAAGAAATAGAATCTTTCCCTCTACAATTGGAAGCATTCCCTTTCCAACACGTCCTTTCCTGTCCTAGCCACTTTTGCTAGGATTCTCCTCTTCCCGTGACTCGCCTCTATTATAATTTAACTGGAAAACCTAACATATGCTAGAATTTAACTAGTTGTCACAAACGTTTTCCAAGATGCTTCTCTTCCCATGATTCTCCTCTACTCTCTGAGGAATTTAACTTACCTATGAAAGAATTTAACTTGTTGCCAAAGAATTTTTGGTTACCTAGATTTATCCTAAGATTCATAAACATAATGTTGTTGTGGTATCCAGCCGCATTGCATTGCCTAGTTGTAGTTTGCATGCAAGATGGAAACCTGCACAGTTCTGTTGTCCAGCTGTTGTAGTTTGCATGCAAGATCCCTCGCACTATTAAAGTGAGAGGAACAAGCAAGAAATAGAATCCCATCCTCTACAACTGGAATCATGGCCTTTCATGTTCTAGCAAAAGAAATAGAATCTTGTCCTATGCAATTGGAAGCATGCCCTTTCCAACGTGCCCTTTCCTGTCCTAGCTACTTTTGCAAGGATTCTCCTCTTCCCACGACTCGCCTCTACTAGAATTTAACTGGAAAAACTAGTCTATGCTAGAATTTAATTGGTTGTCACAAATTTTTTCCAATTTGCTTCTCTTCCCATGATTTTCCTCTACTCTCTGAGGAATTTAACTCACCTATGAAAGAATTTAAATTGTTTCCAAAGAATGTTTTGTTACCTAGATTTATCCTAAGTTTCATAAACATAATGTTGTTGTGGTATCCAGCCGCATTGCATTGTCTAGTTGTAGCTTGCATGCAAGATGGAAACCTGCATGGTTGTGTTGTCCAATTGTTGTAGTTTGCATGCAAGATCCCTCACACTATTAAAGTGAGAGGAACAACCAAGAAATAGAATCTCATCCTCTGCAACTGGAATCATGGCCTTTAATGTTCTAGCAAAAGAAATAGAATCATGTCCTCTGTAATTGGAAGCATGCCCTTTCCTGTCCTATCTACTTTTGCTAGGATTCTCCTCTTCCCACGACTCGCCTCTACTAGAATTTAACTGGAAAAACTAGCCTATGCTAGAATTTAACTAGTTGTCACAATTTTTTTCCAAGATGCTTCTCTTGCCATGATTCTCCTCTACTCTCTGAGGAATTTAAGTCGCCTATGAAATAATTTAACTTGTGGAGGAATAGTTCCTTGAAGGCTCCTGTTGTATAGATTAAGGCCAACTACGCGTAGTTTCGTTGGGTGGCAGCTGATACCTAAATTGCAGACATGATGGGTAACATCCCAATTGGCAAAGGCCTGGAAAGGATCATATGTGACAGAGGTTTTGAATGCTTCTAGCGCTTCTACGTCCACCTATATTTGTTGCCTTTCAAAACTATTCTGATGATTTCTAATCACATGGTTGTTTGCGGAAACATAGAAGATTATTATCACAAAGTCCATGAGGATCGACTCTTTTGAAGCTGCCATCTCCTCTCGAGATCGATTACTGCGTCTAAGGTGCACTCATTCGATATATGATATTTGCATATTTACAAGAGAGTGGTGAGAATAAATGTGGCAGTAAATCCTAAATATTGGGATATGCCTTTGCAATATAAATTTTAGAATATTCTATTGGGCCTACCTGGTTACGTAGGGGACCATTGGAGGTACCAAATGGATGGTTAGTCAAACCATCTACACTATGTTCACATGGTGGGAAAGCTAGGGGAAGTGAGCGAGGAGCAATTTCTGTTGGTACCAATTTGAAAACAAGAGAAAATATTTTCCAACCTAAACTTTACTAGTAGATGATAAAGATGTTGTTGGATTTTGTGTCATTAACTTTTGGTTGCAAATAAAAAAGACAAGCTCTTTGTCAATCATAAACAATTGTAAGTGTTGTCAATTATAATCTATGGGAAATGAGCTAGAAGTGAGCGAGGAACAATTTTTGTTGGTACAATTTGGAAACAAGAGAAAATATTTTCCAACTTAAACTTTACCGGTAGATGATAAAGATGTTGTTGGATTTTGTGTCATTAATTTTTCGGTTGCATATAAAAAAGACAAGCTCTTTACCAATCATAAACAATTGTAAGTATTGCCAATCATAATCTACAGGAAGTGAGCCAGGAACATTTTTTGTTGGTACAATTCGGAAACAAGAGAAAATATTTGCCCACCTAAACTTTACCAGTAGATAATAAAGACGTTGTTGGATTTTGTGTCATCAACCTTTCTGTTGCATATAAAAAAGACAAACTCTTTGTCAATAATAAAGAGTTGTAAGTGTTGTCAATCATAAACAATTACAAGTAAAAATGTATTTTCATTCTCTCCAAAATGTCACCCACAAACTTCAAAATCCAATCATAAACATGTGTTAATATTTATTATTTCATCGCGTAGATATCAAATAATGTGAAATTTTAGTTGATATTCTTTAACAATAATATTTCTATATAATAAGATTTTTATTTTTAAATTAGGGAAAAGTTCACAATACTTAGTTTTAGTTGGTACAATTTGGACGTGTAACAAGATTATTAAAGTAGGGAAAAGTTCACAATACTTAGTTTTAGTTGGTACAATTTGGATGTGTAACAAGATCATTAAAGTAGGGAAAGTTCACAATACTTAGTTTTAGTTGGTACAATTTGGATGTGTAACAAGATCATTATGAGTAGAGAAAACTTGACAACCAAAAATACCAACCACTCATACTAGATGCCTTTGGGTATTGGGTCATTAACCTATTTTGTTGCATAGGAAAAAGACAAGCTCGTTGCCAATCATAAACAATTTTAAGTCAAAAGGTAGTTTCACTTTATCACATATGTCCACCAAAAACTTTATAGCGACAAAGAAGAGTTATCTAATTTCTACCATACTTAACCATCAACCTCATACATGAAACTAAGAATGTTGAACCTAATTATTAATTATGAAAGCAATTGCCATATACGTTTTGTTGTACCTTGAAAGGGGACAAATTGACTAAAATATAACATTTAAATGTGAATACATGTAGCTGGGTGATCCAGATTTATGTAGGAACACAATGAAATACAGAAATACACATAAACGCAGAGATGCAGCGGAAATAATACTTCGTTTCATTAATAACAAATGACTGAAATATGTTTACAGACAGAATGGAAATAAACTAGCTAGGGCACTGGTAGCTTATTTCTGAGAAGAGATGTGACGACTACTCGCATTCGCAAGAAGATGATTACAATGAGGCTCGGAAGGCCCTTTTACAATAGACAGGAATGCCAAAAGTCCTAGACATCCAAAAACCTAACCCTAGGAGATGAAGCGCCAAAAGTCATGTGGGCCCCGTTTGGGGTAAGTGAGTACATCAACTTCCCGGTGTCGTAACTTTTGCATACAATCTCCATTTTAGGCGTGTGATAGCTCGTTGGAAAGGTATTGTCGAGGAGATTCATTTTAGGGGCTCAATCATTCTTTTGGCTATCATTGAGAACCTCGATCTTGAAAAACCTTCATTTGGACCCTCAAAATGGCCCTGGAAGTTAAAACCTGCTAAAAATAGTAAATTGCCAAAATGGCCAAAAAACTATTTTGAGCCATTTGGAAAAGGTGGGTGGCCATCGATATCCACCTGGATCAGTAAACTTGTGTGGAAATTAAAGAAACTAAAAATATAGACAGAATTATGGGTGAAGCAAAGAGCTGGAAACAATCTACAACGTATTGAGCTGTTAGAAACTAAAATTAAAGATACTTTTTTGAGCTTTGTGGATGATTCATCACATTCTGTAATGGAACAACTTCTTGGCAAATTGGAACAGGAAAGAAACAATATTTTACATGCAAATGAAGAAAAGTGGAGACAACGTAGCAGGGCGATCTGGGTACAAAGTGGTGATCAAAATACCAAATTCTTTCACCACTTTGCTAACCACAGACGCAATCGGAAACATATATAGGAGATATCTGATGAATTTGGGCAAGTACATACAGGGTAGGCATAATTAAAGGAGGTGATTGTACATTACTACAAAAGTTTCTTCAGAGCTCAAAATTTACCTAACACAGCCGAACAAGTTCAAATTACTGGTCTTTTTTCCAGGATGGTTAATGATGAAGAGGCAAGATATCTGCATGATCCAGTCAATTTAGAAGAAATAAAAGCAGTTTTATCACTTTTCAAAAAAGATAAAAGTCCAGGGCCCGATGGCTGGACTGTGGAATTTTTCTCACACTTTTTTGATTTGGTTGGCGACGATCTCCTAGAGATGGTTGAGGAGTCGAGACAGAGAGGCATTATAGCTGAGAGCATAAAATCTACCTTCCTTTCCCTAATACCAAAAACAAATAAGCCAACAAACTTTGGGGATTTTCGGGCCATTTCATTATGTAATCTCTGCTACAAAATAATCGCTAAAATCATTGCTAATCGGATCAAACCCATTCTGTCCAGATCACTCTCAATAGAACAGTTAGGATTTTTGAAAGGAAGGCAGATTCAAGATGCTATTGGTATAGCCCACGAGTGCCTTCATAGTATAAATAAAAATAAATTAAAGTCATTGGTTCTCAAACTGGATCTGTGCAAAGCATATGATTGTATAGATTGGGATTTTCTAAGGATGGTTTTATTACAAGTGGGCTTTGGTTTACATATGACAAAGTGGATTATGAGTTGTATTGTATCTTGCACTTATGTTGTATTATTAAATGGAGAGGCTACACAATTCTTCAGAAGTGGCAAAGGTTTGCGCCAGGGCTATCCTTTATCCCCATTATTATTTGTCTTGGTTATGGAGGGCCTCAACATTTTATTAAAAGAAAGCAAAGGGGAAGGCAAGCTTACTGGTATTAAAGTGTCTAGAATGATTAACATTCTTCATTTATTCTTCGTGAATGATGTATTAATTATGACCAAGGCAAATATTCATGAATGGTTGGAAATCGACAAACTCATATTATTGTTCTGTAAAGCCTTGGGTCTTCAAGTTAATGAATCCAAAATCACGGTACTATTTGAAGGTTTATCTGAAGTGGATCTTAATCCATACAAGTCCTTTCTCCCATACACCTTTTCAGCTCTTGCTTCTGGCTTCAAATATCTGGGATATCAACTAAAGACCGGGGCATATAGGGTAGATGATTGGAATTGGCTCTTGGAAAAAATGGAGAAAAAAATCGAACTATGGTGCAATAGATGGTTATCCTTGGGTGGTCATTATATTTTAATAAAGTATGTACTGGAGAGTCAACCAATTTATTGGATGTCTTTGGAGACTACTCCACGCTCTGTTCTTAATAAGATCTGGAAGATGATGTTTAACTTTCTTTGGAATGGTAACAAAGAAACCAAACATTATCATCTTTGCAGGTGGGATGCATTATCAAGACCAAAAAAATGCAGTGGTTGGGGATTTTAGAATTTATACCATTTCAACATAGCATTGACTACCAACACACTCTAGAAAGTACTAACTCGGGAGGGAATTTGGCACAATATTATAAAGGATAAATATCTTCATGACACTACAATCATCAATTGGTACAGAATGACCTCCTTCAAACAAAACGTAGCTTCAAGGATCTGGAATAGTCTTATTAAGTCAGTCCACCTCATTACTCATTGGCTTAGCTAGATTCTTAGATCGGGTCATCTTATTTCTATTGGAAGAGACATGATCTTAGGACTGGGAGATAGATCCCTTCTCTCTGTTGATCTTACAACACATTTAAAGAAGAAAAATATCACAATTCTTTCACAAGCTAAAAATCATATGGAACATTGCTCCCTTACATAAAATTGGCTCTGTAGTGACAATCTAGGTTTAGCAGGAGAGCTGGCAGGCGAATGACATCTTTATCGCAGGGCACTTATTGGGGCTAGAGCTACTATCATGGATACTGAAGACAAACTGATGTGGACAGGAGGTAACTCCTCAAGAACAATTTTGGTTAAAAATGCTTATTTGGCACTTATTTCAACACAGATATTTCCAAATATAGGTGGATGGAGGCTTAACATCTGGAAGTGGGACCTACAACTCAAGATCAAGTTGTTTATTTGGCTGGCGGTTGAACAAAAAATATTAACTTGGGACATATTGCAGAAAAAAGGATGGGAGGGACCAAGCCTCTGTAACTTATGTAAACAAAGCACTGAGGATATCAACCATCTCTTCCTATAGTGCACTTTCACAAAGTTGGTCTGGGAAAGAATTAAAATTATACAAAAGATTAAAAGAAATTGGGAAGGATTTACACTATTTGATTGTTTTAATTTATGGACTAAGGACAAATTTGTCTCTCCTACTCTTGCATCACTTATATGTTGGTTTATTTGGATCGAAAGAAACAAAGAAATCTTCGAGAGTACTTCTCCTTCTTTTCACTCTGTGGTTATCAAGAGTCTGGGTTCCTTCAAGAAGCACCCATTGACTAAAAAACTTATCCCTCTAAGAGCTTGTTTGATCACTCAACATGTTGGTTTTTCTATTTCTTTTTTTGATGGGGCAGCACAGTTAGACAGTAAACTTTGTGGAGCAGGGGGTGTAATCAAAACACCGGATTCAACCGTTTATAGATGGTATTTCAATTGTGGGGAAGGAACAAATACAAAGGCAAAACTTTTGGGAATCTGGGCAACTCTCACTTTGGATAATCATCTAGCCCTTCTAAAACTTCAGGCACTGGGAGACTCAAAGGTAATTATAGAATGGCTCAATAATAGAGGAAGGCTCCAGGCTAGCGCCATTGAAGGATGGAAGCATAGAACAAATGAATTAATTAAAAAATTTCAAGAAATTAGCTTCCAACATGTATTCAGGGATTTCAACAAGGAGGCAGATCAACTATCAAAACAAGTTATTCATGAACCTGATGGCAGCGTTTCATTTTACAAATGGGATTCTGGGAGCACAGGTCCCATGAATTACCTTGTCCTTTACTGATATCCATCCTTATCTGGTACTTTGAGACAACTTTTTTAGTATTTTGGATTGTGGGTTTCTTATATGGGATAATATCTATGATACAAACTTGTATTGTTGTAGTATTTCTTTTTGAAGTATTGGTCCTAAAGATCTGTAAGGAAGCTATATTCTGAACAACACTTTTTGGCTAAAGTTTATTAGCAGTCATATTAGGACTGGGCCCATGCATTGGAAAAGAAGATGTAAAAAAAAATTATATCCTAATATAATTTTGAGCTAATTTTCTATTGGAAAAAAACAAAGTATAGGACTTCAACTTATAATATGTATTTTAAAATTGGGTTTCATTGTGTTATTGCTAAAGTCATAGTTGAAATCAATATAGAGGAATTTTCCTTCATATCATTTCTTCAATTAATGTCCAAGTGTATTATCACTGAAATCAATGCATCCTATTGTTTTATGTTATAAATTAAAGTAGAACAACCATTCTAGGGTTTAAAGCACTTCTTCCAAGTGTACTGGGGTTTCACACCTAACAACCTATACTAGGTCAAGCACCTCTCTTATGCATGGAACAACTAAAATACCTAACTCCTCTTCATCATAATAGTGATCTCAGTCAAATATTCTCTAGTAACACGTGAATATTTTTTAAATTCTCTAATCTAATGTGGAAATTTTGAGAATCTAGCTTTTATTGCAAATTTAGAAATTTTACCTCAACCTTAAAATTTCCCAGATATATTGCCCATGAACTTTCAACCTTAGAGATGCATATAAAATGTTAATTTACAACAACAAATACTTCACTTCTCTTCAACCTAAATCATTATATAGCACAAGAAAATAAATACCAATCAAGTGTACTTTAATGCAACAAAGTTTAAACCCACGTAAATTATATATTTGAATTTTTTTTATTTAGCATATTATTACAACAATGTATCTACCCCTTTATCTTCTAGATGTGTATTAAATCATTGAACAAATTATGCTCAATGTTATGTCGAATCAACATGCATAACTAATGCTAGAATCTATACAATCATGAAGATTACATAAGCTAAAATTCAAATATGCAAACAAAGTTTGTGTTATCACTCCAGGAAACTACTTAGGGTTGTAAACTAAGTATGCCTGGTAACTTAAGAATTGAATGTTTTTGTGTTTTGTGAATATGGGTCAATGGGACAACTCAATACAGTTTATAATATTCAAACATGGGCATGATAAACAAATAGGCAGTGCTTTTAAGTATCGATTAATCAACGAGTAACTTAAAAATGGATGGAGAACAAATTGTAACCAAACTAATGCATAGCAGGGTCTAAGATACAATTAACAGATTTATCATCAGGTCATGAGCTGAACAATGGGACGACGGCCATTCAAAGCATAATAACACAGATGAAAAATGCAGAAGGAAAATGAAAAGCTGATAATCAACACTAAAAGAAAACTGTGTTCTGTATTAGCATACTAAGTCTGAGCATACAAAAGAGTATATTTCTGTCCAGAATCGAACCCTTGTTTGATTTCAAAATAGGCATTTATAGCCTTTACAATACAGTTGCACAAATCCTAAAAACATGGATCTGTTATTAAATAAGAACAGTCCTATTTTACTTAAACAACTATAACAATAAAGTCTTCAATAACAGAAAATGGCATTCGAACTGTCTTCATTATGCACAAATCTTTCATCTGCTCTCTCCAGCTTCCAGTTCCTGTGATGCATTGAGGCAGCGTGACACCTGTGCGTAACTGTTTCATTCTCCCAACACTCCTGGCTGAGTTGTAGGATATGGCATTGAAAGTAAAACCAAAATTTCCTCGGATGCTTTGA
>JZKD02S0078994.1:296004-348589 GCA_000966675.3 Picea glauca | reverse complement strand
TTATAAAGTTATATATAGATTATATTATAATTTATGTAATATATGTTCTATAAAAATTAAAATCAATATATTTACTATTTAATATTTGTTATCTATATATATTTTGAATTTAATGAGGAATTTTATCCAATTTTTTTAGGCGGCGAATTTTTGCCTGAATTTCATAGGTGTTGAATTCGAACGCCGAACGTAAACCAAGTGACTATGCTAGCAAGTATATTTAATCATATTTTAAAGATGCAATTCTTACCATAAAAAAAATTGGCGAATTTTCTAGCCCCAAGAGAGTGGAACTATAGTTTTACAATAGATCTCTCTTAAATGTTAAATACAAATGCATGTTTAGTGTCTTTGACATAAAAATGGTAGAGGCACTATTAAAAATATTTTCATTAGCAAAGATAGTGAGATGGGATATAAGTTTTATTTTTTTAAATTATAAAATTATTTTTTATATTATTTGTACTTGCCGTTTCCCCACCGTATCCGGATCCTGGTTTTTCAAAAATCTGACGAATCCGTATCCGTATCCGGATCCGTATCCGTATCCGAATCCTGGTAACTTAGATCTTATGTATATATAATATGGAAATAAGTAAAAAACAAGGATTTACATTTGGCATAATGTTTAAAATCATAAAATATTTCCCTGAAAATTTTCATCTCAAGCTGGTAACTTTTTCTTCATGGATCCTGAGGTTCCCTGAATTTAGACCTTCTTCAGAGGAAAAGAGTGATTGCAACAACATATATACCTTTTGGTAAAATTTTAGTCCAAACAGAGAAAGTTGAGTTTGATACACTTTGCAAGGTTGCATAAACCTGATAGAGGTGGAATTCAGACTCACTGCAGAAGGAAAAAACTATCCCAAACAAAGAGGTCTACATCTTGAAAAAAATTATGTTCAGATGGAGGATGTAGAGAAACCCTTGAAAGAGTAGAGTGTTGGTTTCTCTTTTGGTAGGATGTCCTCTTATAACTCATGCTAGATACATTAGTTTCCTCACCACAATTTGATGTTTGAACTAAAATCACCTTATGAAGCTCCTCAATTTGTCTCTCATACCACTTGAAAGTATACAACATGCTGTGAAATACTCACAAGAAATGAACATAATTGTAGAGGTCGTTCTTTTATTTATTGAGGGGGCACCCTATCAATACAGTGCCACTTTGTGGGGGCAATCTCCAAGTACAAGTTCACAATATTCATCATTCCCTTATACATGTAATAACTAGTTTATAAAAAAGGAAGGGGCAGATGCTACATGCACTGTGTTGTGATGACATGTGGAGGAAGAGAGTAGAAGCAAATGTAGAAATTTTCTAACTCATGGTAAACAAATTTTGTAGCGTACTACAATTCCTATAGGAAACTTAAAACACAGAACTAAGAACCTATCAAAACAGCCCTGTTAGTAAATGCTGGAATCTATAAATTCATGCTGTAGAAAACAATGCACAAGACTCAATATATGACTGTCAAAACTTGTCACTGCTTTTATTAATTTTGAACATGAAAAAAACTGCTTCAGGAAAATACCCTTAAATTGCTCACTGCTAGACTCAGGGCTCAAATGATGAATCTGTACCTCTGCTCTCTCTCTTATGCATTTAAGAAAGGGTGTACTCGGGCTTACAAAAATAGGTTTGCATGTGACTCAAACTTAGAAATATAATTTACTAAAAAGTAAAATCAAACTGATTTTTTTTTCATTATTTTGACTCCTAGTCTATCTTTAACTGTTGGTGCATGCCCTTAAGATAAGCTAGTGGTGGTGCATGCCTTATCTAAGGTTAGTTGTCAGGTGCATGCTCCCTCTCTCCCTCTAAAACTCGATGCACCCAGATCTGCAGATGTCTAGATCTGCTGTTGTAGAAGACTGTTTGTAGCTGGAAGGTGCATGCATGCATGCATGTGCCCTCTCCCTCTGTTCGAGGGACTTTCACTAACACTCTCTCATACTGTGGAAAGTGTTCTCCACCACACCAAGATGCTCTCTGAACATCTCAAATTTCCCTTTTGCAAGTGGCTTAGTCAAGATATCATTGACTTGCTGATCTGTTGGAATGTATTGCAGAACCACAACTCCTTTTTGAGACATTTGAATCCTGTCTCTAATGAAGTGGTACCTAATCTCAATATGCTTGGATTGATCATGAAATATTGGATTTTTCGAGAGTTTGATACAACTCTGATTGTCATAGTAAATCACAGTAGCATCCAACGTCTGGTCTGTCAGCTCTGCTAGTAACTTGCGAAGCTAGATGGCTTCACAACTAGCATAACTGGATGCCATATATTCTGCCTCTGTTCAATTGAATGCGACAGAAGTTTGTTTCCTTTTGAACCAGGAAAACATACCTGATCCTAAACTGAAACAACACCTTGAAGTGCTCTTCCTGTCACTAGCACTACCTGCCCAATTAGAATATGAAAAACCTTGCAGCACCGCTTCTCCATCACCAACATATCTCAGTCCAAAATGCACTGTGCCCTTTAAGTATTGGAGCATGTGTTTGGCAGCAACCCAATGGACCTACCTAGGTTTGATCCAAGAGGATCTCGGTGGCCACTCACCTTGTCCAACTGGCTCAAAACAGTTTTTTGGAAACTTATTTTTAGCAGTTTTTCGGTACCTTTACTTCTGGGGCCATTTTGAGGGCCTAAACGACGCTTTTTCGTGATTAGACACTTCAATGAAATCTGAAGGCTTTGATGGAGCCCCCTAAATGAAGCTCCTCGTCAATACCTTTCCAACGAGCTATCGTACGCCCTAAACATAGATCATATGCAAAAGTTACGACCTCGGGAAGTTGATGTACTAACTTACCCCAACGGGGCCTACGTGACTTTTGGCGCTCCATCTCCTAGGGTTAGGGTTTTGGATGTCTAGGGTTTTGGCATTCATGTTTATTGTAAAAAGGCCTTCAAAGCCTCACTGTACTCATCTTCTTGCAAATGAGCGTAGTTGTCACATCTCTTCTCAGAGATAAGCTGCCACCATTCTAGCAAGCTTGTTTTCAGTCTGCATTTTACAGTTTTCAGCATATTTCTTATTTAATAGAAGCCAAGTTTCACTGTATCTCTGTTATTGTTCGCTGTGTCTCCGTGTTAATATTATCAATTTGTGGTTTCATTTCCTTCCGCTCATAAATCCGGATCAAGGTTGCACCATGTATTGACTCAAAGTGTTGATTGCAAAACAAATGTGAGGCCTAGTGTTTACTAAGTACATGAGGGAACCTATTAACTACCTGTACACGAATGGTAATCTGAATCAGAATCAACAAAGGACTTCAGAATTTCTGCCATAGGAGTATCCATGGGCTTGTTGTCCATCATTTGAAATCACTTCAGAATTTCGATTGTGTACTTACGTTGTCCAAGGAAACTTCATTTGGACTTTGCCACACCTTTAGACCCAGAAAGTAGTGCATCAAGCCAATGCCCTTCATGTCAAATTCTCTCACCAACTTTAGCTTGCAATTCTATGACTTTCTTTGAATTTCTTGTAAGTATAAGATCATCTATTTACATGACCAAAACAAGCATATTAGAATGATCAACCAAATAGTAAAGTTCAGAATGTGGATCATACTCATCACTCCCAGAGTACCATGCACGTGGTGCCTATTTCAACCTTTAAAGGGTCTTCTTCAACTTGCAAACTTGGGTCTCATGCCCATGTAACTCAAAACTTCTTGGCTGGTTTATGTATACCTCCTCCTTAATCAACCCAATAAGAAATGTTGTCTTTACATCTATTTGATTTAAACTCCAATCAAACATTGTTGCTAAAGAGATAATAAATCTGATAGAGGTATAGCTAGCAACATGAACAAAATTCTTCTCATAGTCAACTCCTTCTTTTTGGGAGAACCCTCTAGCCACAAACTGAGCTTTGTATTTCTCTATGCTGTCATCTACCACATGCTTAACCTTGTACAACCACCTAGAATTGATCACTGACTTCCCCTTTGGTCTAGGCACTATTTCTCACACATCATTCTTCATGATGGATTGTACTCCATCATGGCTTTCTGCCATACTTGCTTCCATGTTGCCTCTTCATAACTGGAAGGTTCTGTATCAATAATGGAAGACACTAGTACAACATAACTAGGGAACTTTTTAGGAGGATGAAAGAAAGTAGATGGAGCACCAACTTGCTTTGTTGCCTCCTGCAATGTTTGGGTGAGCCATCTAGGATTTTTGGCTAAACTAAAAGTAAAGAGGCACCCCTTGCACCTCTAGAAGCTCGTTGATCTGAATCTATTTTTTCCCATTTTTTTTTATTTCCGTAGATATGTTTTTGGGACAAACTCTTCTACCTCCACGGTCACTATTGGAGGTTCTTGAGACTTAGAGGACCATGCATCCTCATCAAACTTGACATCTCTGCTCACAACTACCTTCCGTTGAGATGGAATGTATACTCTATAAGCTTTTGACATCTCATTGTAACCTACAAAGATGCCCTTCAAACTAGAAGGTTCCAACTTGGTCATTTTCTCATTAGGGATATGAATGTAGGCATGACAACCAAAAACACAAGATGTGACACTTGAGGCTTGTCACCTATGAATGCCTCCTGGTGTCTTGTCCTTCAAAACTCCGCGAGGACACCTATTTAGAATATGGACAATTGTAAGACATGATTTTTCTTAGAGACACATGGGCAGATCTAGATCATGAATCATGGATTTGGTTGTTTCTATGATAGATCTGTTCTTCCTCTTTGCAATCCCATTTTGTTGAGGGTTTTAGGGAATTGTCAACTCCTTGATTCCTTCTTCCTTGCAAAAGGTATCAAACTCCTTGGGGGTATAGTGGGTATACTCTCCTCCATTGTCGGATCTTAACACTTTAGTCTTTTTGCTTGTTTGATTGTCTACATGAGCCTTGAAATCTTGAAACTTCTCGAATCATCAATAAAGATACATGGTAAATGTTCCCTAATAAGGAAGCTGAAGACATGGGTCCACATACATCTAAATGGATTAGGTCAAGAATCTCTCTTGACCTATGCTTGCTACTAGGAAAAGCAACTTTCACATGCTTTCTAGGTGTATAGCCCTTGCACACTCCCTTCTTCTCAACCTTGAAGTCTAGCAATCCCTGCACCATGTTCTTCAAGATTGGCAATGCTCCATAGTGCAAGTGACCTAGTCTCTTGTGGCAAAGCTCACACAACTAGTCAATATCATGCACTAGAGCTCTCATAGGATTTCCCTGCAATTTGTATAGATCACTCTCATGAACCAATGTTATCAGAACCGAAAACCGGACCGGATTGGTCGACCCCAAAAATTTGAAACCGGACCGGACTGGAAAAGAATTGGACCAAAAAACCGGTCGACCAAAAACTACATAAAATATTTTAAACTTGAAAAAAAACATATATATTCATGTGCATCAATACAAATCCAAACCATTTATACTCAAATATGAAAAGATTCTCATTTATATTGCGAGTAAGAGTGCATATAACCAAAATAGCACTGAGTGCAATACATATTTGAAGTTCTGAACAAAAATACATCAATAAAGAGGCTCTAAATGTCCTCTAGAGTAAACAAATAAGCATAGTATAATGTATGATACTAGAATCTAGATAATACTGTACTAAACATTAGAATCCTCATCCTCCTCATCCTCAACATGAATAGATTGGGACCCTACATGGGGATTATGGATTCCGTTTGATTCACCTGTCCCTGAAGGTATTTGTACCTCTGGTTGTGGAAGTGGGTCCAAGTCCAAGTCCCCTCAATCACAATTTAATTTTTTTGCCAAAGAAAAATTGAAATCCACCTTCTCTAGTGCGTCGTACGTGCTCCGTACAGAATTGTACAAAACCGACCGATTCAACATTTTTGGTCGGTTCGATACGGAACCAGCCAAAAACGGTTCAATGTGGTCGGTCTGATTGTTTTGGGGCTGGAGACCAATTCGATCAGTCGATTTTGTGAATCGGGCTGGTCTGATAACACTGTCACAAACACCTCTGCTTTTACACCTGCATAGAATTCGAGCATCTCTTCCAGATGAGGACTTGTGGATTGTCAAATTCAACCATATATTCGAGATCTGTCATCACTGAAATTGAAAGGAGATATTTAGTTAAGCCAGATACATACAAAACACTAGTAAGCTGAAGGATATCACTTGATGGCATTTGGGATGAGAATGATCCCACTCTTGCAACTGGATATGTGACATCATCACCAAGTTCCACTTGCATGCTTGCCTCCTCCTAAAGTTTGTTGAAGGCTGTCTTGTTAGAGGTCATATGTTGGGAGGCTCCACTATCCACATATTCTCTGATACCATACATGGTGTTAGATGACATGCATGAGACCATAGATAAATGTGTCTCAAGCTTGGATGAAATCTCATCCACTCCATCTGATGCTTCTTCACTCCTTGCAAACCATGTCTGCTTGCCCTTCCCCTTCTTCTCATGACACTGAGAAGCAAAGTGCTCAAACTTCTGACACTTGAAGCACTTGATTTGGTTCAAGTCCTTCTTTCCCTGGTTAGAGGAACATGAATCCTCTTTCTTCTCTTTTTGACCCTTCTAGAGTCCTTTTTTGTTTCCCTTCATCTTTTTGATCAGGGCAAGATTTTTCTCCTGATCCTCCATACCTGCAATACTCCATACCTACAATAGTCTCCAATCCATACCTACAATAGTCTCCAGTGTTATCTCCTCTTTAATGAAGTCATCCCATAGCCTCTCAAACATGGGAAGCTCTTTTGAGGTATAGACCGAATGGACAAAAGGTTGCCAAGAATAAGAGAACCCATCTTTTTGATCAGGGCAAGATTTTTCTCCTGATCCTCCATACCTGCAATACTCCATACCTGCAATAGTCTCCAATCCATACCTACAATAGTCTCCAGTGTTATCTCCTCTTTAATGAAGTCATCCCATAGCCTCTCAAACATGGGAAGCTGTTATCTCCTCTTTAATGAAGTCATCCCATAGCCTCTCAAACATGGGAAGCTCTTTTGAGGTATAGACCGAATGGACAAAAGGTTGCCAAGAATAAGAGAACCCATCTTTTTGATCAGGGCAAGATTTTTCTCCTGATCCTCCATACCTGCAATACTCCATACCTACAATAGTCTCCAATCCATACCTACAATAGTCTCCAGTGTTATCTCCTCTTTAATGAAGTCATCCCATAGCCTCTCAAACATGGGAAGCTCTTTTGAGGTATAGACCGAATGGACAAAAGGTTGCCAAGAATAAGAGAACCCATTTAATGTGATGAGTACTAGCTCTTCACCCTTGATCTCCTCTCCAATTGCTGCAAGTTGATCACAAAGTTCAATAATCTTCATCTAGTAGGCACCTATGGTATTTGTTTTACTCAGCGGCATGGCTCTAAGTTTATTCCTTAACATATTTCGATTGATGTTCTCACTTTCATAGCAAGTGACTAGAGCATCAATCATTTCCTCTCTGGTCTTCCTCGCAATGTAGGGATCAAACGATCCTTCACAAAGTCAAGGATGACTCAACGGATGACTCGCTTGACTTTGGCCCTCTTCTTTTTATGATTTACCAACAACACAAGATCCATATAGGCTCTACAACTAGTTTCTCAACAAAGTCCCATAGATCGTGCTCCAACCAACAACATCTTTACTTAACACTTCCATGGCACGAATTTAGAGGGACCTTCCAATTTGTCTTCGTATCTAAGATTGAATGTAGTCATATTGTTGTATTGGAATCTATGTTAACACGATACATACGCTAAATTTTTGAAAAGCCAAGATCTGAATAAGTCAAGTACAAATATATAATAATACTTCTTAAATTTAAAAAAACATATTCAAAATTCAATCAAAACCATTCATTATGTAATATTTTTGTAAGTATAATGAATAAATAATAAGGAGAAATAAATCTTTTCATACATCTACACCACCTACATCATCTTAATAAGTGGATATTGACATTCAACCTACATCTACATGTATCTTAATTAAGCTATTATTTTATATTACTAACAAATAATAAAATAATAATATAAATATAATTAAAAGTATAATACAAATATAATGTATTACTAACAAATAATACAGTAATAATATAAATATAATTAAAAGTATTATACAAATATAATGGGTTACTAAGTAACAAATTAATAATTAAAAGTAATAATATAAATATAATGTATTACTAACAAATAATACAGTAATAATATAAATATAATTAAAAGTATTATACAAATATAATGGGTTACTAAGTAACAAATTAATAATTAAAAGTAATAATATAAATATATGGGGAGTACCCACTAATAATAACATGGTATTTTTTTTTTATTTGGTCTTTTTTTTTATTTGGTCTTCCCGGTGTGCCCACGATGCTCCTTACACGGCACACAAGGTGCCCCTTACATGGCAAAGTTGGGGGGAATTGAACTCGAAACCTCATGGAACTTCATTTTCACTGCATTTTCATTTTCACTGCATTTGCCAATTGAGCTGCCTCCCCGGGGCAACATAGTTGGTACTTAATTATTACTGTCCATGCAAAATTTATTTACTTCTTGGTATCCTAGTTGGTAATAATTACTTTACATGTATCTTAATTTTTTTTTAGAATTAATTATTAAACATCTTCATAAAAGTTTATTTATTATTAATTTTACATCTATTATAATTTATAAATTTATGATAATATAAACTTTATATGTATTATAATTTATAAATTTATTTTATATCTATTGGCACGGGCGGCATGTAACCAAAGTTTGTATAGGCGGTGTAAAGGCATAGTGAAATCACTGGCTGTAGCAGAAGGCTGTTGTATTGATAGATACGGACCGTGAGGGTCTTGGTACCTTCATCACAGCGTATCCCACGATACTACGTGCTAGCTCTGTCTCATTGGCATGGCTTCACTGCCTCGTTACTACCCTGTCACTATATCTATTATAAACGGTCGCCCTCTTACACACTCACAGAACAATCTTGGAACAGTCGCTCTCCTACAGAATCAGCAGTCAGAAAAGCTTTTGGACAGTCGCTGTGTGTTTTGGAAGTGGGGTAGGGTTTAGACAAGTGTCAAAAACGTAATCGAAAATTCCAAAACGCCAAAAAAATCTGCCCAAACGAAAACGCCAAAAACTTCGGATCCGCGCGTGGTGGGGTTTGCTGTCACCGGATCCGCCTCCAAAACCACGAGATCCACCTGCGCGCCGGGTGAAACGCCTCGAATCCACGGGATGCGTTTATTGATCTTGTCGTACCGTCTCCCTGGCGGATTCTACATGGATCCAGCCTGATCCGGATGCGGTTCTGATCTGCGGATCCGCGTTTCCTTCACCTGCCCCCCGCGGATCCGGTAACATAGAGTGGAATATTCTGCGAAACAAAACCGATCAGCAACCTAATGAAACAACAACCTGATCACAGGTTCACTGTGCTTTTCTCAAGCACGGATCACGGACATCTCACCCCAGAAACCTCCTGACAGCTCTCTCTCACAGGTAGCAGTGCTACTATCCATTCAACAATTACTAGAAGGTTCTAGCAAACCACCTTGATACCATGTAGAAAACTCATTGTAAAGAGATTCTGCACTGTACTAGATTTCCTTCAGGAAACTAAAAACCACAGAACTAAGAACCTATTCAAACAGAGTGTAGTCTAAACGATCTACCTTTTCGCTTTTTTCTGCCGATTTTTTCTGTTTAATTTTGCCCGAAATCCAGCGAGGAATGGTTGAATCTAGGAATGGTTGAATCTGCAGATTTGAGTGACTAAGTTTGTATAATTGGGGTCGGAGTGCCCCTGGGGTTTTTCAGGTTTTTCAGCAGGCTGAATCCATTTATGCAATTTAAACAACAAAAAATAGCAATTTCGTCCAGATTTACATTGCCGGTTTCTGGCAAAAAAGACCAAAAAGTATAACGTTTAGCCAACGTCATTAAAACAGCACTGTTAGTAAATGATAAAATCTATAAACAGATACTGTAGAAAACAATGCACAGAATTCAATATACGATTGTCAAAATTTGTCACTGCTTTTATTAATTTTGAACATGAAAAAAACTGCTACAGGAAAATACCCTAAACTGCTAAAATACCCCTAAACTACTAGCTGCTGGACTCGGGACTGAATTAATGAATCTGTACCTGTGCGCTCTCTCTTATAGATCTGAAAAAGGGTGTACTAGGGTTTACAAAATTGGTTTGCATGCTTCTAAGATAAGCTGGTGTGGCGCATGCCTTATCTAAGGCTAGCTGGCAGGTGCATGCATGTGCCCTCTCCCTCTTTAACTTCGAGAGTGATGTGCCTAGATCTGCAGGAGCCCAGACCTGCTGCTGTAGAAGACTGTCCGTAGCTGGTAGGCGCACGCATGCATGCGCTCTCTCCCTCTGTCCAAGGTACTTTCACTAACATCAAATAAAATTTACTAATAAGATAGTTGTGTCCTTACTTGGAAGAGAATATTATGAATAAGAGGGAGAGTTTTATAGAAGAAAATGTGCGGTGATATTTCCTACTTGTTATGTGGGAAATTGGCTTGTATGTGTGTCGAATAGTGGTTCTCAACCCAGCAAGATGGTTGGTCCTTACTGTATCAACAAAATGGTGTTCTAGTTACTTTCTTTTATAAGCAAAATCAAGAGGGAGGTGGAAGGGAGCAATTCCCCTGCAAAAAGCTCCCAAAGGTCTTATCTTCATTTGGGAAGAAGCTAAGAGCAACAACCATTCCTGAATGATCTATAAAACAACCAACAAGCAAGAAGACCTTCTCCTTTGAATGGCAAAGGAGATTAACTCTCTAAACTCTGAAATCAATCAGTTTAAAACCCCAACTTATGTTGCATATGAAAAGGTCCAAATTTTGACAAATTTTTTTTTTTCCCTCTCTAGAGAAATATAGTCCCTTGCTTGGCAGCATATTAGGTGTTCCAAGTGAGGACATTGATACCTTGCCAATGCCCTGTGGCTTTCTCCCCTTTTCTAGATGGAGGATGGTAGTAACCACCAATAGAAATACCACCTAGTAACTCCAAGGGACTCAATGAGATTTGATCTTGAGACCTTCACGAACTTTCACATAAGAGCATCTATCAATTGAACTAACCGTTAGTGCTTGACAAAAAATTCTTGTTAGTATGCAAATAAAATGATAAAATCATCAATAGCATAAAGAACAAATCAGATTTATAGGGAGGAAAGCAGAGATTCTATTGATTAAGAGAGGTACAAATCAGATTTTACCTATGGAGAGGTGGCTCCCCAAATCCTCTCTCTTCAGGGTTTGGTCTTCTTCTCTTGGGCTCCTCCAAGTCCTTGGCATTCATTCAACAACATTCCCTCCTTTGGCAGTGGGTAAAAGAGGGTCAATCACTTAAGTTCTCACAGCAATTTGGCTGCACAACCTTGCACTTAAAGGTTCTTTCTGCAACCCATTAACAAAATGCTTCTCTCTCGAAAAGATGTTTAATGGATTCCCTAAGCCTAGCTTTTATAGAGGTTGGGACATGGGAGGCCTCTCCATCCTCCATGCAGCCTTCTGAGCTGTCTCCTGCCAGAAATCTCTAAAGAAAGGCAGCCCTGCATGTGAGACAAGTGGCAGATTTGCTGCTTTGGCACTCTACGCACTGCCACGCTGGTTTTGAGGCTTGTCAAGTGTGGGCCACACTGGTTTGGAAGCAAAACCAGTGACCTTGGTGGCAACTGGTGGCAGGTGAAACTTAGGGTGTTGACACTTAGGGGGCTGAATTCACTGATTTTGGCCCATTTCCTAAGGTCTGAGCTACTACGCACTGCCATGCTGGTTTTGAGGCTTGTCAAGTGTGGGCCACACTGGTTTGGAAGCAAAACCAGTGACCTTGGTGGCAACTGGTGGCAGGTGAAACTTAGGGTGTTGACACTTAGGGGGCTGAATTCACTGATTTTGGCCCATTTCCTAAGGTCTGAGCTACTACATAGGTCCTGCATCTCATTCTCTGAGTGATAAGGGACTCATGGTGTCCTTAATGTCATATAATGGTCCAAAACACTAGATAGTATAGGCTAGCCCACTCGGTGTTAAGGCTACTCTACATTATTGGAGCAGGGATATGATATGTTTCCCTCTCACCCTCATTATTGGAGGGTAAATAAGTAAAGGGAGAGAATTATTAGGAAAAGCCCGTATTGTGGGAACATGACATTTTTCCTCCTGTTGTTGAAAAGCTGCCCAAGAAACCCTGTTAATGTGTTTTTTTCGGTTGGTTTGCTTCTCTACTTTGTAAGATCACAAGTCTGTCCTCTCTTTTGTGATAGTTTTTCCACCATCAAGGCTTTTGTTTTGATATGTTCGGGTTAGTGGGAACTTTTTGGGACATTTATTTGTTTACATGATATCCCATGTTTTTTTAAAATTTTATTTTAAATGTTAAAAAAGCACAAAAATTACATGGAAAGTTGGTGTTTCTGGTCGTTTCTAGAAACCGCTGGGAAAACGCTTGAGCAGTTTCTGCAAATGGCTGGAAACGCTGGGTCCAGAAATGTGCTCCAGACCCACCAGAAACCATTTCAGGGACATAGAAAAAAGACTACTAAAATGAAAAGCATTCTGTTTTACATCAAGTATTTGGAATTAGAACTTTCATTAATACAATGTTGAGCTATATATGTGGTACTTTAGAAGTGGCAAAGACACATCAGATGTTTAACTGCCTGATCAAGGTAATAAATTTACTGATCTCGCAATTCTGAGTAATCTGACTTAAAATGTGAAACGTTGGTAATTATTTTAGAGAAACTTGTTGATTAACTATATGGGAAGAAATAGATATAAGTGTTCCCTGTGCAAAGAATTTAGATCTAAGGAGTGGGGGTATCATATGCACCGTGTCAGTTATTCTGGGTCCGAGTCTGGTTACGTTATATGGTGTGTGGAGGCACACGTGCCATAATGAGCATAATTTATGTCCTGCCTTGCATGGTAAACCTTGCTTCCCAGGTAATTGGGGCTTAAAATCTTTGGAACTTATGGGGTCTTCTATTTGTGTTGGGCCTTTATTGTTTTATGTCACGATGGCTCATCTTGGATGGCTTGAGTTATCTCTCAATGCAACTATATTACACTGAACATTCTCTGACAGGTTCATATGGATTTATAGATGTGTTTCTACTGGGCACAATATTTACACAGATGTGTTTTGTTGTTTGCTTTTCTGCAGATACTTGGGGTGGACAAGAATGCTAGCGAGCGTGATATTCAGAAAGCATTTCACAAGTATGTGCTGCAAGTGCTTTTTTATTTATTTAGAGGATATGGTTTTAATGATGTAACTTTTAATGCAGTCGAATGATCATGCATTGCTGGGGTTGTTTGGGTAGTCAATTAGTCCATTTTTATGTTAACTATAATAAAGTAAATTCAGACCATATATTGTTACTTTCATGTCTCTGAAATATATGGTTGGCTTATTTTATCAGGACTGCTCCTAATTACAAATTTGCTTTCATCTCACATTAAATCTTTTTGTTTAAGCTTTCAGTTCATCCTCTTTTGGTTTCTTTGCAGGCTTTCCTTGAAATATCATCCTGATAAAAACAAGAGTAAGGATGCCCAGGCAAAATTTTCTGAAATAAATAATGGTATGCTGTTTTCCAATTTTTGGTTTACTTAAGTAAAATAAAAAGATTATTATTAGATCTTCTATGGGTTGGTATTTTGTCGATAAGAGTCTAGCTAATTGATTAAATTTTTAGTAGCCAGTATAGCAAATCTGGTCAAAACCTTTCCCGATTTAAAACAACGCCCAACTCATGTGGCTTATCCAAGAAAACTTGCTTTTGTATATTGCATTTCTGTTTTTTCTCGTTTCCACCAGTATAGAAAATCTGGTCAAAATACCATTCTCGATTTAAAATAACACCCAGCTTACCTGGTTTATACAAGAAAACTTGCTTTTATATTTTGCATTTCTGTTTTTTTGGTCTCCTAGTGTGCAACTTGGATTTAATGGGCCAGGTTAAAGTAGTAGCGTTTACTTGCAGACAGTTATGTTTAATTTATGTTTTAGGAGTTGCTTTTCTGAACTGTCCAGCAGATTTTGATGGCTTGTTTTTGTTATATCTATGTGCCAGCATATGAGATCCTGTCCGATGAGGAGAAAAGGAAAAACTATGACATGTATGGTGATGAGCAGGGAAATTCAAGGTTTGAAGGTGGTGGGCCTGGATATGGGTCAAGCCACTTCAATTTTGATGGCCAGAATAGTGAGCACTTCACTTTCAGGCAGGGAAAATCTCAAGGAAGGAGTGGAAGAGAGAGCTTTCAGCATTCCACATTCCCTTTTCAAGAATTTAGTGGGGGCGGCAATTCTTTTACGTATGACTTTGGTGGCTCTAGCTCTATGGGAGACATTTTGTCAAGTTTTTTTGGATCTGGAAAGACTGGCCAGGGAAATGGGAATCCATTTGGAAGTTTTAGCAGCTCACAGGGAGGAGCCAAAAGTGGTTTTCGGGCTGACCAAGCATCTCAGTATTCGTATCAAATTCAAGTGCTGGACTCCAAGAACTTTAAACAGAAAGTTACAGATCAGGGCTTAACATGGTTGCTGATGTTTTACTCTCCGTCATCAAAAGGCTACCAAGAATTGGAGGGAATCCTGGATCAGATTGCTAACTCATTTCTAGGAATTGTGAAGGTATGCAATCATGACTCTGCAATTCTTTTTGTGAATTTTTAAGACAATCCATGCTTGTGACAAAAGCTACTGTTCTTGCAGAATTCAAGAAGCAATCAAAATTTTATTTATATTCAATCAAAGGAGTTGTTTGGTTGCATGACAGGTTGGTGTTATCAATTGCCAAATTCAACAAAAATTATGCAAAGACCAAAGTGCTTGGCCTCAAAGAACACCAAAAATATATGTATACTCCATCAGAAGCAATGGGAAAGGTTCCATGATAGAATACACTGGGGAGTGGAACGTAAAGGATATCAAGAACTATTGCTTAGACCTACTGCCAAGGTTTTCAAAAAGAATCGATAACGATGATATTAATGATTTGTTGAAGGCATCACAGAAGCTACCTCGGGTGTTATTACTCACTACAAAAAAGCACACCCCTGCAATTTGGCGAGTTCTTAGTGGGTTGTATTATAATAGAGTACTATTCTATGACGTAGAGGTATGTTCAAAACATTCTATGAAGATTTTGGGTAGGGAATGATTGCAAGCAATATGAGGTTTTTGCTGAAAAAATGCACAATTTCAAAATTTTCTTGCAGGTTGCTGATGCATCACATCATATTGCTAGGAAGTTTGGAGTCAAGGCACTTCCAGCTATGATAGGAATTCTGTCTAATGGTGAAGTACTTGTTCTGGCTAGTGGGAGTGGCTTTGAAAAACTAGGGCCACAGAAGGTAGAAGAACTTGGAAAGCTTATTGAAAATTTAAAAAAGAGGAATTCGGAGGTTAGTGATGCCAAAACAAACAGTCAATCAAACCAAGGTGCAAAGGGATATATTTCTCTGCTTACCAAGGAAAGTGAAGACATGCTATGTGGAGAAGATACACCTCTCTGTATGTTTGGTGTGTTTAGGTCATCTAAAGGAAAGGAGAAAGTTAAAGCAGTCCTGATGGCAGTAAGTTTAATCACTCTTACCCCTTTTGGGTTCTTTCCATACTTATAGGGTATCCATTTTGCAGTGATTTGCTTGGCTTTAAACTGATGCTTGCCCTTTGTTGCCAAAGATATAATTCTAGTTACTGTGAAACTGTGGATATTGATTTGCTTCTTTAATTACTTGTATTATCTTGTTTTCATAAGCCTTAAATGTAACAATCTGCAGTTATACTCAAATTGTTGGACAGGTCTCCCAAAAAACCTTGACAAGAGGAGGAAAACAGTTTGACGAGGTAAAGGACCCAGTATCATACTCCATGTTGGATGCTGCAAAACAAAAGGTATTTTTATTAGCTTTTGACAAAGCTGGCTTCAATGGCATGGATGCCTTTTTGGTTGCTTATAAGCCTCGTAAAGGAAGATCTGCTTTTTACAAGGGCCATCTTACCATAGAGGATGCAGAAAGGTTTATTAGTGGGGTTTTGAATGGAGATGTTCAGTTCACAAAAGTTCTTCAGAAACCGGAGTTGACCTAGAGGGAGCAGTTGATAGATCCAAGATTCCCACAAGCCATATTTGTTTAATAGATCAACTTCTCCTGGTTTTTGTATTATAGTTCACTTCTCTGCCAAATTATTTCGCTCAATTGTAATTTTTTGAGTTGATTAGCTCAAAGTTATTTATTGATGGAATGTTTTGGTGGTAATTACTCCTGGGATGACACAAGTCTCAAATGGTCTAAGAGTTCTTATTCTTATGCTAATATAAAAAGGTTTAAGATCAAATTTCTTCAGCGAGTCAGCACAATATATCAAGTCATTTATCAAAGCTAATATTTAGTGTTCAAATAATAGAGCACCAAGAGAGCCCAGGCGTTTTCGAATGATGTCTAGCACGGTAATTAATTATCACCTTTTATAATGAAATCTAAATAAAATCATTGGCTTGGTTATGGACCACAGCGAATTTGATCATCATGAATTTTATTAGACGCGCCTCGGACAATTTCGAAAACTTGGTTGATTGGACAAAGAGGGGAAAATCCAACTTGATATATAAGTTGAATACTCATGATTGCATTCAAGCTATTTCTTAACATTGTAATTTTAATGAAGACTATACGTTATAATTACTAGTTAAATAATTTTTTAATATAAATATTACTTGGATCCTTATAAATGTTTTTTTAATATAAACATTTTTTTAATATAAACATTACTTGGATCATTATATCATCGTATCTTATGTTGCGGATTTTAAAATTATCTAATTAGAAAATTTGGTCGATTATCAATGCATGTCTTTTCAACAATGTAACGTCCATAGCCTCCAAGGTGAGCCACACCACACAATTTTTTTCTTTCTGTGATACCATTTATTAACTACCAGCATATGCAACAATTATGCATAAATAACAAATACATGCACAACCATGCATAATTATGTACATTTACAACAAACAAAATTAATGTAAACATACACATAATAATTAGCATGTACATAATAATTAGCATGTAACACACATAAAAGAACATTTATTTTTTGCTATAAATCACCAACTGCATGTAGACCTTAGATGTTCTTCCCAGTGGTAGACTCTGTTGTTTATACACTCTTAATGATAGGTCACCCCCGAGCTACAACTATGACTCCACTAGAACAAAGGCTATCTAAGTCAAACTAAGGTTTGCCATGCTATGTAAATTTGTTTGGTTGATAAAACAAACGATAGAGATAACCTACAAACCAATTTTAGAGCTGGGTACTAGCCTGCTCAGCTCAGAGAGGGCTCTCTCTTGTCACTTGGTATTTCTTTGACAATCAATGGCTAGATTTTGTTTGTTTTTGGGGGTTTTTATAATTTTGCTGGCAAGAAAGGGGAGGAAACACTCAGGGCTATGGAGTCGAATTTTTGAAAACGAATAGAAACACGGATTGGTCGATAGAACTCTCCAGAGAATAAAAGCTAAATGAGGCGATGAATCTGAGTTATAAATTGTAATTTGCAGAGTGTAAGAAGAAAGGGGAAAACAAGTATCTGCGTTAAAGCATTAATGAAATGAATTCTGAATTAGTTAGGAAGAAACTTAACACAGTTTAAATTGCTTAAGCCAAGAGCATCATAAGATGAATTCTGGGCCTTGAAACTATACAATTTAAACAGAAGACAGCGCTAATGGAATAAAAAACACAGGAAATACATGCAAAGAGAGAAGAAAAAACTCATATCACCACCATTAGAATCTTTTCATGGAGACTTCAAAGACTTTTGCATATGTATTCTATTCAACTTCAAAAAATTACATTCAAGTTCAAACAGCTAAAGCGTGCTCTTGCACCTTTGCCAATCCCTAATACATTTGGGACTTGTAATATTTATACAAGTTCGAGTTCCTTCGGTTTGAAACCGATTTCAATGATTGAAATGAAACGTTTCAATTTCTAAAACTGATTACAATAATTACAAATGACATTTTCGGCATTGGAACCGATTACAATGATTAACAAGAAAACGTTTGATGATCTGGTTTCTAACTCCTTTGACGTTTCAACTCCTTTCTTTGCCTCTTGTTCTGTTCTGGTCTTCTGCCTGGTCTGTTATCTTCAGTGACACCTGGACATCATTTACTAGACCCTGTAAAGCTGCACTTTGTCTTACCTAGTTGTACTATCTCCTTCCATTGCAAGTCAGAAGGGATATCATAATCCATCATTTCTTTGATAAGGATCTCTAGGTCAATGCATGAGACATATGTCATGATTGGTAGTCCAATTTTCACTGTTTTGAACTGATTCATAATCTCAATAACTGTAATCAGATGTTCAACCAGGGCCTTTCAGGTTTTTCTCCAGGTTTTCAAACTTGGAGTGATCCATTCTGCATCGAGTCAGGCGAGCGTTGTATTCTTCTTGATCATATAATTTTCCATTGCCACCCTAAAATGGTGAGAGACCTTTAATAAACAATTCTTCAAACAGATCCTTGAACTCTTGCACACTTTGCTCCATCTGGGTTGCCTTGGTTTGGACTAATTTCAACAGGTTATGTTTAACAATAACCCTCCTCGCCCAGATGATCAATGTAGTTCTATCTTTGACTCCAATGGTTTGAAGCTTTGCAGTAGGGATGGAGTTGAGCAGGTTTATGGCATTTTGGGCCCACTCTGAAGGTTTCTTTGCTAAAGGCTCATTCACAACAATGCACCTTCTTCTGGTTGTGATGGCCATGCTGTCTTTATCATTGATGAAGTTTAAATACACTTTGAACTTGAGAGCTTCAACATCTATAGAATCCGAGATGATATGCTTGGCTCCCTGCAACAATCCTTTGCCTCTTAATCTTATTTTTAACTTGTCTATCCTTTCTTACAAGGCTCCACTCTCCTTTTGAAGTTGAGTCATCCTTTCATCATCTGCTTGCATTTCCTGCTTCAATTTCTCTATGTCCCCTTTTAACCCTTTGATTTCTCCTACCTTTAGGTTAACTTGTGACATGCCCTGGAAGTCCTTCAGTGTTTGGCCCAACTTCTGTAGTGGGAGGTACAACTACAATGCTGTTCAACAATTCTATTTTCTCTTGTGACCATTTCAACTTTTCTTGCTCTAGCTGCAACACCTTAGCTTTGTAATCCAATGCCTCTTGTCAAAATGCTTCTTTTTCCTGTTTTAGAGAAACTATTTCTGCGGTTTGTGGATGCTCTGTGGTAGACATTTTCAATTTCTTCTTCAAGCTTTGAATCAAATTGTCCTTCTCATCCAATGAATATTTCACCCCTTAGGGGCCTTTAGATTCCAACCTCTTGACCTGAGTCTGCCTGTAACACTATTTCCCTCAATTTGTAATTAATCATAAAATAAGAATTACCATTCTAATGCATGAGGACAATGTAAATGTATTATTGTTTGAGTTGCCAATAACTGACTGTGGGGGTGAATCCTTGAAAGTATTGGCCATGATATCACTAGAGGAAGAATGTGAAAACTATAAGAGAGGGTTCATTATGACAAATAACCCCAAATTTTCTTTGATGAGGATGACAACCTCCTTCGGATCCCAAGGAGAGAAATCAGTTAATGAAGAAAGGACCGGTGGTTGAATTATCAACCACCCCGAAGTACCGCAGGGACCTGCCGACCTGAGCTTCCTTCTGACAGAAGGAACATGATAGGTCGACAAACCTTCCAAGGTAAGAGGGATACACACGGGAGAGGAGACACCAGACAAAAATAGCGTAAGCTCGCAAGGGAGATGCGCGGAGCTCTCCAGCGAGTCACGAACTGAAGGCCGCGAGCTTGATGCCGAGGAGCATCTGAGAAACCTCGTCGAGGCCATAACTGAGAGAGAAAGCTTTGAGTTACAGAGAACAGGATCCGAGAAGAAGCTGGGACAGAGACATAGCTTCTGAGAACTGTGAGAACTCCCTGGTGATATCATGGCTTGGCACGAGGGTGGCCAAAGTGCTAAGAATGAATGCCTCTGCGCCTATGGTCAGGTGGAAGGACGAACACCCACAGTCAGTTGGTTGGTGACAACCTGTAATAGATAAGCGATTTCCTACCCTGTGTAATTTAGCCGTAACTGTGTATGAATTGGTTATACTGTGTATGTTTCAGGAATTGTGCATATTTCTTAATGGATATACTGTATCTCCCCTATTTATGCTTGATTGTATAACTAGGCCAGTAAGAAATTATATGGTTAGGAGATGATTTTATACTCGTAAATGCTTGTGTCCTGTGGAGGCATAAGCCAGAGTCACGAACTTTGTGTTCGTCGACCCCAGACACAGTTTCATGTATGCATGCCAACCCTCCTAATTTTTTAGAGTCCCTTGGAGGACAAAGTTTGTTAAGCTCAGGAGAGGTAGTGTAGATCGGCACAGGCTCTCTGCGAGGCAAACCAAACCAAGAACTCCTTAAGTCCTGGACAAGCTCAGGAAGGATCACATTGTTGTGTGCAAGAACCCTACATGGAGTGCAGAGGTCGAGAAACCCTTTGGAGGTTTCAGAGCGTATGAAAGCTCAAGAGTGACAAATAGACTGTGATTGAAATCGGATCTGAACCGTTGGTTCAATTCGGGGAAATAGAGATGAGGATTTCCCCAAAGTCCTGAAGGGAGAATCGCCGATTCGCAGGGGAAAATCTGGACCGTTGGAGCCTACGTCTAGATAGTGGGAGAAGAGTGCGCATGAGAATAGATCTGAACTGTCAGATCGAGCGCAAGGGACCAATAGCCGTCGGATCCAGAAAAGGCACACGAGGTTTAACCTGGTGCATGCAGGGGAGAGAGGACTCGTCAATGTCCTGAAAGTCCCGAAGTATTCAGAACCGTCCATCGACATAGGACACGTGGCAGTTGGGTAGCATTTTGTTGACTCACATCTTGGAGTGGTCAAAGGGTAAGACCGCACGAACTCACGATTCCCAAAATCGTGATGTGATTGTGGTCGTTTATCCATGAGTGATCTGGACCATTGGTTTAGTGTGAATAACTTTCGGCGTTTCGGCATCCAGGAAACTAGAGGGAAAGACCCTTCGTCTTCGCAAGTCGCGAAATCCCGGTATACAAAACCCCGATGCGCTCTGTGGATGAGCCGGTTTAGTGTGAATAAATTTTGGTGTTTCGGCATCCGGGAAACCAGAGGGCAAGACCCCTCATCTTCGCAAGTCGTGAAATCCCGGTATATGAAACCCCGACGCGCGATTAAGACTGAGTGTCTTTCAACACCCCTTAAGCTCAGGAGGGATAATGACCGTCAGATCCAGATCAATGAGGGTCGTTGATCTCATACACAAATTTCCATATCGGAATTCGGGGATTGGAGTGACAAGATATTTGGAGTCACTGCATTGTGAACTCCCGGTTCACGAAACTCCGAAAAGATCTGGACCATTGGATCCAAATCATTGAGGATCGTTGGATTTTGTACAAGAACTCACATATCGGATTTCGGGGAATGGAGTGACCAGTGGTTTGGGTCGCTGCATTTCGAACTCTCGGTTACCGAAATCCCGATACGGCCAGGACCGTCGGATTAGGGGGAGATTCACAGTCGTCGATCTCATCGAAGGTAAGATTTCGGGTTTCGGGGTTTGAAGAGTCGAAAGACTTGACTCTCTTGCATCGCTGAGTCGTGAAATGCGAAAGGCGCCTCTTGGCTTGGCCTGTGGTCATAACCAACGATCACATGGAGGTGGATAAGGGAAGAGCTAGCCTACGCTATGCCCCCGTAGGAATTCGGGGATTCTATCCCTTGAGGAAGAGAGAAAATTTATTTTTTGTCGTAGTGGGTATGTGACACTTCCAAGCTCTGTTGGATGCCTTTTCTTGCCTCAACTGCCCTTCCAATTTTATTGCATAAGATGACAACTTTGAATTCTTCAAGCTTAGACTTAAGTAATCATAATACAACATATCACTGGTATTCTTGTGGAATTTGACTTTGTCTGGAGCGCTGATACTTTATCTTGATCTCAGATACTTTGTCTTCATCTGCAACCGCTATATTAAAGGTCCTCTTCTCAATATCCCTTACTATGAACAAAGAAGATTTGTGCTGAGAAATCTTTTCCATTTCAGGGACTAAATCTCTCATCTCATCCATAGCCATGTTTCCTTTCTCAGCATATTGTTTTTCCAAATCTTCTTTAGATTGATAAGCTGCGCCAATTGTTTTATCAAAGATGTGTTTTTTTGCTGCTAAAGGTTCTTGAGCTGCCTTCACTTTGTAGTTTTCTTCCCTTTTCAACTTCTACAGTGCTAGTACCACTCTCCACCATATCCAGATTCACTTGTTCTTTAGGATCTTCCTCCTCTAAATCCACTATCTGTGGGGACTGTGTAATCTTCATCTTCTTAGGGGCATTCTGTTGATCACTGGTTCCCATGGACTCTGAACTGCTTCTCTTGCTGTAAACACTTACCTTGGGGACTTTCAATATCATTTTCTGAGGATCTTGTTGTGTTTGACTCTGTTGCAGGGTTGCCTCCACATGTTGTGTTTGAGTTGGTTGCAAGATTGCTTCCATATCAGTACAAACTTCTAGGTTTTCCAACTTATCAAAACCGTCAACATGTTCATTCTCATAAGGGGCCTATTTGTTCATCAATCTTCTCTTGGATATGATTTGATGTGGATCATATCTTCTTCCCTGTAGCTGTTCAAAACCAAACCCTTTGAGATTTGTTTGAATTTGAGATAGGCATGATCTAGTTTTGACAATGAAGGGTCTAATGATAAAAGGGAATTTGAGGTTGGAGGCTTTGTGCAATTTCAGGAAATGATACATCTTAGATATGATTATTTGCCTGATGAATTCAAGATCAAAGACTATGGGGGTCAGAAAAATAGGCAATAGATTGTTGATATTATGGTAGCTGCGGGAGGTATTTACATCCACGTGTAAACCTGACGAGGATAGAATACTCCGGGAAGCAAGAAGAAACCCTAATGAGTTGGCTAATAACCCTAGAAGACTTGTCGACTCAAGAAGATAATTTATATTAGGTTATTAGCCTCCAAGAGAAGAAGTCGGCCAAAAATAATAATATACACTGAACAGACAGATACCTAGAATGAGAATTCGGCCCAGGCAGTTAGCTAGAATTAGTATAAATACAGGAGGCCATTTCTCATTCTGACAAGCAGTCTCAGAATTGCAGAGAAACACTTGTGCGCACTGCAGTTGCTCAGTTTCTGCGCAGGTTTGGAGGAGTGTTGCCGTTGCAGCTGCTGCAGCTAGCAGTTACGCTTGGAATATCTCTTGGCTAGTGTTTGGACTATCTTATCAGCTCTTGTTGGTGTGCTATCCTTGAGGAAAGGTGCACTACCCTTTGTTTGGCTATCTATCCTAGGGTTTGCTTTCAGAGTGATTCTCTGTCACGGTTAAGGTGCTCAGAGGGTGGCTTCGGCCTATGGTTGGGTGACAATAGTGATATTGTCAATGGTAAAACAAGCACATCCATTATATTCTAACAGGTTACGGGCCCACACCTCCTTCATTCTGTCTAACTGCTGGAAGCAAACATATCCGCTAGGATATTGAGCTCACTGAGGAACTGCCACTAGGGTTACTAGCATAAGCAACTTCCAAGACACTGCTGCTAGGGTTACTAGCAGGAGCAGTTGCATAAACCCTAATCCTCTCGTTGAGGCACCTTAAGTGAATGGATTGACCTAATTTATGGACATATCAGTGTGACCTAGCCTAGTACATCTCCTGATACTCTCAGTAAGCCAAGATGTCAAGTTTGAGTTTATAGTCAAATCTAGGGTTGACCAAGTCAAAGCATCCATGACTTATTCTATGAAGTCAGAGAACAAGTTAAATGGAGCCTCTAAATTCAGAGTGTGGAAGACAAGGATTGACCTCATCCTTGCCAAGAATAAAGTGCTGGATATCGTGAAAGGAAAGATCGTGGAACCAGTGTTTGAAGAAGGAAAAGAGAAGGAACCACAGAGCGTTGCAGTTATGGAGAAGCTCAAAGACGGTGACATCAATTCCACGAGTATCATAGTGGAATCTATAAAATACCACTTGATACCCTACATCTCCCATCTTGACTCATCGAAGAATATGTATGATTCCTTAACAAACCTCTTCTGAGTCAGAAACATTGGACAAGTCATGAGTTTGAAGAATGAGCTTCATGACATGAAGATGAATGATGATGGAAACATAACATCATACTTTGTGAGAATATCTCAGTTAAGAGATCAACTACAAGCTATTGAAGAGATCATTTCAGAGAAGGAATTGGTAAACATAGCACTCAATGGCCTTCCCGAGACGTGGGATGATTTTGCCGCAAGCATGAACACAAGAAAGGAGTATCCGGCATTTGAAGAACTTTGGACTTGCTGTGCTCAATAATAATCAAGGATCAATGCAAAAGAGAAACCCCAAAAGAAGTACGATGATCAAGCCTTCACAGAAAGATTCAAGAACTTCAGGAACAAAAGGAAGTTTGGCTCAAGGAGGAAGCCAAATCAAGAGAAATACATTTCAAAAATACAATGCTTCAACTGTCAAAAGTATGGCCACTACAAGAATCATTGTCCCAAGATAAGGAAAAGGAAGGAGAAAAATGAAGCATCAGTTGCCGAAGAAAATAAACCTACAAAGAAGACTAAGCAGGGTGAAAGAGACTTCTTCCTCTAAAGGTAACAATACTCTTCTTATTTCATGTACATGTCTCATTTGAAAGATAATGTAGTCCAAGAAGAACTATACAAGATAAGGTTTGATATCATTAAATAATACACATGAAAGGATGAAATATGCCGAATCAATCATGAAGAGACTTAGAAGAAGCAAAGACAGAAAGAAGTTAGAGAAAGACTTATAACATTTTGTAGAAGACAACAAGACGAAAGCATGGACTCTGTTAGACAGAGAGAGCCAATTAGATATTGCAGAAGACAATAAGGATGCAGACGGAAGCATGGACTCTGTTAGACAGAGGGAGTCGATTATATGCACTCATACATGAAGCAAGGATTAGGAGGGAGCTAATCCTATGATCCATTAAAATGATGAATTATGGTAGCATCCATGAAAGACAATACATGTTCATTTCAACCACAGAAGAAGTCTTCTTCGAGGAGAAGCCTTAAAATATCCCTGGTTGTCCATCCACATCTGTGATCCTATGATGAAAGAAAGAAATGAAATCTTTAGGGTATGAAATCTATAAGAAAATACATGGACCCAAGAGCTAAAGAAAAACATCAGAAGAACATGAAGATTCCAAGAAAGAAAGAGAAGCCAAAACAACCAGTCATTATATTAAGAATCACAATATTACCAGCCTGATATGAACTCAATAAAAGCAATCAAGCAGAGGAACTGAAATCCGTGATGAAAAACATTGTATGAAAGACTTATGAATGAAAGCATTGCGAGATCTAGAACTAGAGGTTATCCTAGATTGAGGGAGAAGACTATGATGATTACGTGTTCCAGTACAACAGACATATATCTACATGAGTCATTATATCATCCACAACATCCATGAGTTGGAGTTCTACATCAGATAAATGCAAAGACTGCTCTCCAGAAGAATTGAACAAAGAGCGTATGAAGAGAAACCTCAATACTTTGAGGCATACCAGAAAGAGACCCTTGTATGCATATGGAAAAAGATAACTTGATGGAGAACCTCCAGTGCATGGCAGAAGCATGGTGAAGATTTTCTATAACAGAGATATTGTATCAAGATGATTACTCAGTAGATCAGATCTCATGATGACAGAAGAAGTGCCACATGGATATGTTCCAATTTTCCAACAATGATACACTCTATTGATCAGAGTTACATGAAGCCTTCAGAGAAAACCAATGTTCCAGATCGAAGTACATTTGAAATCAAGCATTACATTATCTATGATGAAGTCTAGAAAGGAGAAAGTGGTTCTCCAATACATATCTCCACAGATGAGAATATAAGCAAACATGTTGGTAAAAGATGAAAGAGTTTGTGTACTCAAGCTGGAGCTCGTGGAGACAACTTCCTTATTGAAAAAGGAAGATATGACTCCCGGGTTGGGAGGGATCACTAAAAATATTATTGAAGACATTCATTGAAAAATAGTCCATCTTGGACAGATTCTTTCATGTTCGGAAAGTGGATTGAGATTTCTGATGGACAACGATTTCCCATTGTGGTTAACATGGGAAATGGTCCAGATTGTTGATGTATCATAGACATCGAATTCCCATTGTGGTTAACATGGGGACTGGTCTAGGGCAGTCTCTCTTCTTGAGGGTTACTCAAGAAGACTGGACGACCTCGCCGAAAAACAATTTCTCATTGTGTTTAACATGAGGAATGGTCCGTTTTTGGAGGTTGATGCAAGACAGTCTTTTCCTCTTGTGGTTAATAGAGGAAATGGTCTGGATAGTCATTCCTTAGGGTTTATACATTCTCTCCAGGGTGCACTTTGATTAGTGTAGGAAGAATGGCCCAGGGTGGGGAATGGTCCAGGCTCAACAATTAGGGACAGACATTCCTTAGGGTTTATACATTCTCTCCAGGGTGCACTTTAATTAGTGTAGGAATAATGGCCTAGGGTGGGGAATGGTCAAGGCTCAACAATCAGGGACAAGCATTCCTTAGGGTTTATACATTCTCTCCAAGGTGCACTTTGATAAATGTAGGAAGAATGTCCTAGGGTGGGGAATGGTCCAGGTTCAGAAAAACAGGACAATTATTCTTCCTTGCTTGAGAAGAATAGTCCATATATTTCATTGTTCTACTTTGAGGGAAGATATTCTTTCAGATCTCACATATGTGAGTGAAATATTGGCCCAGATGATTCAATTTACATCATAACATTGTTTCTGTGCAGGTTGATATCAGATGATTGTTATGAAGACTGTATGACAGTAGATGTATACTACTGTGGTGGATGTGTTCCATTGTTCGTGACTATACGTTGCTGATCAAGTACTTGTGTGTTACTTGGTGTGGTAGTGTACCACTGGATTGTAGCTATGTACCACTATGGATAGACACAGTTGTGTTCTATTTTTGTTTCGATTGCCTTGAAGACTATCAACAATATTGGAAATGATTATTAGTTAGATGGATAATCAAAGGACAAAGATTTCCCAGACGGAAAATGGTTCAGAGAATTTAATCTTCTAGATTAGAAGAATGGCTCTTGTATCACTCTGTGAAGTGAGCATCATGTCTGATTACTCAGATAGAGTATGGTTTCGAGAGATGATGCAACTGATGACACTGATGATGATGATGGTGGTCATGATCTAGTCTATACAACTATGTTGATGCTATCGGGTGAATGGTATGTTTTTGTGCTCAAGACCATTACTTGTAATACCTCCCTAACTAGGAGGGAGTGTTGATATTATGGTAGCTGCGGGAGGTATTTACCTCCACGTGTAAACCTGACGAGGGTAGAATACTTCGGGAAGCAAGAAGAAACCCTAATGAGTTGGCTAATTACCCTAGAAGACTTGTCGGCTCAAGAAGATAATTTATATTAGGTTATTAGCCTCCAAGAGAAGAAGTTGACCAGGAATAATAATATATAATGAACAGACAGATACCCAGAATGAGAATTCAGCCCAGGCAGTTAGACATAATTAGTATAAATACAGGAGGCTAGTTCTCATTCTGATAAGCAGTCTCAGAATTGTAGAGCAACACTTGTGCGCACTGGAGTTGCCCAGTTTCTGTGCAGGTTTGGAGGAGAGTTTCCGTTACAGCTGCTACAACTAGCAGTTACGCTTGGACTATCTCTTGGCTAGGGTTTGGACTATCTTATCATCTCTTGTTGGTGCGCTATCCTTGGGGAAAGGTGCACTACCTTTTGTTTGACTATCTAGCCTAGGGTTTGCTTTCAGAGTGATTCTGTGTCAAGGTTAAGGTGCTCAGAGGGTGGCTTCGACCTATGGTTGGGTGACAATAGTGATATTGTCAATGGAAAAATGAGCACATCCATTATATTCTAACATAGATAAGGGGATTCATGACAACCATAAACCCAAATTACTGTTGAATGCATGAACAATACCCAGTCCCCTACTCTGCTTTCTGGATTTGGTTGCAGATAGCTCCTCATGTCATCCAAAACTCTAGGTAGGTTGGTGTTGAAAATCAAACTGTAAACCCTGGACATAACTTTGTTGATGAAGATGAGCAATGCAATCCTCTTACATTCAGTTGATATGAATGCTACTTCAGGAAATTCTCTCTTATTTGTTTCTAGGAAGATCTTCAAGAAATAGGTGTAATATTTGAAATGTCTTAGAGAGCAAAAAATCAATAGTTATTTATGGATATTATCAGCTATGAATTGATCAAAATTGATACAGGCTGATAGACCAAACTTTGACTGAAAAACTGTCAACAAGAAACCCAACATGACCTCAACCACATGTTTGCCATTATCTAGATCTAAAATTTGACTCAATAGGGAACATACCCTCAATAACCATTATACTCACATTCATTGGCAAAGACACTCTCTGAAAGATTCTCTGGTTTGACAATTGTCTGTAAAAATAGATCTCTGACTTCTGATGGACACTCTTTGTATATCCTAATCATATTTTCTTCATTGAAAGGTTCAGACACCACGGAGAAAGACTCTGGTATACTGAGGGCATCTCTAATTGATATACTCTCTACCCTACAAATGACCTCAGACCCCTGTTTATTTATGACGACTTTCTCTTCCTGCGAATACTGCTCTGCGCACCAACCTATGAATTTGGGGAAAGGGAAAGCGACTTTGTCAGCATAAGGGACTATGGTGGCCTGGACTGCTTCAAGGAATGGTAAATTCTTTCCTACATTATTAGATAGATTGCTTCTAGACACATAGATGGGAGAAATGGTGATTTCGGTGTCAAAAACGTTTGAATCTCGGTCAATTAGGGCTTCTTCATTTGACATAGGGTCTTGATATGTTACTAAAGTTATGATAGGGTCCATGGCGGCGATGAAAATTACCTGGAAATGAGTGGAAATGGCATGAAATTGGCGTACTGTTGAGCTACATTTGAATGAGGGTGGTCGCGCCAACTTTAAATCGTTCTAGTATTTTGAAAAATAATAAAATAAACAACAAATGCCCTTTATATACTTTTCCAATTTTGGGGGCACGAGGAAGTGGTTTGGGGAAACCCGCTTCTTGCCCCGAAATGCACCCAGTGGCACCATGTGGTCCCGACCAAAAACCATGGTTTAGTTTTCGACCTGCTTTCGGGAATTATCCTTCGCACAACTCCTCCCTCCAAAATGATCCTCGACCGTCAATTTGGAGAGCTCGCGATTTGCGACGTATCGGGTCCCATCACCTTAGCGCCCCACCATATTTAGCCCCTTCTTGCTAGATTTATCCCCTCCCTTTATTTATTAGGCTTCCAAACCAATTTAGCACCTCGCTAAGTCCCAAAATCTCGATTTCACAAAAAGCCAATTAATGGTGATAACATGGGCTCCAACTGGGGATGCTATCCTCCCAATGAGGTAAAAAAGAATGACAGACCAAGTGCCTACCCATTTGGATTTATTTTACTCCTGCAACTAAATCTATCAACATCTTATTCACAAAACTCAAATTATATTCAACATAACTTAGGGCCTTCGCTTCGGGCTTCAATTTCTGCTGAATTGATTTCGATTTCTTCAACTGAAAAACAAAATGGTTATATACAATGGATGGAGAGGGTGAAAAATATTTTAAGCGAGATAATTCTTGAGAAACCTACCATTCACAGGTCCTCCTCCAATGAGATCTCCATTACATTCATGTAGCAGATATACATTATTTCCATGGTATGCCACAATTTTAAAAGGTCCCAGCCACATATGGTCAAATTTCCCATGCTTTTCCATGTCTTCATTTCTGGCATCCCATCTCAACACCAAATCCCCCACTTTGAAATCATATTCCTTAGTAAGCCTGTCAAAAGCCTTTTTAATTGTCTTGGTGCAGCTGAGAGTTGTTGAAGGCTTTCTCTCTTGTTTGTTGGACATTGATTAGTTCATCTGTTCTCCTTAGAGTGGCATTTGTTTCAACATCTTGCTCCTATAACATTCTCATCACTGGAAATCCTAATGAAGTAGGAGAAATTGCCTCTGTTCCATACACAATCTGGAAGGACGAAGTAGCAATATACCTTTTCGTAGTGATCCTGTCAACCCATAGTGCATGGATGAGCTTTTTGTGCCAAGAATTTTTGTTATCTTGTAGCAACTTCTTGATAATTCTGGTCAAACTCTTATTGGATGACTCAACCAATCCATTACCTCGAGGGTAATAAGTTGTGGAATGGAAAAGAGTTATATTGTAATCACCGCATAATTTTTCCATCTTCTTGGACTTAAATGCTGTTGCATTGTTTGTAATGATTTTGATTGGGAAACCAAACCTAGACAAAATATTGTTCTCCAAAAACTGAATGATAACAACATCTGTGGCTTGCCTAGTGGGAACTGCTTCAATGCACTTGGTGAAGTAATCTATGGCTGTCAATATCCACTTGTGCCGATCTGAGGATTATGGATGAATTTCCTCTATGAAATCAAGGCCCCATTGTCTAAAAGGTGCTTCAACATAGATGAGCTTCAAGGGAAAAGGCTGCAATTTTCTCTTCCCATAAAAATTTTGGCATTCATGTCAGCTTGAAACTTCTTTGTAGACATCAGAAAAAATGCTAGGCCAATAGAGCCCAGTCCTCAATATCTCGTGCACAATAGTTTTCCAATAGTGGTTCCCTCCATAATCACCTTTATGAAACTCTCTGATGGTCTTCTCTACTTCTCCCTCCAACAAACAACTCAACAAGATTCCTCATGGATCCTTCCAATACATAGATTGATTTACAATACAAAACTTTGCTGCTTTTAGCTTAAAAAACTGGCCTTGGTTTTGCTCAATTCAGGAGGACCCTGCAAAATTTTCAACACATAAATAATTTCAGCATACCATGGGGATTCAAGGAATTTTTGAGATACTTGAGGGACCTTTTCTTCTTCTGAATTTGCTGACAAATCAACAATGAAGTTAATTCCCAAGAGCTCACAATTTGTCTGTGGCATCATCTTGGAAAGTCCTTGACCTTTGATCAACTTTGTAGGTTTGATCTCAAGATCATACTCCAACAACACAACTATCCACTTGCCCCTTCTTCCCTCAGGATCAGGCTGAGTTAAAATGTCCTTCACATAACTGCTGGGCACATAGGAAATGGTATGGGATGCAAGATATAAACTCTAAACTCCTTCATGGCCTTGACCAGTGCATATGCCTGCTTTTCCATGATATCATACTTTAATGGTGAATCTCTCAATGTCCTGCTATAATATGCTATAGGCTTCTCAAAACTCTGTTTGTCCCTTTGTAATAAGACACCAACAATGATAAGGTCAACGGAGGTGGTTGGATGGTAAATTCATTCTTGCAACGAAGGTCAGGTCTTGTGCTCAAACCCGAACAAGGACATGGTCTAGCTGTAGAAATCTTAATTGGGCCAAGCCCGCATACCTTTTTCCCCCGGGGGGGGGGGCAGCTCAATTGGCAAGTGCCGTGAAAATGAAGTTCCAAGAGGTTTTGAGTTCAACTCCCCCTGACTTACCTTGTGTGCCGTGTAAGGGGCATCGTGGGCACACCTAGAGGTTATAATGGTAGCGGTTGGATAACATGACCATGTGCCCAACTAGTTGCTGATTCCTCCAGACATAGAAAAAGAAAAAAAGAAAAAAGAAGAAGACACCAACAATGATGTGCTCTGAGGAAAAAGAAAACAATATAAAATATTTTTCAAAGTTGGGACTGGCCAGCACTGGGGCCTTGGTCAATGCCACTTTAATGTCTTCAAAGGATCTTCTGGCTTTTGGGGTCTATTTTATTTCACTTCCTTTTTTTAGCATGTTAGTGATATGATTTTAGCCAGGTTAGGGATGAATCTTCTCAGAAAGTTTACTTTTCCCATGAAGGATTGCACTTCTTTCTTGCTTCTGGGTGTGTCAATTTTTAAGATTCCCTCAACTCTGCTGGGATCTATCTTTATTCCCTGCTTTGAAATAATGTGACCAGGCAAATTCCCCTCTTCCATGCCAAAATTAGACTTCTTGGGGTTCAATGAAATAACAAAATTCATACACTTTTGAAAATCCCTCCTTAGATGTTTAAGATGTTCTTCATCAGAAACTGAATACTCAATGCTATCATCTAAGTAAATAACAATAAATTTATCTTTCTCATCAACAAAATCTATATCCATAGCCCTTTGAAATGTTTCTCCTGCATTCATGAGCCCCAAAGGCATCTTGGCATACATGAAGGTGCTCCATGGTGTTGTAAAGGCTGTCGTTTCCTGATCACCAGGGTGTACCATAATTTGATTGTACCCAGAGAAACCATCAAACATTGACATTTTTTGAGAACCCACCGCTTTCTGTAGAATCTGATCCATCTTGGACAGTGGGTAGTTTTCCTTGAGAGACACCATGTTCATATTTCTGAAGTCTACACATAATCATATCTCTCCACTCTTCTTTCTGTCAGGTACCAGATTTTCCACCCACTTAGAAAACCTCAAAGACACTATGATATTGGCTTCAAACAACTTTTTTATCTCTTTCTCAATCAAGGGAAACATCAAATGATTGAATCTTCTTAATTTCTGTTTGAAAGGTTTATGATATTCTTTGATTGGAATCACATGTTGAATCACCTTGGTATCATAAAATTTCAGATCTTCATAACTCAAGGAAAAAACATCAAGAAAATATTTCATTAAATTGACATACCTTTGCTTGACCTCTGGGCTAAGTGTATTGGACAACTTAATGATCTTGGGATCTTCCTGAGTCCCAATGTTGTAATATTCAACATCTCCATCATTTACAGTAATTTTAAGACTCCTGGCCACATCATTATTGTCAAAGAGTTTATCCAATGCGACCAGGCCTTTGGGAATGATGTTATTTTTTAGCTGCATTATATCTTTACCAACAATTTGATTCTTGAAATAACCATCATTTGTGAACACAACTGCATCTTCTTCTTCACCACAATATTCCTCATCAATATTCAAATTTTAAAATTCATCCTCCATCTTGAGGAAGATTTCTATTTGTTTATCATCTTCAAAAACTTGTTAGTACTTAACATTATATGGTACTGCTGGCCTTTGCTTGACCTCAATCTCATATTTTTTGTTAGGTAAAATTGGAATTTTGAAGAATGAGGCTGAAGTAGCTAGGGCATCAACAACTTGATTCTGCCTTCTTGGAATCACTGAAATATTATACTCCAGGAATTTCTCAAGAAGATCAAGCACTATATTTCTATAGGCCCTCATCCTAGGATGCTTTGCTTGGTATATACCCTTTATCTGATTGATAATCAACTCAGAATCTCTATGTACAACTATTCTCTTAGTACCCATTCTTTCAAAGTTTTTAATCCCAACACTAATGCCTCATATTTACCCATGTTGTTTGTACAATCAAAAACATGTTTATAAGAACACAATTTTGTACTTCCTTTGGGGAGGTTAATCCACACACCGACCCCTGCTCCTTCTCTACTAATAGCTCCATCAAAGCTCATATTCCACATCTGATTTTCTGCATCATTTTGCTGCTCTGAACTTTCCTCATTTTTCTGATCAGATTGGTCTTTGGAAACCATATCAATCTTTGGCCCTTTCTCTTCAAAACTCAAATTATTGAAGAAAATAGAGGATCCAATCTCAGTTTCCACAGAATAAATGGGGTGGTTGTTTGGCTGGGCTTTGTTACTGACCATGTATTTGAGCAATAATTCTTGTACAACCTCCTATATTGACCAAAAACAGGGATAGTGACATATGGCATATCCATTTGCAGAGTCCCTTTCAACTTTGCATCCCATGACCTAGATAACAACATACCAAACTTAGGAGGGATATCAACAACCACTACATCCATGACCATAGTTTTAGCTGGAATTTGAGACAAAGATACCACCAGATCTTTGATTAGGCCTAGACACTTCACCTTCCTTGAATCAAAGGAGAAAATATCTTTGTAAGGCCTTGTAATGTCAAGGCCCAATTGGTCCATGACCACCTTGGGCATCAGGTTATGGGATGATCCTGAATCCAACATAGAATTGTGTAGAGTCATATCATGAATCTTCAGACTGACATAGAAAGGGGGGAATTCATCAACATCACTACTCTCCTCTACACTTGGGCCAAAAAATATGGCAGGATGATCATCTTGTATGTTCAAAGTATCAGAAGTTTCTTCCATCTTGAGTATCTTGATGATCTGATTTCTATATTCACTATTCTTTATCAACTCATTGAATGGTACACAGATTTTAATTTTGACCATTTCACTTTCGAAATTAAAGGAAGATGAGGTTTTTTCTACCTCTTTGACGACTTTCTCCTTTCTTGTTTCAGGTACTTTCTTCTGAGGTTCTTCCTTCTGCTTTCATTTCTCCACAACATCCTTTGCAACATAGTCCTTCTTAGGATGACTTGAAGAAGGTGCATTATTTTGAGATTCTTTGGTAGGATTTCCCTTTGGAGGATTTGTAGGCACCTTTTGATTTCATAGATTATATTGTTTCTGGAATTTATGATGGCATTATGCAGCCCTGTCTAGTAATATTCCTTTTATACTGACAACCTTTCATCATACTCCTGCATGAAGATTTCATTTGCATCCATGAATTGTTCATGTTCTTCTTTAGTAAAAAAAAAACCCGTGTTTCATTAGCATCACAACAATGTATGTTGTATTCAAGAGTTCCATCAAAATTTTCATTTACATAATTATTTTGAAAAGGAGGTCTTATTTGCTGATCACCCTGGTTCCTCTGATCTCTTTGTATAATTTGTGGAACTGCTGGTCTCCTTTGGTTTCTGAGTGGAACATCAACCTATTCTCTGGTGTCAGGCTTGTTATCTAAATACATCATCTCCATGATTTTCTCCATGGTTTTCATCATCATTTAAAACCTCTTTTCAGATGACTGTGAGGTTGAAGGCTGCGCCTTATCTTGAACCTTGTTCATGTCCTTGTCAGAATTATATTTGATTTTTCATGAAGCCATCAAATTCACTTCAAATTCTATTGCATCACTCACCATATCATCCAATGAAGTGGATCTTCTTTCCATTAACAACAAAGAAAAATCACTTTCAAAGGAATCAACATATCTGAGTTAAGCAACCCTGGGAGGAGATTTTACCTCAGTAGGAATTGAGTTGTAAACTTTGATAAATCTTGCTGAAAACTCTTGGACTGTTTCATCAGGGGACCTTCTCATGTTGTTATACTGGGTTAGCAACTGAAGGGGGTTTTTATTTTCACCCCACTTTCCAAGAAAACTGGTTTTAAAGGCTTCAAAATTTAGGATACTTGCTGCTGGGAGAGCTCTGAACCACTTTCTGTCTTCTCCTGCAAGACTTTGTGAAAACAACCTCATTTTTGCATCTTTAAAATCTACTTCTTCTAGGTCTATAAAATCATTGAACTAGTCTAAGTCTTTTTGGGTTGACACATTGCCTTCAAGATCATACAACTTAATCCTTTGATTATATTCACGAGGAAAATCATGGAACTGAGCAGGTAGAACAAGAGGGGCAAACCTAGCTGCCATGGCTGCTGTAAGAAACCAAAGTGGCTGTTGGTTTTGAGTATAAATCACAAGAGGTTTGGTATAGGAAACTAAAATTAAATCCTGGAACCTCTTCTTATCAAAGATGATCTCCTTTAAACAAGACTCAGATTTAGTTCTGAACAGAGTTTTCTCAAATTTCACATCAAAATCAAGGTGTTCAATGCTTTTCACTCCATCTTAGGCAAGGATAGATATTTGTCTAGACATAAAACCGGGCTTATTAGCTTTTCTTTTCTTTTGTGTACAATTTTCTCAAGATCTAACACAATTATCCCTGCTTCTAGGTCTGGGTTTCTCCTGGTATGAATTCTCTTGGGAGCCAGGATTTCTAGATCAAACTAATTTATGCTACTGGTCTCTTTATAATGGAGTCGTCAGGGTAAATTTAGTCTCAACCAATAAGGTGTTTGATTCAATATCACCCTCATGAATCAAATCTAAAGCTTTAAGTCATTATTTTCCCAGGGAAGATTTCACTTTCGATCCCCGACAGTGGTGCCAGAATGTTAACACTCCATAAATTTGTTCGGATGATAAAAAAAATGACAGAGGTAACCTACAAAACAAATTTAGAGCTGGGTACTAGCTCACTCAGCTCAGAGAGGGCTCTCTCCTGTCACTTGGTATTTCTTTGATAATCAATGGCTAGATATTTTTTTTTTGGGGGGTTTTATAATTCTACTAGCAAGAAAGGGGAGGAAACACTCAGGGCTATGGAGTCAAATTTCTGAAAACGAATAGAAACACTGACTGGTCGGTAGAACTCTTTAGAGGATAAAGGATAAATGAGATGATGAATCTGAGTTATAAATTGTAATTTGCAGAGTGTAAGAAGAAAGGGGAAAACAAGTAACTGCATCCGAGCATTAATGAAATGAATTCTAAATTAGTTAGGAAGAAACTTACCACAATTTAAATTGCTTAATCTAAGAGCATCATAAGATGAATTATGGGCCTTTAAACTATCCAATTTAAACAGAAGACAGTGCTAATGGAATAAAAAACACAGGAAATACATACAAAGAGAGAAGACGAAACTCATATCATCACCATTAAAATATTTTCATGGAGACTTCAAAGACTTCTGCATATGTATTCTATTCAGCTTCAAAAAATTACATTCAAGTTCAAACAGCTAAAGCGTGCACTTGCACTTCTGCCAACCCCTAATACATTTGGAACTTGTAATATTTATACAAGTTCGAGTTCCTTCCGTTTGAAACCGATTACAATGATTGAAATGAAACATTTCAGTTTCTGAAACTGATTACAATAATTACAAATGACAGTTTCGGTATTGGAACCAATTACAATGATTAACAAGAAAACGTTTGATGATATGGATTCTAACTCCTCTGGCGTTTCAACTCCTTTCTTTGCCACTTATTCTGTTCTGGTCTTCTGCCTAGTATGCTATCTTCAGTGACACCTGGACATCATTTACTAGACCTTGGAAAGCTGCACTTTGTCTTACCCAACCGTACTATCTCCTTCCATTGCAAGTTAGAAGGGATATCATAATCCATCATTTCTTTGATCAATATCTATAGGTCAATGCGGGAGGCATATGTTATGGATGGTAGTCCAATTTTCACTATTTTGAACTGATTCAAAATCTCAAAATTTGTAATCAGAAGTTCAACTAGGGTTGCTCCTTTCAGGTTTTCCTCTAGGATTTCAAAATTTGAGTGATCCATTCTGCACTGAGTGAGGCAAGTGTTGTATTCTTCTTGATCATATAATTTTCCTTTTCCATCCCAAAATGGTGGGAGGCATTTAATAAACAATTCTTCAAACAAATCCTTTAACTCTTGCACACTTTGCTCCATCTGGGTTGCCTTGGTTTGGACTGATTTTAGCAGGTTATGTTTAACAATAACCCTCCTGGCCCAGATGATCAATGTAGTTCTATATTTGACTCCAATGGTCTGAAGTTATGCAGTAGGGATGGATTTGAGTAGGTTTATGGAATTTTGGGCCCACTCTAAAGGTTTCTTTGCTAAAGTCTCATTCACAACAATGCACCTGCTTCTAGCTGTGATGGCCATGTTGTCTTTATCATTGATGAAGTTTAAATACACTCTGAACTTGGCAACTTTAGAATCTATAGAATCCTATATGATATGCTTGGCTCCCTGCAACAGTCCTTTACCTCTTAATATTATTTTTAACTTGTCTATCATTTCCTGCAAGGGTCCATTATCCTTTTGAAGTTGGGTCATCTTTTCATCCTTTGATTGCATTTCCTTATTCAGTTTCTCTATGTCATCTTTTAACCCTTTGATTTCTCCTACCTTCAGGCTAACTTGTGACATAGACCAGACAAGTCCTTCGGTGTTTGGACCAACTTTTGTAGTGGGAGGTACAACTACAGTCTTGTTCATCAATTCTGTTTTCTCTTGTGACCATTTCATCTTTTCTTTCTCTAGCTGCAACACCTTAGTTTTGTAGTCCAATGCCTCTTGTTGAAATGATTCTTTTTTATGTTCTAGAGAAACTAATTCTGCTGTTTTTGGATGCTCTGTGGTAAACATTTTTAGTTTCTTCTTCAAGATTTGAATCAATTTTTCCTTCTCATCCAATGAGGATTTCACCCCTTGGGGGCCTTCAGATTCCAGCCTCTTGACCTGAGTCTGCTAGGATTTGCTCGATGCCTTTTATTGCCTCATATTCCCTTCCAATTTTATTGCATAAGATGACAACTTTGAATTCTTCAAGCTTAGGCTCAAGTAATCAGAATAAAACATAGCACTCGTATTCCTGTGGAATTTGAATTTGTCTAGAGAGATGATGTTGTCATACTCTATCTTGATCTCATACACTTTGTCTTCATCTATAATTTCTATATTAAAGGTCCTCTTCTCAATATCCCTTACTGTGAACAGAGACGATTTGTGTTGAGAAATATTTTCCACTTCAGGGACTAAATCCCTCATCTCACCCATAGCCATGTTTCCTTTCTCAACATATTGTTTTGCCAAATCTTCTTTAGATTGATAAGCTGCCCCATATGTTTTATCAAAGATGTGTTTTTTGTTGCTAAAGGTTCCTGAGATGCCTTCACTTTGGAGTTTGCTTCCCTTTTCAACTTCTACAGTGCTAGTACCACTCTCCACCATATCCATATTCACTTGTTCCTTAGGCTCTTCCTCCTCTAAATCCACTATTTGCGGGGACTGTGTAATATTCATCTTCTTAGGGGAATTCTGTTGATCATTGGTGCCCATGGCCTCTGAACTGCTTCTCTTGCTGTAAACTCTTACCTTGGAGACTTTGAATATCATTTTATGAGGAGCTTGCTGTGTTTGACTCTCTTGCATGGTTGCCTCCACTTGCTCTGTTTGAGTTGGTTGGAAGATTGCTTCCATATCAACACCGAATTCTAGGTTTGCCAGCTTATCAAAACCCTCAACATGTTCATGCTCATAAGGGGTCTGTTTGTTCATCAATATTCTCATGGATATGATTTGATGTGGATCATATATTCTTCCCCGTGGCTGTGAAAAACCAAACCCTTTTAGATTTGCTTGAATCTGAGATATGCATGATCTAGTTTTGACAATGAAGGGTCCAATGATAAAAGGCAATTTGAGGTTGGAGGCTTTGTGCAATTTCAGGAAATTCTCTGTGTCAGATATGATTCTTTGCTTGATGAATTCAAGGGCAAAGACTCTGGGGGTCAGAAAAATAGGCAATAGATAAGGGGATTCATGAAAACCATAAACCCAGATTATTGTTGAATGCATGAACAATACCTAGTCCCCTACTCTACTTTCTGGATTTGGTTGCAGATAGCTCCTCATGTCATCCAAAACTCTAGGTAGGTTGGTGTTGAAAATCAAACTATAAACCCTGGACACAACTTTGTTGATGAAGATGAACAATGTAATCCTATTGCATTCAGTTGATATGAATGCTGCTTCAAGAAATTCTCTCTTATTTGTTTCCAGGAAGATCTTCAACAAATAGGTGTAATATCTGAAATGTCTTAGAGAGAAGAAATTCACTAGTTGTTTATGGATATTATCAGCTATGAATTGATCAAAACTGATACGGACTGACAAACCCGACTTCGACTGAAAAAATGTCAAGAGGAATCCAGACATGACCTCGACCACATGTTTTTCATTATCTAGACCTAAAATTTGACTCAATAGGGAACATACCCATTGGACGTTAATAACCATTATACTCACATTCATTGGCAAAGACAGTCTCTCTGAAATATGCTTTGGTTTGAAAATTGTTTGTAAAAATAGATCTCTGACTTCTGATGGACACTCTCTATATACCCTAATCAAATTTTCTTCATTGAAAGGTTCAGACACTGCAGAGAAAGACTCTGATATACTGAGGGTATATCAAATTGATATACTCTCTACTCTACACATGACCTTGGACCCCTGTTTATTTACAATGACTTTCTCTTCCTGTGAATATTGTTCTACCCACCAACCTATGAATTCGAGGAAAGGGAAATCGAATTTGACAACATAAGGGACTATGGTGGCCTGGACTGCTTCAAGGAGTGGTATATTATTTCATACATTATTAGACAGATTGCTTCTGGACACAGAGATGGGAGAATGGTGATTTTGGTGTCGAAAACATTTGAATCTAGGACAATTAGGGATTCTTCATTTGACATAGGGTATTTCTCTGTTACTGAAGTTATGATAGGGTCCATGGCAACGATGAAAAATACCTGGAAATGAGTGGAAATGGCGTGAACGTGGCGTACTATTGAGCTGCAGTTGAATGAAGGTGGTCATGCCAAATTTCAAACGTTCCAGTATTTTAAAAAATAATAAAATAAACAACAATTTCCCTTTATATACTTTTCCATTTTAGGGGGCGCGAGGAAGTGGCTTGGGGCAACCCGCTTCTCACCCTAAAATGCACCTAGTGGCGCCATGTGTTCCTGACCGAAAACCATGGTTTAGTTTTCGACCCTCTTTCAGGAATTATCCTCCATGCAACTCCTCCCCCCGAAATGATCCTCGACCGTCGATCTGAAGAGATCACGATCTGTGACGTATCGAGTCCCATCACCTTAGTGCCCAGCTAGATTTAGCCTCTTCCTTCTAGATTTAGCCCCTCGATTCATCAACCTTCCAAACCAATTTAGTGCCTCGCTAAGTCCTGAAATCTCAATTTCACACAAAAATTTTAATGGTCATAACATGACAGACAACACAATAAAGGAAAATACTAGGTGCCAACTCCAACTACAGTTCCCAACTCACAACCTCTCATTCCCCACAACTTTCCCCACCCCAGGAAGTGTACCCCTTCTCTGCTCAACAATCATTCAGTTTTCCCACTTCCCTTCGAAGGATTCAACAACAAGCTAGCCAGGAAGTCTCAGAGCTTTGTAGCACTTGGAACACAAGGTTGGTCTAAGAGTTACAACACCCACTAGGATAACACACAAGGAAACCTATTTCAAACAATTTTCTCACCCAAAAAGAATGCTCCATAGGCCTAAAAATTTGCTTCTTCAGCTCAAACCACCAAGGATTTAATGGGTAACAATTAACTTACCCCTTCCATGCTCTAGGAAAGGTACAAATGATGGATGGAAAGAATGAGTGAATGATTGGAAAGAGTAATTGAGAATTACACTAATTCCCCACATTATATATGCATGTGCCCTTTTTGACACTCGACACCCCAGGAACTACCTTGTCTCCCACTTGGTAATGCATCCCCCTCCCTTAGGAATTTAGAATAAAATCATTACATAGACTTAAGACTTAGGAATACTATTATTTTATTCCTTGGCTTAATCCCCCTTGACTTAACCCCTTTTCCTCTTAAGTCTTAGCTCCCTTTCCCTCTCATGGAGTCCTAGCCCCCCATACTCTTTCGTTTGACTTGGTATGCAACAATGATGTATTTTATTAATATAATTGAGTGTGATTATATATTACATTTGTTAGGCTTGTTGGCATTTCAAATCATAGGCTTCCTTGCCTAAATCACACAGACACTCTGACGTCAAAACATATATACAAAGGCACTCTGGCCCAAAAACATCCTCGCTCACCAGCCTATAAAACATATGTACATTTACAACTTGGGATTTATCTTGGGGGTATTACATTCTTCAAAAATATCCAAAACAATGTGGGTATTCCTCCCGCATGGAATCCTCACACTCCCACATTGAATATTCAGGATCGTAACAGGTCCACTAGACCTTTACTGGCCTTATTTATCAATTCCATAACAACTTGACTTTCTTGTCCAATATGCATCCCGACCAAAATCGGAAGTCCCCTTCTTTCTCCTCATGGATCACATTCCAATCAATTACATGATTAGCATCAAGCACAAACTTTTTAAGCAAAGGCATATGGAATACATTATGAATGCACATGTATGCAGACAATGCAAGAATGTATGCAACATGACCAATCCTTTCCAAGATCTTAAATGGTCCACAATATCTTGTTGCTAGCTTTGGACAGATCCTCAATTTAAGTGAACTATTCTTAGCTTTCACTTTCAAGAAGACATGCTCGTCCACTTTAAATTCCCTGTGCGTTTTGCTTTTATTTGCATAACTTTTTTGTCTATTCTGAGCAACCTTTAAATTCTGTTTTATTTTCACTATTTTCTCTTCCATTTCTCTGAGCAATTATGGCCCAACCACTACTCTGTTTGTTGGGTTCTTCGAACTCATTGGCATGTTGCGCTTTCTACCATATAATGTCTCAAATGGGCTCATCTTTAAGGATGTTTGATATCCATTATTATAAGCAAATTCCACTAAATGTAGACGATCTTCCCATTTTTATGGTTTATCCATCACATGCATTCTTAGCACATCTTCAATCGCCTAATTAACCCTCTTTCTTTTCCCATCTAATTCTGGGTGATATGTGGTGATTAAATTCAGATTTGTGTCAAATCCTGTAAATAATCATTTTCAAAAATTCGATGTGAACTTGGGATCTCTCTTAGAAACAATTTCCTTAGGCACACCATGTAGCCTAATGATTTCTCTCATGTAAATATCTGCAATGTTTAGTGCCTTGTGAGTTAGATTCATTGGAATAAAATGAACAACTTTAGTTAGCTTATCCACCACCACCATGATGGAATCATGTTGCTTCACTATTCTTAGCAGCTTGGTAATAAAATCAATTGTCACAACTCATAATTTCCACTTAGGTATCAACAATGGTTTTAGTAATCTAGCTGGATGTCTATGTTCAACCTGTAACTTCTGGCATTCTAGTTATTTGAATATATAATCAACTGTGTTTTTCTTCATACTTGGCCAAAAATATTGGCTGTTTACAACTGCAATTGTTTTCTGGTAACCTGGGTACCCAACATAAGACACATTGTGCATTTCTCTCGGCACTATATTTTTTCATCTCCTAAGATTTATGAACATACACTCTGCCCCTGTACATGAAGATTACATCATCTCTCAGTTCATAATCTTTAATTTTCTACTGAAAATGACCTCGCTATAATATTTATTTTGTTTCCTAGTAATGTTGATATGATTTTGTAGCTTCCAAAATTCTGCCTTTCAAATCATATTTGTACATGATAAAGGTTGTAGCATGTATATTATTCATTCTCTTACTGAGTTCATCAACCACCTTGTTCTCTTTGTATTTGATATGTTTTGTATCAAAGTCATACTCACTGAGGAATTCCAACCATCTAATTTGTCTGACATTAAAAGTTGGTTGTCCAAACAAATATTTCAGACCACTATGGTCTGTCCTCAACTCAATTTTTCTTTCTCATAAGATAATGCCTCCATATCTTTAAGGAATGAACTATGGCTTCCAATTCTAAATCATGAGTGGCATAGTGTCTCTCATGTTGTTTTAATTTCCTTGACTCATAGCATATCACATGCCCATTTTGGCTAAGGACTCCTCCGATCTCTTCCTTGCAGGCATCAATGCACATAATGAAATCTTCATTTGGATCAAAAATCAATTCTTTGAGTGTTGAAAACTTTCTTCATATTCAAAGGTCCACTCGAGCTTCAAACCCTTCTTTTGCAAAGAAGCGATTGGATGTGCAAGCTTTGAAAAACCTTCAATAAATCTTCTATAATAACCTACAAGTCCCATGAACGATCTCACCTTTGAGACATTCTTTGCTGTTGGCCATCCTTCAATGGATTTTGTCTTCTCAGGGTCCACTACTATCCCTTCTTATAAAAGAATATGGCTCAAATAATGTATCTGTCTCTGATAAAATGAACACTTTCTCAACTTTGCATACAACTCATTCTCCCTCAACACTTGTAGCATCATCCTCAAGTGTTGTTCATGCTCTTCTTCAGACTTAGAGTAGATACGTATGTCATCCAATAAGGCAATGAAAAACTTATCAAGTAATTTATGAAAATATCATTCATCAAACACATGAATATAGTTGGTGCATTTGACAACCCAAATGACACCATTGTAAACTCATAATGTCCATACCTAAATGTTGTCTTGTTGTAATCTTATTATGTTCAAATCCTCAAAAGGTTGTGTTAGCACTATTTTTTGCACGATATTCTTGTAGTTCACTAAATGCACTAAGTTTTAATAGTCACTACAAAAATATTAAAGAGCACCTTGGGGACCAAGAACTAATCTACATTAGAAGCCTGCAAAGCTCCCGAGGCTTAGATCCAAGTTTTCAAAAGTTACAAGCGCATTTCATGAAAAATGTCAATATGTTTGAGTGCCATGGATGGGGTTAAAAACATGTTTATTGGGCCTATAACTCATTTGTTCCTATCTCTAATCATCAAATTGAAGGTTTCAATGCATTATCACCAAATAGCATTAAACCAAGATATTTTGCATGCACAATTTGTTTTTCTCATAAAAAAGTTTGTTTTTGGGTCTTTGTTGTTTTATTGAGAAAATTTTTTGGGGCTTGACCATCAAGCCCCACTTCTTAAGTCATCGACAAGTTAGAACCAAGGATAAACAAAAATTCCCAAAGCGCCGAGAGTAATCGAGGATATCACACAAGGCATAAGGACCAACGATTATGGAGAAATATCTTTGCGCTATGCGTTGCTATGCAATGTGAACATTGGTATATTTAAACTCTTAAAAAGTATTTTTTCCTAACGCATGTGGGATATCACCCATTGCGCAAATAAATAAAGGTGCACAAGCATTCATGCATGAGTCCATATGTCAAGAGCCGTTCCAAAGGAATTTGAATGTCGACAAAAGTATCCAGATGCTTTGTCTCCATAGCAATTGGAAGATAACACACAGGTGTTAAGTGTTATGCCACCAACACATCATCAACTCTTGTGAAGGTGACTACTGGGGTTGGACTCTAGGCATGATCGATTGTCTTTTTTGCAACTCGTGGTCACTCCCAAAACTCTTATAATCATGGTTTTCAAGAGAAAGAAAAATCACACAAATTTCCTCATCTAAGGAATAACGATAATGTGGAGATTGATTGGAAGCCTTAGGCAACAATGGAACTTTATGTAGCAGGCTATTTCCTTTGAGGGGGCCTTCTGTTCCTATTCCAAAATATGCATGTTGCATTGATCAATTTTGAGATTGTGTTGACAGGCGTTTATGACACATCATCAACGGGAAGGGTAGGTCCGGTCCAGGGTTGTCTATTTAACCCAAGCTGTTTGGTATAATCTACCCTGTCGGGTTTTAGGGCTCCATTAGCCAACTAGGATCCTAAAAACAACTACAAGATGCAGACTAACTAAATATATCAATTCTAACAATAAATTTTTTAATTACAAATGCTTTTAACTACGAGTGTTAATGTACAATGATTATATACAGTTTACAAGGTTTGAGCAAAGTCTTGTGAAAGTGATTGTTTAACATAATGTTTCTAAACATGATTAAATATAAACAAACTTATTCTAATAATCTGAATATCAAACTAGTAAATAACGAATGAATATTATTGTGATGATATAACGAAAATAGACAAAGCTAATTAATGTTTAAATAATGCAATCACTATTCATTCATATATAAACAACTTAAATACTAATACATTGACTAAGATCTAGCTGATCAATAATAATAAGCTAAATTCGTCTCTCTACGTTTGTGTGAGAACCTCTTGTCTCATGTTAAGTGAAAACCTATGATAGAAACAAGCATAATACTTCCTGAAGAAATTCAAGGAAGTGTTTCATATTCTGGGGAGATTTTATGATGACTTAAAGATAAATAATTATATATCATGTGACCTTGAGATATCCAATAACTGAGGATAGAATAATCCCAATCCTTGTTAATGGTGTTATCAACTATCTAGCATCAGACGTAAACTCAAAATACTTAAATAGATGATCAATCACAAATATAAACTAAACCAAAAGATAATGAACATCATAAGGAAAAGTATGATATAAAATATTATGTGAAGAAAAGACTAAAACTAATTTGACACAGATAACATTTCATATCAAGAAATTACATGAGAATACAATGACAAAACACTGCACAGTTTACACAGGACTAAAGCCAATGAACAAACTGCTTTCTCATATAGTTTCAAAAATATATGTCCATTCTATGGTCCAGGAAAACATGCCTCTATCACCATGAAACATATCTATTTAAAAATGTTTCTGATCTGTTACCTCCTATCATGCAAGATAGAGATAGATCTCTTAAAATAAGTTTTTTGCTAAAATAGAGTAACAAAAAGATACTCCTGTTGGGGTCTTTTAAAAAAAAATATTTATATTAATGATCATTGTTTTTCAAAATAGGTAATTACTAGTCTAATAAACGCTCATTCCATGATTCTTTTACTTAAGCATAGCACCATAATTTTCTATTTACGTGAAATAATAAAACAAAATCAAAATAGATAATAATCCAAACAAATAATTTAAATAGACTGTCTACAGAATATTTCGATTATGTAGCTATTCTCAAAATAAAAATAAAATCAAAAGTGAATCTAACTATTATTTTTCAAACATAATCAAATCGTAAAAACAAACACACTATTTACCAATTCAAAAATTTGACATAGAAGCATTAGACATGTCTAAATTTATATTGGTATTGAAATTTGTTGAATTTTTGATGACCACACTCCCAGATCACTTAATGTGCTTGTTATTCCTGTGTGTGTTCTATCGAATGCATGCTCTGAGTTTGTTGTTCTCCCTCTCAAGCACCGAATTTCGAGTGATCATTTGGTTTAATTGTGCCTATAGGTAGGGGATATCCCGATAATATCTTTCAATCCAATTGAAACAATTTTCACAATGAACCGGTTCTATGCTAGGCAGAGGGTGAGTCTATTGTGTAGTGGATAGTTTAACCTGTTCCATGATTTGTTTAAGATCATGTTGTATACCTGAAAAACCCTCCTGTTTATTTAAGAATGGGGGAAGATTCGATACGAATTCAAATTGTGGTGTATCAACATCACTATCATCCCCAGGGATTCGGTCACCGATATAATCCTTGACAATTTGATCATCGATATCATCCTCAAAAAATCGATCATCAACCTCAATCACAGGGATTGGTTTCTCATGACCACACTTTCGATTTCTTAGTGTTCGGGAAACAAGTTGACCAGGTCTTTTATTTTTAAAATTGATGTCTGGACTTCTCTGTTTCTTTCGCCTACCCTGTTTCTTTACATCAAGTTCATTTAAATCAACCCGAATTGGCTCAAGATTAGGAACAGTAAGGATTTTATCCTTTAGATCATCCAAAACCTCTTCTAAATATTTCCTGGGAATAAAATCGCATCTTCGTTTCTTACCTTTGGATGGCTTCTAGAGAACAATAGGGGTTTCAGTTATAGATGCAGGGCTTTCTTGTAGATTGACATGTAGGTTTTTCATAGAGGGGTTTGATCACATGGACTGGGAAATTCATTGAAATGCATAGGTAAGTCTGTCATGTTTTCAGGTAGGGAAAACCCATTTCTATACAAAAAATCATTCCAACTATCCCCAACCTTAGATAATTGTGAAATCACCAGAATTCAGATCAGGCCATGATGGAAAAGACTAGACTGGGCATTTAGGTTTTGTGTTTGGTAGAAATTGGCCATTTTTTGCAGGATCCTAAGAAGATAAAATGGCATAGTCAAATTAAAACCTAAAAATACCATCAATAAATGGACATGATATAGAAATACCAAAATGTATCTACCCTCACAAGTAATAAATTGCTTAAGCATCAAGAGAAATCCATGCCATCATGGTTTAAATAGAACAATGGGTGTACCTTTTGCACTGTAACACTATTTATTGGAAGCCATGAGTAGATGCCAAGGCACACCTTCGAACTTGAGGTTTTTAAACCAATTATCTCCCTCTTGGGGAAATCCAGTAGCCTCTGCAATCGAACCCTCAGTCACCTCTAACTGCAAATCCCCAATTTTATCCCTAGTGCCATTGAAAGTCTGGGAAAAGGATTGAGCAACTTTGAGGTTTAAACCCTCAAATATTTTTATGAAACCATCCCATCCATGAGCCACGAGGTCATCCACGACATCATCATGTGAGAGGAGAGCCTGTGAGATATTTGGCTTGATCCTCACCATAGGCACCATTGATATGGTCACACATAAACAACAGGAGTAGAAAAGGGTGGGGTGCATTCAAAAACACATGAAATAGAGGATGAGATCCATACACTCAGAGGAGATCCGGTACCCAAGGGTTCAGGAAACCACCATAGAGACCATTTGGAATGTTGAGTGGAGGCTAGACCAGAGGACATGCATAACGAAAACCACTCTGTGAAATGAATGCAAAACCCAAGAATGAAACTTACCACTTGAAGCAATGAAAGCATGCCTATTCTAGTAGGACTAAGGAGTAATGTTTGAAGGTGTGATTGCCAGTATTTTACTAGGACGATGAGACTGTGATATGACTAGAAATGATAGGATTCATATTTCAAAATAAACCAAAGTTTTGTTTGTTGCGCGATCGTGGATATGTTAATGGGAAAATCAAAATAATCAAGGAGTATAATTCCTAAGTCATAACCCCAAGGTGGATAACTCATACGCTATGGTAAGGGATCAACCAATAATATCATAGGGTTACAATCTTTAAAGGTTTATGAAAATATTAGATGCCCTTAGGTGTTATCCATTTTGCAAAAGGAAAATCCACAAAATGTATCATGCCCTCAAACCAAAGCTTGTTCTAATTTCATGCTTACAGTCATGAAATTGAACAAGAGAAATGATAGATAAAAATAAATTAACTCATACACACAGCTAATTAAACGAATCTTTTCAAAACTAAAAGATGATATAAATCTTTGAAAGGAGAAGGAGGCAACTACATAAAATTTTATCCCATGAAGATGACATTTTACAATGATAAAATTGACATGAATATTTGGATGCCAACAATGGAGACATGCTAGGTGAAGCAGTTATCTCTGCATCATAAAAGCTTTATTCCAGGGAACGAGTGAATTAGATAGTTATTAGAAACAATTAAAAGACAGATCAAGCATTTTGACATCAACTCAAAAAAATAACACAGTCATATTATTGGATAAAGTTCTGTCCAAAAATCATAATCCAAAATCTTGTTTCGATCATAGGGGTAACGATATTTATATAGGTAATTCCAATACCGTTGACAGGGCCACTGCTACCAGCATGTGTCTATAGCCTCGGCATGATGTGATTTAACCCACTCTAGTACTTCTATCCTGTCCAAGAGTCATCCATTTATGATAAAAGCATCCTCACATCCGATCAATTTAAAAACATACATGAGGATCTTCGAACTTGACATTTCTTCGCTACCAACAAGCTTGTTCGGTACCTCGACAAAGTTGTCTTGGTATCATGTGTGCATTTACCCATTGCCAACAGACCTGTTCAGCATCCCGACGGGTTTACACACAATTCCCACACATTACAGTGCTTCCAACTCTCTAAAATTGTTTGTAATTTTTTTTAGAAACTTCATGATAATAAGAGAGCAGGGTGATACTGAATATTTCATAGCCAGGCAATGATAAGATCGATCTTTAAGAATTTTTTTAATTTTTTATTTGAGAACTAATAGCTTTCATCATAATTTGGACATTTATATTTCAGCCAAGACATCATCTCCAGGATGGGGAAGCACTATGAGTTGTTCTCATTAAAACATGGACGATGTGATAAGTTTTTTAAAGATAATTGTGTTTCCCTGAGATTTCAATGAAAACCAGGAACAATGACTGGACAAAGACTTACTGTAACTGATCTGAGTTTAGAACTTAATGTGCAAATGCTTTGAACTGTTATCAACTGCTACTAATGAAAGATCCGATTCCTCTCAATAATGAAATATGATTCAGAAATAATTATTAGGGAAACAAAAACCAAACTGAATAAAAAGAAAATAAAACGAAAGAACATGCAAGATAAAAATATTTACAAGGGGGAAAACCTGATTTTTTTAGGCGAAGTATTTTTTTCGAGACTAGCCATTCACTGGAAAAGTGTCTGGCTGTCCCTCTATGTTGAGCAACTGAAAAGAACTAAGACCCAATTTTTCATAAATGACAAAACGCCCTAAGCACAGGTTTTGAAACTTGGTATGTGTTGGCACATGGGTAGACCCAAGTTTTAGTTCCAAGAGTGCACCAACAAGCCCTAACTACTGGCCCTTTTGGAAACACGTGCAAAGCAGATGAAGTCTCACCCGAAGTAGCAATAGGGGGTTGCAGGACACAAGTGTCTACAACCAGAGGAAATGCAAGTGGAATAAAGGAAACCATGCACGGGGATCGGATTATTCTTTTCAAGAATAAACCTACTTTGCACAGTTATATATCAGATCTAACATACTAATGTATCATCAGAGTAATAGAGTAAAGAACACAACATTAATCACACACAACAACAAGATATACGTGGTTCACCCTCTCCCTAGGGCTACGTCCATAGAACTGTGCTTTATAATATATTAGGTGAAAGAATACAGTTCTATCTGCGCTCTTAGCTTGTAGATCTCTCTCCTTCTATCTTTTATTTATCTCCCTTCCCTGCACACGTAGCTGCAGGGTTGATCTTCACACCCAACTGAAGATCTTACAACACAGACATCTTTCACCACACAATACTCCTTTCTCAGTAATAACAACAATCACTCATCATCACATAATCGAACCCATATCAGGTCCTCTTGAAATTTATTTATACATTACAATAGCTCACCGATAGCCTTAGGCCGAAGCCTAGGTGTCAAAACCCTAGGTCAACTTGACCAACTTTTTTGGGCTTCGCCAGCCTGTCTTTCCTTATTTCCCGTGAGGTTCTCCAAAGAATATACTGGTGTATTTTTTCGCTTGTTGAGTTATCCATGATCTGTCTTCCTTGCTGATCTGTCATCCTCGATATTCTCATCCAATGACTTTCTTTCTCTTACTTCGCTCCATCTTTTTTTCTCTTTTTCTCACTCCAACCCAGTATCAGTCACTATGTCTTCCGCGCAGTTCAAATTTCATCTTTTGTTCCTTCGTCTTCACTTTCTTCCATAACCAAGGGCCAACAGCCCCCCAACACTCACTTGTTACTCGTCTCGAGGCACTTTGATTTGAACCTTCTTCTTTTCTTCAACTGCAGACTGCATAGCACAATCTATGCTTTCTGCTTTGTTCCTCCCCACTATGTGCAGACTGTCTTTTCTATTTCTGGTACCCAGTTTCAACTGCACATGGTACCTAGACCCTTATCCTTCTAATTTTATCGAGATCTGCGAGGCAACTGGTTTCCATAGTACAATTTCAACCGGATCCCATTCACCATTCCTTCCTTCCATTCTCCATTCAAAGTCTTCAACTACCCAGCTCCTCCTTCCGTAACATAGACAAACTCATATGGCCCCATCTAATGTGTTCTGAACCTACCTGGATGTTTCATGAACTTTCTATCGTATACCAATACCAGATCTCCTTGATTAAATGATTTCTTCTTGATATGCCTGTCATGGTAGGCCTTTTCTCGTTCCTTCCGAACTTGCTGATGGAATGCTACAATAAATATGTCTTCTTCTAGTTCAACCAATTGTGCAAGCCTCTCTTGAACAACGCCAGTGTCATCCATATCTGTAAAGGCTGCGATTCTTAAGCTAGGGACCAAATATTCCATCGGGACAACTTATTCTACACCATAAACCAACTTAGAATGGGTTTGCATTGTTAGATTCTTGCAAGTGGTTCTATAGGCCCATAATACTACTGGTACTCTCAAATCCCAGTCATCTCTTTTTACACTGCAAATCTTCATCAACGCTGTCTCCAAGATCTTGTTGAAATATTCGACCGTCCTGTTCGCTTGTGGGTGGTAAGGAGTGCTCTTCTTGTGGTGAACTTCAAATTCTTGAGTCAAGGCTTCAATAGTCTTATTAATAAAATGTGTACCTTTATCACTCATGAGGATCTTTGGGCATCAAAAACTGGTTATGATATAATCAAATATGAAACATGTAGCTGTAGTTGCACTACAATCTTTAACTGCTCTTGCTTCGGCCCATATGGTCAAGTAATCTATCGCAGTGATGATGTATCTAGCTCTTGTGCACTTCCCTGATGGGTTTATAGGTTCCACAAAGTCAATGGCCCATTTCTCAAATGCTTGTAAGGTTAGCTAGGGTGATAATGGCATGTCATCTCTTCTGGACAGTTTCCCAATTCTTTGGCATACATCACATACTCTATATGTTAAGGTCCTAACCCGCACATAGGTAGATTAATGTATTCGGATGTAATAAAGGTCAATATTAATAAGACCTTTCAATAAAATAGAATAAGGCGGATGTAAGAAGACC
>JZKD02S0078994.1:254409-290925 GCA_000966675.3 Picea glauca | reverse complement strand
GTATATCATTTCTGTGTATTGTGAAGATTATGCTGGATATTTCACTGTTATTCTGTTATTTCTAGCATTTCGTTTCTGTTCTGCATATTTTATATATCTGGTATCTTGCACTATAGTAGTCTTTAGCATCTCTGTGTAAAGTAGTCCACCATAGGCCAACTCTAAGAACCTTCTGCGCTATTTATTTTCCTGCGTAGTGTCCTCCTGCGATGCCTTCATGAGATTCTACTAAAATCAATGGTCTTTCTGCTTCCATGACACATCTCCTTAGGATCTCATCAGGTCCCATATTGTATAGCTGTCCAACTCTAAGTGAAAAATCTGCAGTGCGCACTACCAATTGTTTATTTTGGGTGATTATGTATTCACTAGGTGCCATTCCTATTGACATGAACTGGAATATCTCGACGGAGTGATCATCAACCTTTCTAATGGCCAACAACTGTGCATCCGACAATTTATCCTCCAAACTAGTAGGTTCTTCTCCATGTTCCAACCTCGACAAGTGGTCAGGTCCTTTGTTCATTCTCCCTGGCTTAACCACAATCTCAAAATCATATTCCTAAAATAGCAGAAGCCATCTACATATTCTTCCCCCCAACACTGGCTTGTTGACTAGGTATTTCAGCATGGAGTGATCAATGAACATTTTAAAGTGCCCTCCCAACAAGTAGTGGCGAAACTTATGCAACGCATACACCATGGCTAAGCCTTCTCTCTCAGTGGTGGTGTAATTTATCTCAGCTGTTGATAGCTTCTTGCTAGAAAAGGTTAATAGGTGGTCAATGTATCCAGCTCTCGGTTTTCTAACACTACTCCTAATGCAATAGAAGATGCATCGACATGCACGTGAAATTCCTTTCTCCAGTCTGGGAAAACCAGAATAGGCACAGTAACCATTTTCTGTTTCAATGTGTCAAAGCTCTACTAGCATTCTTCTGTCCATTAAAACTGGCAATCTTTCTTCTAAATCTTCTCCATGGGTGTTGTGATTTGTGCATAGCCTTTAATGAAATTCTTGTAGTATCTAGTATGTCCGAGCGCAGTGCGCAACTGTTTGACTGAAGTAGGAGGGGGTAAATCAACTATAATGGAAATCTTAGATGGATTTACCAACAAACCCTTCTTGCACATAATATGGCCTAGAAGCACTCCAAAGGGTGAAAAGAAGATGCACTTCTTCAGGTTTAGGGAAATCTTACGTTGCCTGCACTTATCCAACATTAGTCTTAAACATTCAATATGATTTTGCAACAAGCTAAAAACAATCCAATCATCAAAATATGCTTCCATAAATTTATGTAAAAACTCCTTGAATGCTTCGACCACCACCCTAGAAAAAATGGTTGGTGCATTCTTCAATCCAAATGACATCATTGTATACTGGTAGGATCCCCATTCTATTGAAAATGCATTCTTATGGAAATCTTCTTTGGAAATCCTGATCTGCTGGTATCCTGAAAAGCTGTCTGTAAAAGAATATACCTCCTGTCCTCCTACATTATATAATACTTCATCATAAATGGTGTAGGGAATGGGTCATGTAAACAAGCATCATTCAGCTTCCTGAGATCTAGACAGATCCTGATTTCTCCGGTCTTCTTATCTTGTAAAACCATAGGTATAATCCATTCTGACTCTTCAACAGTTTCTATGATTCATGCTTCTATCATTCTATTTAGTTCAATCTTCACGTCCTCTTTATATTTAGGGTTCAATCTATAAGGTCTTTGTTTAAATGGCCTTGCATCTGGTTTCAAGGGTATCTTCATCTCTCCCATGGGACCTTTAATGCCCTTCATATCAGTGAACTTGGTTGGAAAGAAGTCCTGATATTCATGCAGTAACTTTGTGATCTTATCAATAGTGGCATCATCCCATTAATATCCAATATTAGCAATCTTAGGTGCTTACTCTATTCCAATATTAACTCTCTTGATTTTGATTGGCTATCCAATAAAAGGTAGTTCGAATCCTGGTCCTTCTATGTCTCTTTGTCCTTCCGTTTCTGCGATGTTCACCTTTCTAGGATCATCGTCTTAATCATCATTGATATTGTAACATCCTTGCAATTTTTGAAGAGGTGCAGTACATTCATCCTCTTCTTGCTCCACAGGGAGGCTAGGTGCCTTCTCAAATACTTTTTGCCTTACAACCTGTAAAGCTTGATCTACCATAAGGTACTAAATTTCAAACAAGAATGTATCTACGAAGTTCTATGTCATACCTTGCCAATCTGCAGTGGTGAGGCACAATTCCTCTTCCAAGTACCAGTTGATAAGCATTGTGTCTAGAGTATTGATGAATTTATGCACCCACTGCTCTTGAGGAATTCATCTCCAGGCCTCCTCACAACCTCACACATGGTATTTCAGACAACTTTGACCTGTGTACCTAACTTTGCATCCTTCGACTTGTTCTGAAAATCATGCTGTCATCAAGGTGCAACATTGTATCCAGTTCACGATGTTCCTTTTATGTGTTCCCCACCATCTTGCTTGAGTAGCTTTCAAAGCCTCATCTAGTGCCAACAGTCTCTATTGTACTGGTACAATTTCTTCAAATTCCAATAAGAAAGTTTCTAAGTGATTCAAACCATCAAACGTGGGTAAATTACTTACTATTGTGCTGATCCAACGAACTTCTCTGGTCAATCTAGCACATCACTGTGCATAAAATTCATACATCTTGTTCTTCAACTTCTATAGTGCTTATTTTGAGTCTGATGAGCATGTGTTGTCACTTCGCTAGCTTAAATTCCCATATGCTGTAGGATTAATGTAATCTTGCTATCTTGTGGTCAATTTGTATATATTCTCTAGCTCATATGCAAGGTCCTCTTCTTCGATGGGCTTTGTGTATCTGGGACCTTCATCAGGATCCAAAGGTGCGATGACCCTAAGGCCATCTCCTTCAAACGTCATTCTTCTTTTCTTTAAGTCAACAACATTATAATTGTTGAAATCGCAATCAATTCCTAACAACGTGGGATAAGGACAACTATCATCGATTATCTCAATCGCCTTGAAGTCCACAAATGTTATGACCCCATTGATATCCATAGGGACATGTTCTAGTTTTCCAAAGGGGCTCACAACCTATTGATTGGCCATCCTAAGCCTTATGGGGGAATAGATCAACTTAGGTTTTCCCATCAGTGCCCAGGTCTGCTTCATCATAACATTGACCTTCTATCCTAAGTCGAGGACCACATAATCTATATCGTATTCTCCAATTTGAGCGTTAAGGTGTAGTTCCTTATTTGTCCTTCTCTTTTTGGATAGTCGATGTACTGCTTTATTCAGTAGAGGATCTAACTTTCCTAGCTCATATTGTTTGATCAAGTTTTGGAGCTCTTGTAAAATGCTCTCATCCTTTATCAAATTAATACAAGTGCATAAGAATTCCATGAGTCTTCTTACCTCTTTTCCTTCTCTAGTCGAAGTGGACTGATCAAAGGCCAGGGGCATTCCACATTATCTCACTTCTGGTTGTGCCTTTGATGAAGAAACCTGATCTTTTCTAAACTCTTTTCTTTCCTCTTCAAATGTCTTCTTCTCTCTCTTTGGTTCAAACTCTCGTGTCTTCTCCGCAACTTTTCTGACTCTTGATTGTTCTGTAGTCTTCCCTGGAGTCACCCTGTCTTCTCCTGTAGAAGCTCATCCTCTAGTGATAACAATGACTCTAGGATCTACTCTATGAGGTTCTGCTGTGATTAGTTGTACTTGTTGGTTTCCTCCTCGTCTTTCCTGAAGTTTGGCTATCAACGCAGGACAATCTTCTATGACATGTTCAAATGAAGTGCAGTAACTGCAAGTGGTACAAGGGTTTTGACAGTCCCTTGACAAATGACCCGACTGTGCACAGTTATAACAAATGATCTCACCTCTACCTCAACCCATACCTCCTCTTCATCCTCTTCCTCTGAATCCACCATGAGGGTTGAAGTTTCCTCTCCCAAGGAAATTATACTACGTAGTGTTCCCTTCTTATTGTACTTCACCTTGAATTTTGTATATATCCCTTGACCTTTCATGCATGAGGTTATAGGCCCTACAATCCCTATCATCATTCCCTACCGACTTAAAGAACGTGCAATAAATATTTTTGGGTGTCTTAACATATTTTTTCATGTAATACCATTCACCGGGGTGATGTCTATTTCTACATACCTCGAACCAAGGTAGGGTAACTTGCTTCAAAGGGTTCATAGCTCTGGAAGCCAAGTATTCATGAAATAGGGGGAAATGCTCCTTTTCATGGCCTTATGGTTTGCATCTAATGCACCATATATCTTCACTTTTATCTTTTCCCTTGTCTCTTTTCATATCCTCAACCTGTAGTGATAAGCTAGTTAGCTGACTCAAGATTTGACTCATACTTGAGCTGGAGTCTTGACGCAGGGGCGCACCTCCCAAGCACCTCTACTCTCACAGGATCTTCTTCTTCTTTCCCAAAGAACTCAAAGTTCCTTCTATTTCCCTATTGGGAAATCTGCACCCACAACAATCTTTTCCCAAGGCCTCCCCTTCACCACCGGAAGATCAGGGAAATCTCGCTATCTCGCGAGTTTGTGGCTTAAAGCCTCCAACTTTTCCTTTCAAATATTCCGATAACCGATCTGGCGATACGATATAGCTCCTCCCTTTACTAGTGCCCTCACCACATACAATCGTGAAATAGGCTTAATGTTGGTGCCTCTCGCAACCTCGCAACCTCGCAACCTCGCCGGTTGAACCGTCGAACTTTCACCCTCCTATTCCGCGAATCCCCGAGATGCGAGAATTCAACGAATTGTTGACTTCTATCTCCAGGAAGCACGTGTCCACCCGTTGGCCGCACGGTCACACCTTATTCTCTGCCACGCGTCCACATGAATCTCGCCTCCTCAACACTTCGCGACTCGACGTCCACACAAATCTCGGCTCCTCGACAGTTCGCGACTCGACGTCCACACGAACCTCGACTCCTCGACACTTCGCAACTCACAATCCTTTGTGCCACCTGTATTCCACTCATGCTCCGCTATAGCCTACACTATCCTCCAGCTGTCAGGATTTCGCCTTCTCGCAACCTCGCGATCCCCATGCCCAAAGTCTTGAACCTTTTCTTGCGAGGCTCTGATACACGATCCCTCGTGCAGATCCAATGGTCCTCCTGTGATCCAGATCCAACGACTATCCTTTCTCTCGCTACTCGTGACCTCGCAACTTGTGACCTCGCGACTCGCGACCTCGCGACTTGGAATACCCAATGTTTGGGCCTCTATCTTGCGAACTCCCGAGTTCGCGAGATCTCTCGATCTCTAACCACCTGTCCTCCTTATATTAATGGCTACGATCTTCTCGCTCCTTCGCCGCTTCGCGTCCTCGCGCCTCACGATTTTTAACACCAAATACTTGGGCATTCACCCTGCGAACTCCCGAGTTCGCGAGATCACTGATCTCTGCCACCTGTCCTATTCAGATGGATGGATCCTATCCTCTCGCCACTTCACTACTTGTGAAACTAAAGGCTTCCCTTTCGGTCTTCCAATGTCCGAGTCTGTGAGATGAGAGAATCTCCTTACACGCGTCCTCCTCAACAAACGACTCTGATCTTGTAGGGATATCGCGTCTTGAGATATTGATGCTCTGGCTGCACAACTTTTGGCTCCTGAGTCCCCGATATACGATACCACGTGTAGATCTGACAGCTCTGTGACTCGGAATCGACGACCTTGCCTCTCCTGAGCTTCCAAATCTTCAGAATCTTCTCGCTGTAACCTCCTTGCACCTCTGCAAGATCCGACGATCCTCGGAACTTCACGAAATCTCTTCAGAAGATTTTGATCGTCCGTTCACCTCCTTGCACCTCTGCAAGATCTAACGATCCTCGGGACTTCATGAAATCTCTTCAGAAGATTTCGACCGTCCGTTCTTCCTTGGTTAATCCATGAAATGAAAAAAGGGTATCTCTCCACGAGATTCCTTCGCCTTTTCGCCAACCTGCGACGTTTCTTCCTAACTTCAAGTCACTCTTATCTATGCTGATCTTTAGTGACTTAGAGGCCTATCTTTCCTGAGCTTTCAAAATTACTTCAACCTCAACGAGGTTCTTTGTACGTACTCCTTGCGGCAAGACTGCGAACACTTCAACTGGTCGGTCTTCCTTGACTCTGTGTATACCCGTAGCAGCAGTCCTTCAATACTTCTGCTTATTTTCACGACTGAGACTCTCCTTAGCCTGCGCACTCCTTGCACGGCTTGTATAGCCAATCTCACTCCTGGTGGTATGAGAACAAGAGTTAACTCTCTAAGCCTTCTGTCAATGCACTCCTTGCGGACGACTTCAATTGCACTCCTTGTAGGAATCCTTGCTCAAGTAGAGAAACAATTGAAACTCATCCCACTTCCTCTCAGATTTCGATCTTAACACATGAAATCATACACACAGCATAATAACAAATGCATAACAGGGAGTAATATTCATAAGTAGAGTATTCAACACACATACACAGAGAATAACACAACAACCATGAATCTGAATCAACTTCTTCTATTAATTCAAGATCTGTACATGGGTGTTTTCTACATCTCTCTGCTATTCTCCTATGCTCTAGATTCTTCTAACTCCTGTTTCTTAATTTTTACAATGATACAAATGAGGGTGTCTATATCCGGTTTCCCTCCTGGACTCTAAAACTGTCTAATCTAAGAATTCAATTCTATCTACCTGCATCTACTACTATAAATGCCTCTGTCTATCTCAGACGAGAGCGTATGGCTTGAGGTCTAATTACATTCTTACCAAGGTGCCTAAAATAAATGATCTCATTTATGTTCAGCGCATCAACTTCAAGGGGAGAATTTAAAAATTTAAAAACTTGTGCTGGACGTCTTCCAGTTGTCTTCTTCTTCCATGTTGGTTTTGCTTGTCGTGAGGGATGCTCCTGCATCATACTCCCTCGCTTGAAAATTTGCATGGGCTCCTGTCCATGAGCTCCTGCACGGTATGTCCATGCTTCAGAATTGCTACTTTAGTCTCCCAGCTGGCATCTTCAACTGGGTGTCCCTTCCACTTGACGAAATATTCAAAATATTCTTTCCTCCTGGTTTTCTTACCCACTCTTTTATTCAGTATCTGCTCCATCTGTGGATTTTCTGCAACTGGCATTTGCTTCTACCACTGGATCTCTGGTTGATCATCACCTTCTTCTCCTGCTTCATCAGGTTTATATGGATATAGATATGAAACATTAAATATCGAAGAAATTCCGATCCCATCTGGTAACTCGATTTTATAAGCATTCTGTCCCATTTTCTTCAAAACCTTGCATGGTCCAATTTTCTTCATCTTCATCTTGTTGTATGTTCCTCTCGGAAACCTTTCCTTCCTCAAATGCACCAGAACCAGATCACCAACTTCAAACTAAAGTTGTCTCCGATGCTGATCGGCTCTGCGCTTGTATTCCTGACTTGACTTCAATAATCGCTCCTTCACCTGGCTGTGAAGTTCCTTCATCACTTCAACGAATTCTCCTGCATTAGCACTGCTAGTATTAGTCTGTTCTGAATCCCTCAGTTCAGAAACTCCTCTTGGTTGCATTCCATATATAATATGAAATGTACTTTTTCCTGTGCTTCGATTTACTGAGTCATTGTAAGCAAACTCTGCCTGTGGCAGTATATTGTCCCAACTTCTATGGTGCTCCGTCACCAAGCTTCTCAACAAGTCTCCCAGAATTCTATTGACCACTTTTGTTTGTCCATCCGTCTGAGGATGATAAGTAGAACTAAACATCAAATTAGTTCCTAGCTTCTTCCATAATGTTCTCCAGAAATTCCCTATGAATTTTGTGTCTCTGTCCAAAACTATGTTTTTCGGCAATCCATGAAGTCGAACAATCTCCTTGAAAAACAAATTTGTGATGTGAGTCACATCATTGGTCTTCTGGCATGGAATGAAGTGTTCCACATTAGAAAATATGTCGACTACCACAAAGATTGAATCAACACCTCTTTGTGTCCTCGACAATCCCAATACGAAGTCCATGCTAATCTCATCCCACGGCTTCTCAGGTATGGGCAATGGTTGATAAAATCCTGCATTCTGCCTTCTTCCCTTTGAATGATGGAAAATCATGCATCTGTCTACAAACCTCTTGACCTATGACCACATCCCTGGCCAAAAGTATGACTCTCTCAGCTTTGCAAATGTCTTATCATGGCCAAAATGTCCAGCCAATCCTCAACTGTGATTATCTTTCAACAAGTTCTCCCTCATGGAGCAATTCGGAATACACAATTGATTGCCTTTGAACAACAATCTGTCCTAGATCACATACTCTATCACTAGCTTCTGTCTCTGAGAACTGGATTCTCAACTGCTTCATAAGCTTCCTTAAAGTCTGAATCATCTGCATACATGTCCTTAAGATCATCAAATCCTAACGTCCTGACTTCGAACTCCTGCACCAACAAACACTTTCTGCTCAAAGCATCAACAACTTTGTTAGCAGTACTAGAAATATGTTTTATCACAAAGTGAAAATTTTCATGTATTCAACCCATTTAACATGCTTCTGATTCAACTTTTCTTGTTGAGTCACAAATTGTAAGGCATGGTTCTCACTATATAAAATAAATTCCTTTGGAATCAAATAGTGCTTCCATTTATTCAATGCCTGTATGATGACATAGAATTCTTTATCATATGTGGAGTATTTCTTCTTTGCCTCATTCAACTTCTCAAGCAATTGGCCTGTCCTCCTGACTCAAGACCGCTCCTATGGCAAACCCACTTGCATCACATTTCACCTGAAATGTTTTATGAAAATACGGCAACACCAGAATTGGTTGCTCTGTAATATTTCGTTTCAACAAATTGAAACTCTTCTCAGCTTCTTCCATCCAGTGAAAATATTTATGTCTTTTCTTCACTGTATCCATCATTGCTATGCTAATTCCACTGAAATTCCTGATGAATTTTCGGTAGAAACTAGCCAGTCCATGAAAACTTCTCACCTCAAATATGTTCCTTGGTGATGGCGAATTCTTAATTACCTCCACCTTATCTGGATCCATCCTCAACTCATTTGCAGATATAACAAAACCCAGATAAATGAGTTCTGTCTTCATAAATGAGGATTTCTTCATGTTTATCAACAACTTCTCTTGTTGTAATCTCTTCATCACAACAACCAAATGCTTCAAATGTTCAGCCTTTGTCTTGCTGAAAATCAATATGTCATCCAGATACATGATGACAAATTTCCCAATGAAATCCTTCAGGACTTCATTCATCAACCTCATAAAGGTACTCGGTGCATTCGTCAAACCAAATGGCATGAAAAGCCATTCATACAAACCTTCATTTGTATTGAATGTTGTTTTCCATTCGTCACCTTCTCTCACACGAATCTGATGATATCCACTCTTCAAATCTATCTTTGAATTTTTTTTTGCTCCACTTAAGTAGTCCATCAGATCATCCATCCTTGGCAATGGGAATCTATATCTGATAGTTATCTTATTAATGGCTCTTGAATCAGTGCACATCCTCCAGCCTCCATCTTTCTTCGGACTGAGTACTGTTGGAACAACACACGGACTCAAGCTTTCCCTGACCAAACCTTTGTCCAACAACTCCTGGACCTGTCTTTTAACCTCTTCATTCTCCTGCGGCGTAAATCTGTACGCGGCTTTGTTTGGCAAACTAGCTCCTGGTATGAGATCAATATGATGACTCACACTCCTCATCGGTAGTAACGAATGAGGTAATTCATCCACTACAATGTCAGCGAACTCTTCCAGTAGTTCCTGAACTTCTTCTGGCAAATCATCCACCCTTGTACTAGTCAGAACAATTCTTGGTTTTCTGACCACAAAGAATTGTGGATCCTCCTTTTTCTTAACTTCTATAAGAAGTTCCTTCCCACTCATGAGACGTACTGTGTTGTTTACCTCCGGCTTCACCTCTTTATCTTCAATTGGACACAACATGTGAGTCCCATTCTTCTTCAGGGTATAGGTGTTCATCCTCCCATCATGAATTACATTTCTATCATATTTCCATGGTCTACCCAACAACAAATGACAGACATCCATAGGAATAACATCACATAAAATCCTATCGTTATATCCTCCTATCTTAATGTAAACTAAGCACTGTTTAGTGACATTTACCTGATGTCCCTTCTGTAGCCATGAAACTTTGTATGGACTTGGGTGATCAGTTGTCTCCAGCTCCAGCTTCTCCACCATCTCGGTTGAAACGAGATTGTCTGTGCTTCCACTGTCCACAATAACCTTGCACTTCCTGTCTTTGGTCTTGCAAGCAGTCCTAAAAAGACTATTCCTCTGTGCTGGATTCTCCATCTCCTTCTCTGGCATCAAAAGGACTTTTCGCATCACCTGTGATCTTCCACCTTCAGCGTACTCTATCTCGACGTCTCACCTCTGTGCCTCAGTGATGTGAGTCTCTCCTATTTCCTTCTTTTTCTCTGGACACTCAAACGACCTATGCCCATTCTTTCCACACGTGAGGCAAGTAACTACTCCACCTCTTCCTCTTCCTCTACCTCTGGCACGAGGAAATCTATTATTATCAACATATCCACCTCTCTACTTAGTATGCTATTCTCTTTGCTCAACATATCTCCCTTGCTGCGAACTTCCACCTCTCTCTGTCTGAGTCTGAGGTTTCTTCCGGTCATCCTTGGGCTTCTAGTATTTATATTGGGTAACCGTCTTGCCTTTAGGCTGACTCCTGCCTCTACCCCTCTAACTTTGTTTTCGGCTCAGCTTCTCCTCGGCTTTCAGAACCAATTGGTAAGCATCCTCCACCGTTCAAATGGTTGCCATATTTAATTCATCCTGAATTTCATACCTCAGGCCATTCATATACCTAGCCACCTTTTCATCATTTCTTTCACGATGACCTACCCTAATATTCAACCTGTAAAATTCCTCAGTATACTCCTTCACTGTCATCAACTTCTGTCTCAGGTTCTGCATCCTCCTGAACAGAGAAATTTGATAATCCCTGGGGATGAATTTTGCCTTCATCTTTGCAATCATCCTGTCCCAGCTCTTAATCTTGTGCTTGCCTTGGCAATGCCTATCAACTTGCAGTTCATCCCACCACAAGGCTGCATGTCCTTTTAATCTTGTGACGACATGTATGACCTTCTTGTCTTCTTCGATATCTTCATAATCGAAATAAGTGTCTAGAGATCTAATCCAATCTAGAAGCTCTTCTGCATCCAGATTCCCTTCATAAGCTGGAATGTCCATCTTTGTTTTCGAGCTCATCCGGGTGATAGATTTAATTAATCGCTCATTGGCTTCATCTTTGGCCGCAACTTCTCCTTGTTGTTCGGCTTCAACTTTTCCTTCAGAGTCACTCAGTTCTCCAACACTGGCTGTGCGTCTCTCCACTGCTTCCATATCTTCTAATCTCGCTCGGAGATCACGTATCTGCCTTTCTATATCTGGATTCTGTGCTTGTCTCCCTCTTCCTCTCTGGTTTCCCCTACCCTCTGGATCAGGTGATTGTCTTTCTCTCCTCAGCGGCATGGTGAAATTTTCCCTTCTTCTCTGCTACAGAAAGCAAAGAGATTTTCTATGCTCTGATACCACTTGACGCAGGGGCGCGCCTCCCAGGAACCTCTTCTCTCAGAGAATCTTCTTCTTCTCGCTCGAATAACTCCAAGGTCCTTCTATCGTATAGGGAAATCTACACCCACAACAATCTTTTCCCGAGGCCTCCCCTTTACCATCGGGAGATCAGCGAAATCTCGCTATCTCGCGAGTTCGTGGCTTAAAGCCTCCAACTTTTCCTTTCAAATCTTCCAATAACAGATCTGGTGATACAGTATAGCTCCTCCCTTTACTAGTTCCCTCACCACATACGACCGTGGTCTAGGATTAATGTTGGCGCCTCTCGCAACCTACCATCCTCGTAACCTCGCCGGTTGAACCGTCGAAATTTCACCCTCCTATTCCGCGAATCCCCGAGATGCGAGAATTCAACAAAATGTTGAATTCTATCTCCAGGAAGCACGTGTCCACCCGTCGGCCGCACGGTCTCACCTTATGCTCTGCCACACATCCACATGAATCTTGGCTCCCCAGCACTTCGTGACTCGGCGTCCACACGAACCTCGGCTCCTCGACACTTCGCAACTCGCAATCCTTTGTGCCACCTGTATTCCACTCACGCTTCGCTATGGCCTACACTATCCTCCAACTGTCGGGATTTCACCTTCTCGCAACCTCACGATCCCCACACCTAAATTCTCAAACCTTTTCTTGCGAGGCTCAGATACACGATCCCTCGGGCAGATCCAACGGTCCTCTTATGATCCGGATCCAACGACTGTCATTTCTCTCGCTACTCACGACTTGGAATACCCAATGTTTGGGCCTCTATCATGTGAACTCCTGATTTTGTGAGATCTCTCGATCTCTTGCCACCTGTCCTCCTTAGATGAATGGCTATGATATTCCCGCTCCTTCACCGCTTCGTGTCCTCGTGCCTCACAATTTTTAACACCAAATACTTGGGCATTCACCCTGCAAACTCCTGAGTTCGTGAGATCACCGATCTCTGCCACCTGTCCTCTTCAGATGGATGACTCCTATTCTCTCGCCACTTCGCTACTCGTGAAACTAAAGGCTTCCCTTTCGATCTTCCAATGTTCGAGTCTGCGAGATGAGAGAATCTCCTTACACACGTCCTCCTCAACGAACGACTCTGATCTTGTAGGGATATCGCGTCTCACGATATCGCTGCTCTAGCTGCACAACTTTTGGGTCTTCAACTCCCGAGTCCCTGATACACGATACCACGTGTAGATCTGATGGCTCTATGACTCGGAATCGACGGCCCTGCCTCTCCTTAGCTTCCAACTCTTCAGAATCTTCTCGCTGTAACCTCCTTGCACCTTTGCAAGATCTGACGATCCTTAGAACTTCGCAAAATCTCTTCAGAAGATTTCGACCATCCGTTCACCTCCTTGCACCTCTGCAAGATCTAACGATCCTCGGGACTTCGCGAAATCTCTTCAGAAGATTTCGACCATCTATTCTTCCTTGGTTAATCCACGAAATGAAAAAAGGGTATCTCTCCACGATATTCCTTCGCCTTTTCGCCAACCTGCGACATTTCTTCCTGACTTCAAGTCACACTTATCTACGCTGATCTTCAGCGACTTAGAGGCCTATCTTTCCTGGGCTTTCGAAATTACTTCAACCTCAATGAGGTTATTTGTACACATTCCTTGCGGCAAGCCTGCGAACACTTCAATTGTTCGAGCTTCCTTGACTTTGCGTATACCTGTATCAGTAGTCCTTCAATACTTTTGCTCAGTTTCATGACTGAGACTCTCCTTATCCTGTGCACTCATTGCATGGCTTGTATAGCCAATCTCACTCCTGGTGGTAGGAGAACAAGAGTTAACTCTCTAAGCCTTCTGTCGATGCACTCCTTGCGGACGACTTCAACTGCACTCCTTGCAGAAATCCTTGCTCAAGTAGAGAAACAATTGAAACTCATCCCACTTCCTCTCATATTTCGATCTTAACACATGAAATCATAAACACAACATAATAACAAATGCATAACAGGGAGTAATATTCATAAGTAGAGTATTCAACACACATACACAGAGAATAACACAACAACCAGGAATCTGAATCAACTTCTTCTATTAATTCAAGATCTGTACATGGGTGTTTTCTACAGCTCTCTGCTATTCTCCTATGCTCTAGATTCTTCTAACTCCCATTTCTTAATTGTTACAATGATACAAATGAGGGTGTCTATATCCAGTTTCCCTCCTAGAATCTAAAGCTGTCTAATCTAAGAATTCAATTCTATCTACCTGCATCTACTACTATAAATGACTCTTTCTATCTCAGACGAGAGCGTATGGCTCGATGTTTGATTACATTCTTACCAAGGCGCCTAAAATAAATGATCTCATTTATGTTCAGTGCATCAACTTCAAGGGGAAAACTTAAAAATTCAAAAACTTGTGCTGGACGTCTTCCAACTGTCTTCTGCTTCCACGTTGGTTTTGCTTGTCGTGAGGGATGCTCTTGCATCAAGTCTCCCATGGGGGATGATTCTAGCTTCATGGAAATGTCCAGTCCCTCAGTGTGCAAAGCGATATTGTGTTGCATTAGAGGGACTCTGATGTGTGGTAAAAGGGCATCAATGAACCCTTCCTTGTTCTTCTCATCTGGGATCTGAAAATTCAATCGACCCGTTAAGGTTTTAAACCTTTGATCAAACTCCCAAATAGTTTCAACTATTCTATGCTTGATTTATTTCAACTCTGTAATGAATTGTGACTCCGACTTGGTTTTCTTGAATTCTGACACCAACGCATTCTTGATCTCATTCAATGTTTTAAGCTGTGCAATTACTTGGACAAGTTTCATATACCATCTCAGTGTACGGTCTCTCAAGGTAGTACTAAACTGAGCTCGTTTAATAGCTTCGTCGGTGACGTTCTTAATACTCCATACAACTTCACATATAAACCAGTGTTGATTAGGATCTTCAGATCCATCTCCTCTAAATGTTGGTAACCTCATCTCATCTTCCATACATATTCCTAGGCTTCTTGACTGAGTGTGCGCTGAACCACTTTTACTAGTGCTATGATAACTTAGGTTACTATGGTTACTTAATGCTGCTAAAACAACAGGGGGTGTAATAAAACTTACTTCAACAGTCTGTGCAGTCCTTGAAGTTTTTGACTCTTCTCGGCAAGGTTCTTCAATATTCTCTTCTTATTCCCTAGCAAACTCTGAATGTTCCTCGTTCAAAAACTCTTCTTCTTCTCCATTGTAGAACCCTTCTTCTTGTGTTTGTTCGTGACTCTGCTCGAACAAGTTCACCAGAGGAACTTCTATGAAGGTCCTCCCACTGTGCATGTGTTCGATCTCTATGTCACTGTCGCTGTCTGAATGATTGAACATTATCTTTTTCAGTCTGACCCACTATTGTATCTTCAAGATGTTCTTCTCATGCAATAGCATCTTGATTTTCAACTTCAAGAAGAGTAAAAATTTTCCTCTAGGTCCTTTAAAGAAATATCTCTCTGCTTGGCTATATGATTCTACCCTATCAATAGAAAACTCTATGATGTACCCTCCAATGGTACTATCAAACCAGTGATATACTTCTCTTGACACAACGTTATCAATTCTTTTGACATTCTTGATCAACGCCGACGTCCACACTACAGAAGGTCTAGATATGATCTCAAAATGGGTGTCTGCTAATCTGGCCAGCCACTTGTATATCTCCTTATGAATTCCTCCAAAGAAAATCTCGTGTATATCAGTAAATATATAACTTCCCAAGAATCTTCTGTACTAATATCAGGGTTCTTATTTTGAGCTTCTGCGAAGTCCTTTTCTTGTTCTTCTATCCACTTCTGAATCTCCATCTTCGATGGAAACCACCTTGAAATCCCCTCAAGAAGATCCCGGTCCCGGAAACATAACCATTTGTTGGCACAGGGGTAGACCCAAGGTTCAATTCCAAGAGTGCACCAACAAGCCCTAACTACTGGCCCTTTCAGAAATACCTGCGAAGAAGATGAAGTCTCACCCGAAGTAGCAATAGGGGGTTGCAGGACACACGTGTCTACAACTAGAGGAAATGCAAGTGGAATCAAGGAAACAACGCATGGGGATTAGATTATTCTTTTCAAGCATAAACCTAATTCACACAATTATATATCATATCTAACATACTAATGTATCATAAGAGTAATAGAGTAAAGAACACATCATCAATCACACACAACAACATGATATACGTGGTTCACCCTCTCTCTAGGGCTATGTTCACAAAACTATGCTTTATAATATATTAGGTGAAAGATTACAGTTCTATTTGCACTCTTAGCTTGTATATATCTCTCCTTCTCTCTTTTCTCTATATCCCTTCCCTATGCACCCAACTGTAGGGTTGATCTTCGCACCCAGCTGTAGGGTTGATCTTCGCACCCAGCTGAAGATCTTACAACACAGAATTCTTTCACCGCACAATACTCCTCTCTCAGTAATAACAACAATCACCCATAATTACATAATAAAACCCATATAAGGTCCTCTTGACCTTTATTTATACATTACAATAGCTCACCGACAACCTTAGGCCGAAGCCTAGGTGTCAAAACCCTAGATATCAAAATCCTAGGTGTCTAAAACCCTAGGTCAACTTGACCCACTTTTCCGGGCTTCGCTAGCCCGTCTTTCCTTCTTTCCCGTGAGGTTCTCCAAAGCATATACCGGTGGATTTTTCTGCTTGCTGAGTTGTCCACGATCTGTCTTCCTTGTTGATCTGTCATCCTTGATCTTCTCATCCAATGACTTGATTTCTCTTACTTTGCTCCATCTTTTCTTCTCTTTTGCTTACTCCGACCCAGTATCAGTCACTATGTCTTCCACTCAGTTCTCATTTCGTATTTTCTTCCTTAATCCTTGTTTTATTTCATAACCAAGGGACAACAATATGTTCTCCTTTATTCTTGTGCACTTTGTCCCATTTGAGGACCAAATCCCCTACATTAAAGTTTCTTTTAGTGGATGAAATTGTATCGAACTAGCTCTTTACAATTTTCTGATGCTGATCCAATTTCTGTTTTACTTGTGTCCTCACTTCTTCCAATTTCAATAAAGTATTTATCCTATTTTCTAGAGGAGTACATTCCTCTTCTTGAACTTTCTGCGACAATTGCAGAGAAGGAAGCAAGACATGTGGAGGAAGAATGGCTTCTCTTCCGTAGATGAGGAAGAAATGAGAATTACCAATGGAAGCTTTTAGAGTGACACTATCCACCCAAAGTGCCTTTTAAAATGCATTGTGCCAATTTTTGTGGTTTTCTGACACTGTGCTCTTCATTATCTTGATCAGATTCTTATTTGTTGATTTAGACAAACCATTCCCTTGAGGGTAATAGTCGGGAGAGTATTTTAGTTTAATGCCTTTTTCTAAAGAAAAGACATTCATATCCAGGGAAGAAAAATAAGAAGCATTGTCAAAAACCAAACATTCAGGAATTTCGAATCGAGTGATAATATGAGAGTTTAGAAATGAAATTACCTGGTTTGTATTAACTACTTTTAATGGTAAGGCTTCAAACCATCTCATAAAATAATCTATTTCCATAAGAATGCACTTGTGTTGCTGTGAGGAAAGGGGATTAATTGGTCCTATAATATCTAGGCCCCACTATTGAAAATGTGTGTCTACCGTGATAGGCTGCAAAGGGAAAGCAACTTTTTTCACCCGTCTTGTTGCCTTTTGACAGATTATACATTTGCGGGACAAAGTGTGGGCATCCTTAAACAAGGTGGGCCAATATTAGCCAACCCTAAGTAATTTTTGGGAAATGGTATCTCCACCAAAATGACCCTTGGCATCTCCGGAATGAAGTTCAGCCAACACCCTTTTAGATTCCTCATTTTCTAAGCAATGCAGAAAAACACCGTCAAAATTCTTTCGAAACAATATATCATCAATTAATTGGAAATATATAGATTTAAGCCTTAGTGCTCTTCTGTTTTTTGGATCAATGTTACGAGGAGCAGTTCCATGCAACAAATAAAATATGATATTATTATACCATGAATTGGACACAATTTGTGTACAAAATATTTGTGTTTCGCTATACTGATTTGCAGTTGATGTATTTATTTGATTTTCTGAATTTTCAACTGAATCAACTACCAATTTACAAAGGCCTTGACATCTAAAAATTTTTGCAGGTACTATTTAGAGATCATATTCCTGAAGTGATGTCATCCAATTTTCCCTTTTCTCTCCCATCTCTTTCTGCACTAACACATTTCTTACAGCAAGGTAAGGAACAACAATTTTTGTCCTGGATTTTAACAAGTAAGACCTAAAATGTTTAACTTCTTTGAAAACAATGTATGCCTATTGATATACCACGGGGTAATTTAGTTCTTCTCCTTTAAAGTTAGATCTCATAAATGAAATAGGTATCTCATTGTTTTCAAAATTTTTCTGTGTGAGCACAACAACATAAGATCTGGCAGATGCAAAAGTATATAATGTAAAATCCTAGGAAAAATCAGGACTCATCAAGGAAGGTGCTTCGATTATAGATTTTCTAATGGAATTGAAAAATTGATTCTCTTGTGATCCTCATTTGTACATTACATCCTTTTTTATCAGATTTTGTAGAGGTCTAACCATCTCAGAAAACTCGGAACAAATCGTCTGAAAAAAATAATTTTACCCAAAAAGGATTGCATGGACTTTTTGGAAGAAGGTAGGGGAATGTTGGCGATGGCTTGGGTTATTTCAATATCAATTATAATTCCATCTTTAGAGACTATAAACCCAAGTAATTTCCCTTGTTGTTCTGCAAAAACTGATTTTTTAGGATTGAGTGAAATGTCAAACTTGCGACATTGTTCTAACATAACCCTAAGATGAGACAAGTGATCTTTCTTGTTCTTGGAAAAGACATTGACATCATCTAGATAGACCACCACTGACTGATTAATAAGGCCATGAAAAACAATGTCCATTTCCCTATGGAAAGTGGCACCAACATTTATCAATCTGAAAGACATTTTTCTATAGGCGTAGTTACCCCATGGGGTATGAAAAGTGGTTTTTAGCTGATCTGATGGAGACATAAGGACCTGGTTATATCCTGAGAGAATGTCTAATAAACATAGTCTTTCAGAACTATATACTTGTTGCAAAATTTGTTCCATTGGAGGAAAGAGGTAATTGTCTTTATCAGAGGCTCGATTTAAATTGCGAAAGTCGACACAAAGTCAAATTTCTCCATTTTTCTTCCTTACTAGGACTAAGTTGGATACCCATTGAGTATATCAGACTAGAAAAATTATCTTGGCAGTGAGTAATTTATTTATTTCCTTTTTTTATGGTGGGTTCCAATTTAGGATGAATTTTTCTCAATTTTTGTTGAAAAGGTTGGTTTTGGGGCTTCATAGGAATTACATGATGCATTATGTTTTGGTCAAAATTTTTTAGATCGTCATATGTCCAAGAAAACACATCTTTTAATTCTTTGAGCAATTTTATAAAGGCAGACCTTTCTTGTTCAGAAAACCCTTTTCCCAAATTGATATTTTGAGGATTATCTCGCATTCCTAAATTTACAGTTTTGTACAGTAATGAGGAACTATTTGTTTTGAAATTGACTACCCCTCTAAACTTGTCATGTATATCATAAATTTTTTCTAATCTAACAACAAATTTGGGGATAGAGTTTACCAACTCGGATGATAATTCTGCAGATCGAGGATCAGATATTATCATGAAATCTTGGAGGTTTTCGTTATGGGTGCTTTCATTGATTACTGCATCCTAGAAGGTGTCTTTCATATGTAGAAAGTTGATGATTTGCTGATTGTGATCAAATACTCGCCAATTTGTGATATTGTCAGGAATCGATGGCCTAAATAACAATTCAATTGAGAATGTGTTAGGAGAAAGACCCTCAGCAGGAAACAATTTAGAGGAAACATTAGCTAATAAACTGACTTCTGAATTACTTGACCTATGAATGGAATTTATATTGAAAGCGAGAAATTTATGCATTAAACCCCATACCTCAGTTTGGTAGTTCTTCAAATGTGGTGATAAACAATGTATTGCATTTCTTACTTGCTTGACTACGATTTCAAAGTCACCGAATACTACCAATTTTTGCACATTCATATCTAGTGCCTTCCTTAGTCCCTGCAGAAGTGCTTCGTATTCTACTGTATTGTTAGTACATTCAAACTCCAATCAATAGGCAATAAATGTTTTATTACTTGTGGGATTGATAAGGACACGACCAACACCTGCCCCTTCTTAGGATTTGGATCCATCAAAACATAAGGACCATATTTGTTTGTCATAAAAAATGTTTGGTGTACTTGCCAGAGTTGTTTTGAGTATAGGATGTTACTTTGGATTGTTGTTCTAGGTTGGCGATAGAGGAAATTTCAGTCATGAAATTACCAAAAAAAGTATTCATTCCCTGTGTCTCAATCGAATTTACAACAGTAGTAAAGGGCTCATTTGGGCCATTTAAATCTATCATAGTGTACTTGAGGTAACATTCTCTGTTTATTCTAATCTTGTTAGGCTGTCCATTTTCTGGAAGCCATAGATGAGACTAGTCTGTAGCAAAATAGCCATGTAACTACTCTGACCAATCTCTACTAAAAGATAAACCATATACATTTGGAATGTCAACAACAATAATATCAATTACTTGGTGAACCTTTAGATTGGACGACAATCTTATCAACACATTTTTAAGTTCACCAATGACTTTGACATTAGTTCGATCTAACTGAATGATCTTTAAATCAGAAGGTTTTACTTCAGAGTTAATTTTCTGAAACACAGACAGAGGCATCACATTTGATGAGGTGCCATAATCAACCATACAATTATGTACATTCCTATTCAAAATTTTGAAAGTTAATAAAAAAGGAGGCACATTTTTCGTGAAGAAACAATAGAATTCTGTTGATTTTTTATGGCTGTACCTGAAATAGTTTTATCTAAGTTTCCTAAAGTTTTTTTTGATATGTCCCTTTTATCCTGATTTTCAAATGAATTTTTACCGAGGACATCTTTAGTTTTATTTGGGTCACTTTCTGCTGATTTTTTGTTGATAGAATAATTCTTTTTATTATTTTTAGCAATACTTTGGAGCATTTTCTGTAGGATAAGAGGAAATTTAAGTAATTCAAAAAAATGATATATTCTCCCTTAGTTTTTTAAGATCGTCAACCAAATCATATTCTAAAATTGGGGCAACAGAGTTTTGTCTTGTTTTAGTTTGCTTTGGCTGTTTTGAAATCACATTTCTACTTGTTTCGGGTGAAGGTTTGTTTTGTGTTTTACTTCGAGTGCTATAGGGATGGATAGTTTCAATTTTTTCTTGAAAGATGTCGTCCTAAAAATGCCCAAAAATGGGAGGAGATGAGTCCTCCTCATCAGGTGTTTCTTCTTCACCTGTATTGTCATGATTTTTAGGGGGTGCAAAAACAAAGTTATCATGTGCTTCTAGTATCGTTTCCAAAGCGTGTTGTAGACCTTTAAATTTTAGACCTTCTGTGGTCGGGTTTGGCCGGTTTGGAGGAAAAGGATTTCTGAAAGGTGGTCTAAAACCTCCTTTACTTGTATATGCCTCCTCAACATATCTTTTCAATTCTACAACCTGATTGGATAATTTATGGAAAGCTTTCTGCAAACTTTCCAAGTCTATTGTCTCTTGTTTATTTTTGGTTTGAGGAGGTCTGGTGAGAATTTCTATTTTCTTTTTAGAATATGAAGTTGTTTCGGCCTCATTACTTAAACTATCTTTTAATATCATAATGTCTTTCTTAATTAGGACTGCCTCTTCAAAGGATTCTAATAATGTGTTCTTTTTGGACCTTTTAACCCATATGGATATGTTTTTATGCAGGGCCTTAGTATAATATGCAACAATCAGGTTTTATGCAGGAATCAAAGCTACATGGATTTTTTTTTTTAGCGTTAGGAATATCTGGTTGAATTCCTTAAATTTTTCTTTAGGGTTCATTTTCAAACTAGAGAGTTCCATTACCAAGACTTCTGGAGATTTATCATCTCCAAATTTTTTTAGAAAACAAGTTTCAAACTTTTCCCAAGAGATGATGGTTTGAGGTTGTTGTGAAAAACACTCCGGAGTCTAACAACTAGCATAAATTTATTGATGTGATCCTCAATTGATTGCTTCGAATCTAGGTCGAATTTGGGTCGCCATTTCTCTGGATGTTTGGGTAACGGGTGTTGGGGTCTAGGTACTGCTACAACATCTTGATCGAGCCATGGTCTAGTAGGATTATTTTTGTTTGCGATGGGAGTTGGTGGAGTTGAAGGTTGATATGGTTCAGATGAAGAATTGCCTTCATCCGAAGATTCCTCTTTTGAAGAGGTTGGAGAAGAACCAGGTGGGGATGGTGGAATACCACATCCTACAACACCAAGGATAAGTTCTTCAACATGATCAATGCTATTACTACCTAATGGGTTTTTGTGCAAACCAATGTCTTGAGGTTGTTCTTGAAGATTTGTGAAATCAAGGGGTTGATTAAGTTGTCTACCAAGTTGTCTAATTCATGATAAAGCACTCTAAGTTCTTATGATTAACTGGCGAAAAATTTCTTGAACGTCGATCCCTTGAGGAACTGGTGTCACTGGTTTGACGAGAATGTCAGGAGTAGTGTTTGAGGTAGTAGCTGGGTCAAGTGTAACATTAGTGTCTGAGAGACTACGCGTTACGACAAGAGAATGATTATTTTGGGGATTCTTACGACCTCCACATTCCATCAATGAATTTTAGGCCCTCCTTCTAGTGCCATTTGTTGACGGGCGTTTATGACACACTTTCAACAGGAAGGGTAGTTCTGGTCTGGGGTTGTCTATTTAACCCAAGCCATTTGGTATAATCTACCCTGATGGGTTTTATGGCTCTGTTAGCCAACCAGGATCCTAAAAACAACTAAAAGATGCAAACTAACTAAAGATATCAATTCTAACAATAAACAATTTAATTACAAATGCTTTTAACTACGAGTGTTAATGTACAATGATTATATACAGTTTACAAGGTTTGAGAAAAGCCTTGTGAAAGTGATTGTTTAAGATAATGTTTCTAAACAAGATTAAATATAAACAAACTTATTCTAATAAATTGGATATCAAACTAGTAAATAACGAATGAATATAATTGTGATGATATAACGAAAATAGACAAAGCTAATTAACGTTTAAATAATGAAATCACTATTCATTCATATATAAACAACTTAAATAATAATACATTGAATAACCTGTAGTTGATCAACAATAATAAACTAAATTTGTCTCTCTATGTTTGTGTGAGCACCTCTTGTCCCGTGTCAAGTGAAAACCTATGACAAAAACAAGAATAATACTTCCTGAAGAAATTCAAGGAAATGTTTCATATTCTGGGGCGATTTTATGATGACAGAAAGATAAATAATTATATATCATTTGACCTTGAGATATCCAATAACCGAGGATGGAAGAAATCCTAATCCTCATTAATGGTGTTATCAACTATCTAGCATCATACGTAAACTCAAAATACTTAAATAGATGATCAATCATAGATATAAACTAAACCAAAAGACAATGAATAACATAAAGAAAAGTATGATATAAAATATTATTTGAATAAAATACTAAAGCTAATTCAACATAGATAACATTTCATATCAAGAAATTACATCAGAAGACAATGAAAAAACACTGCACAATTTACACAAGACTAAAGCCAATGAACAAAATGCTTTCTCATATAGTTTCAAAAATATATGTCCATTCTATGGTCCAGGAAAACATGCCTCTATCACCAGGAAACATAGCTATTTAAACATGTTTCTGATGTGTTACATCCTATCATGCAAGATAGAGGCATATCTCTTAAAATAAGTTTTTTTCTAAAATATAGTAACACAAAGATACTCCTGTTGGGTTATTTTAATAAAAAATATTTATATTAATGATCATTGTTTTTCAAAATAGGAAGTTACTAGTCTAATAAACGCTCATCCCATGATTATTTTCCTTAAGCATAGCACCATAATCTGTTGTTTACCTGAAATAATAAAATGAAATCGAAATTTAGATAATAATCCAAACAAATAATTTAAATAGACTAGCTACAGAATCTTTCGATTATGTAGCTAGTCTCAAAATAAAAATAAATCAAAAGTGAATATAACTATTATTTATCAAACATAATCAAATCGAAAAAACAAACACACTATTTACCAATTTAGTAATTTGAGAGAGAAGCATCATATAGGTCTAAATTTATAATGGTATTGAAGTTTGTTGAAGTTTTGATAACCACACTCCCAGATCGCTTAATGCGCTTCTTATCCCTGTGTGCATTTGATCGAACACATGCTTTGAGTTCATTGTTCTCGCTCTCAAGCACCGAATTCTGAGTGATCATTTGTTTTAATTGTGCCTGTAGGTAGGGGACATCCCAATAATATCTTTAAATCCAATTGAAACAATTTTCTCAATGAACCAGTTCTATGCTAGGTAGAGGGCGAGTCTTTTGTGTAGTGGATAGTTTAACCTATTCCATGATTTGTTTTAGATCATGTTGTATACCTGAAAATCCCTCCTGTTTCTTTAATAATGGGGGAAGATTTGATACAAAATCAAACTATGGTGTATCGACATCGCTATCATCCCCAGGGATCCGGTCATTGATGACATCCTTGACAATTCGATCATCGATATCATCCTCAGAAAATCGATCATCAACCTCAATCACAGGGATTGGTTTCTCATGACCACGCTGTCGATTTATTAGTGTTTGGGAAATAAGTCGACCAAGTCTTTTAGTTTTAAAATTGATGTCTAGACTTCTCTGTTTCTTTTGCCTACCTTGTTTCTTTACATCAAGTTCGTTTAAATCAACCTGAATTGGCTCAGGATTAGGAACAATAAGGATTTTATCCTTTATATCATCCAAAACCTCTTCTAAATATTTCATGGGAATAGAATCACATCTTCGTTTCTTTCCTTTGGATGGCTTCTGGAGAACAACAAGGGTTTCAGCTATAGATGCAGGGCTTTCTTGCAGATTGACATGTAGGTTTTCCATAGAGGGGTTTGATCGATAGGGACTGGGAAATTAATTGAAATGTAGAGGTAAGTCTATCATGTTTTCAGGTAGAGTAAACACATTTCTATACACAAAATCATTCCAACTATCCCAACCTTAGATAATTGCGAAATCACCAGAATTCGGATCAGGCCGTGATGGAAAAGACTAGACTGGGCATTTAGGTTTTGTCTCTAGTATAACTTGGCCATTTGTTTCAATCTCCTAAGTAGATAAAATGGCATATTCAAATTATAACCTAGAAATACCATCAATACATGGACATGATACAGGAAGACCAAACCATATCTACCCTTATAGGTAATAAATTGCTTAAGCATCAAGAGCAAGCCATGCCATCATGGTTTAAATAGAACAATGGGTGTAGCTTTTGCATTGTAACACAATTTCTTGGAAGCCATGAGTAGATTCCAAGGCATGCCTTCAAACTTGAGGTTTTAAAACCAACTTTCTCCCTCTTGGGGAAAACCAGTAGCCTCTACAATCGAACCCTCAGTCACCTCTAACTGCAAATCCCCAATTTTATCCTTGGCGCCATCGAAAGTCTAGGCAAAGTCTTGAGCCACTTTGAGGTTGAAACCCTCAAATATTATTATGAACCCATCCCAGCCATGAGCCACGAGGTCATCCACAACATCATCATGTGAGAGGAGAGCCTGTGAGCCATTTGGCTCGATCCTTACCACAGGTGCCATTGATATGGTCACACAGAAACAAAAGGAGTAGAAAAGGGTGGGGTGCGTTCGAAAACACACAAAATAGAGGATTATCTCTGCACACTTAGAGGATATCTAATACCTAAGGCTTTGGGAAACCACCATAGAGACCATTTGGAATGTTGAATAGAGGCTAGACCATAGGATGCGAAGAAAAAAAACTACTCTGTCAAATGAATGCCAAACCCAAGAATGAAACTTACCACTTGAAGCAATGAATGCATGCCTGTGCTAGCAAGACTAAGGAGTAATGTTTGAAGGTGTGACTGTCATTACTGTACTAGGCTAATGAGACTGTGATATGACTAGAAAGGATAGGATTCATATTTCAAAATAAACCAAAGTTTTGTTTGCTGCATGATCATGGATATGTTAATGTGAAAATCAAAATAATCAAGGAGTAGAATGTCTAATTCATAACCCCAAGGTGGATAACTCATGCGTTATGGTAAGGGATCAACCAATAATATGATAGGTTTACAATATTTAAAGGTTTATGAAAATATTAGATGCCCTTAGGTGTTATCCAATTTGCAAAAGAAAAATCCACAAATTGCATGATGCCCTCAAACCAAAGCTTGTTCTAATTTCATGCTTATAGTCATGAAATTGAACAAAAGAAATGATAAATACAAATAAATGAATTCATACACACAACTAATCAAACAAATATTTTCAAAACTAAAAGATGATAGAAATCTTTTCAAAACTAAAAGATGATAGAAATCTTTGCAAGGAGAAGGAGGCAACTACAAATTTTTTTATCCCATGAAGACGACATTTTACAATAATAAAATTGACATGAATATTTGGTTGCCAAAAAATTGTTTGAATTCCCCTGGATGAGCTAATGAGGTTTGTCTTTGATTTCTTACTTATGATATTGTGCTGATACTAGCTTGTTTTGTAGCTGGAGCATCATTTAGCACTGATAGCAAAGGTGGTGGCAGAGAGTGAAACTCTCAACCACTTCCTTTCATGCTACAAATATCCCACCATTTACTAGACCAAGGGGGTATAAGCCAACAAAGTAATATGGAAAAATCTTTAACTAGTTACCTTACTTCACCATCTCAATTGGATTCACCTGCCTCTTGATTAAAGCCATCTACTCCTACCACACAAAGATATGGAGCGACAGAAGAAACAATCCATTTTATGATGGTACATGCTGTGCTACTTCAATCTCTTGATGAGTGGGAGCCACATCGTCACATTTTCCTTCAAGGGGGGTTATACCATGCATACATGCATTACAAGCATGGGCACTTAGCATTGGCATCCCCTGCATCCTCTCATTCATTTTTTTTTCTTTATCTTTAGATTTATCACCACTAGATAGAAAAGGTGATGAAATTAGTAGAGTCAAAGATTTAGAATCCAGTGTATTGGTTCAAATTTCAAATGCTTACACAATTTTGACAGTTTCGTAGCACTAGTGAACCATAAGAAAGTAAGATTCGCTGCAAAATTTTTGAAGCTATGATTTCACAACAAACATTCACTAAACACGCTGCAAAATTGTACAGTCAGTTAGAACCGATGTGCATTTGATTGTCAGCTGGAAAAAACCTCCTCCAAAGATTCAGGTGTACGAGAGGGACAAGTGTTCCATCATCAGATCATGTAGCTCGAAGTGTTTTGCATGCATTAACTAACCTAGACAAGATACTAGAAAATAGGAGTTGGTTATGTTTTTTGTTGTAACATTTTGTAACAAACTCCTAGGATAAGGGGAATCCTATATAACTACTTGATATCAAATTCCTTAGAGTATGGATGAAGGATAAACTATATATCCGAGTTTGTTTAGTGATGAAGGGGTTCGGTATGGAGACCCGAGAAGGGGCATCTTACTTGTGTATGCTTATTTGTAAGCATGAGGGCATTCACTCAATGTAAATATTTCTGCCATTAAAGATTCATGAAAATTGTTTTATCATATTGTGTTCTTTGTTTTCCATTTCTCTTTGTCATCCTCTTGCTTGAATTAACTGTAGAATTTGAGGATCATGGCTACTTGTGATTAATGGATTCTTGAACAACAAGGGATTTGTTGTAACTAGCCTATTAATCACTGCTTTGTTCAAGTACCTTGCATTCATTTTACAGAGAGGATCCCTGCTTAGTGGATGTTCTACTTTCGTTATCTTCTCCACTCTTCTATCCATCATTATATAAACCTTTTTGTCTGGTATGCAGCTTGATTGCGTTTGATTTGCAGGTTGTTTATGGTGAAAGATCACTAATTTGTTGCTCTCTCTTCTCTAGTTTATCCTAGCTGATCCACCAAATATAAACCTGATTTAATTATTCATATTCAAATGGGTACTAGGCTTATCCTTATGGAAATCTAAGGGCAACTCCTGGTGCTAATAGTTGGTTGCAAGTGCAAAGTAATTTTATTAAGATTATCTCTTTAGAATTAACATATAAGTGGATGCACTTCATTCTTAGGTGTAATCTTTTGATGCATGTTTGTTATTAGAAAAGTGTTAAAAAATAAAATTTAATATATAATTTAAAAGCACGTTAAAAAATAAAATTCAATATATAATTATAAGGGAAGTTAACTATGAATTTTAAATATTAAATTAGAATGTGTGTTAAAAAAAGAAATTTAATATATAATTATAAGGGAAGTTACTATCAACTTAGACCATTTGATGTATGTTTTTGATGAATACTAAATTTAAAAGTATATTAAAAAATAGCAATAACGTATAATAATTACGAGGGAAATCAACTATAAACTTCAAAGTTTTTTTTTAATATGTTTTTTTAGAGTATTTAAAAATAATAAATTAAAAAATATGTTTAAAAAGATAAAATTAACCTGTTGATGGAAGAAATTCTAAATTAAAAAATATGTTAAAAAAATAAAATTAGCATATAAATGAGTGAAGTCAATTATGAAGTGTAAACCATTCAAATGTTTTTTAAAGTAAATCAATGTAGATCTATTTTAAACTTGGATATATCGAGAGGAATCAAATTTATTAAAGTGTGTATTTTTTAATTATCATTTAATATGAAGGATTTAATATTTTAGATGTTGTCATATACATATCTAAGTATGTAGTATATATATATGTAATATGTCAGAGGGATCAAATTTCTTATGGGGTAATTTTTTTTATTATCATATGATTTAATATTTTAGATGTTGTCATATACATATGTAAGTATGTGTGTGTGTGCGCTTGTGTGTAACAATGCATGTAATTGTTTTTTTTATGCGATCCTAATTTATTTTATTATTGTTATTTTTTTTTAAGTTGAACCCAGTTTAATTTCTTTTAATGTAACATTATTTAACATAACACTAATGTGACACCATCTCCCCCATACTGAGTTGTAGAGTTACTGACCGTGCAAATTATGTTGTAAAACTGTAATGATATTACCCTTCACCTAATGAGAAAAGTGTATCAAAAATTTCTACTTAACAAAGATATATATATATATATATATCCAAAACCTTGTAGATGTATTTATTTTTTTCCTTGGAAAAAAAATGTAATTTTATTACCTTTAGGAACAAAATTACATTCTGTATATACACCAAAATGGTGTATTCAGTTACATTGTAGTCTTTTAGCTATATGCTTTTTGCTGCATTCAAAACTGCTTCTGTATGTTCCTTTTTCCCTGTTTAGTATCTAGGACTGGTACTGTTGTAGATGCTTCTGTATTGTATATTGTGTGCACAAAATATTTACAATTTTTATCACTGATCATTTATCAGATAAACAAAAAAATTCCAGTTCTTCAAAGTGCGTTCAAAAACTGGAAATTTGCTCCAAAAAAGGACTGTGCCAATATTCATTTGACTGTTCATTTTGGTGCTCAGTTATTTTCCACTAGCCCATAACCATGTTAATCCCTTCCTTTGACATCTGGTCCACTTCTTTATTATTTTCCCTGTAGACATGTTGGTAATCAATGAAGTCAAAATTTGTTTGCAATCATTTTATGTCTTCCACCAATCTAGCAAGTTTTATGTTTAAACATCTTTGAGATCCTTTTATCCAATTTATAACATTTAAATAGTCCCCCAAAACTTTTAGTCTCCGAAATCCTTTTTCTATGGAAAAGACAACGAGTAGTTTGAAACTCATTAGTTCTGCATAATTGTTTGTTCCTGTGCCGAGGCCCGAAGTCAGGACAAAAAAATGTGTGGGAGAAAGGTAGAGGAGACCCCCCCCCCTCCACAATGTGCTTGTTGTGAGGCTCCATAAAAAAAACCCCAGGGGGAATTTCTGTCGAGTTCTAAATCTTGCATCTGACTAGTGGGTGATATAGAGAGAGGTGTGAGGGAGGTTGGAAAGAGTGCAACACTGTTTTCTGCCGAGATCTCAGGTGGAAGTGGTACACCTTTAAAGATGATGGAGTTTCGGGCAAGCCATAATCCCCAAATGACCAAGAGAGGAAGTGCTTTTAAGTGTTTGTATTTTTTGTTATGCCACCAAGAAATCCAGGAAAGAACCACATCCCTTCCATCCCACTTGCACTGTAGTTTAAGTAGTTTAGATATCTCCATCTAGAATTTTTGGATGTAAATGAATTTCAGAAAAAATATGGGTAGAAGAATTTTCTTCAATTTTGCAAAGAGAACACCATCCGGGTCCAACAAAAATCCGTTTTTGAAGGATGTCCCAGGTCAGGAACTTGTTTCAAAGGACATTCCACATGAACAGTCAGGTTTTTGCCGAGCTTTTCACTTTACAAAGTTTACTCCACCACCAAATTGTCTCCTATGTATTCAGGTCTGAAGTGGATTTTAAATAACCCAGTTTGGGTGAATAGGACTCAAAGGGTGCAAGATCCCAAATTAGTTCATCCTCAGAGTCATAAAGTATGATTTGTGCTATCTTTAGGCTGAGGATATAATGTTCCAGTTCTCGAGTTTCTTCTTCACTGAGCCCCAAACTTTAGGGGTCCTTCCATCCCTGATCCCAGAGTGTGGATCGGCTGGGATCCGCCAAAGAGCTTAAGCATATGAAGTCCTTGGAGTGTAATGACTGAATTAATTGCTCAGAGAGTAAATGGTTCCCAACACTGCGAGGCCAGGGATATGACCCTAACCTAAGTCTGTTACCATTTCCAATATTCCATGCTAAACCATTTTCAATCAATGGGAAAGCATTTAATATAGCTTTCCAGATCACTGATGCTCCCTTCAAAGTTTTTGGTTGGCTTCTTAGCCAGGCCTCAAGAGTAAATGGTGTAATGTACTTCTGAAGGATAAATTTAGTCCAAAGACTAGAATTATTGATGAGTTGCCACCCTCCCCTTTGCTGGCAATGCTTTGGAGAAGAGAAATTTTTTTTTTAATCCCCAACCACCCATGGCCTTTGGTGTGGAAATTTTCTCCCAGTGGACCCATGGAGTTACATGCGACTCCGATTTTCCACTCCAGAGAATATTTGAAGTGAGTTTTCTTGCAGCATTCATAATTCATTTAGGGATCAAAGAAAGGGACATCCAATAAACAAGGATGGCTTCCAAGACCGATTTTACCAATACCAATCTTCCTGCTCATGACAACCACCAGTGACTCCAATTGTTTAGTCTTTTATCCAATTTTTGTAGGAGCCACTTCCAATCTTCTTTTATGTAGTCGTTGGGTTTTAGATTAAAACCCAAGTACTTTAATCCATCAATCAACATTCTTATTTCAAAAGGAAAGAAAGTATGATGGGATAATTCTTCTTCTTCTGATAGCAAATAAGTGGTGAGCGATGATTTTCGATCATTTATTTGCATCCTAGTAGCTTTGGAAAAAAGTGAGAGAATGCACCTTAGATTCTTTGCTTCCCTTCTAGACCCATCAATGAAAAGTAATACATCATCCACAAATAGGAGATGTGTAAGAGAAAAATTATGTGAGACTTTGATACCCAAGAGATCCCCTGTATTCTTACCCTGTGTGAGTGCTCTGCTAAGTCCTTCTTCTACCAGGAGAAACATAAGTGGTGACAAGGGGAAGCCTTGTCTGAGCCCTCTTTCTGGAGTGAAAAAGGCGACACCGAGCCATTCATTAAAACTAGAAAGGATGCAAAGGTTAGACAACTCATTGTCCAAGCAATGAAGGGAAGTTAAAAGCCTAAGTGAGTCAGTAATAACTGAATATACACCCAACTAACTCGATCATAGGATTTTGAGAGATATTTTTTTTAGCACATCCCCTTTTAAATTCCCGGTCTTCATGCTATGTAAACCTTCTTGTGCTATTCCTATAGCTTCATGGATCTTTCTCCCTTCCAAAAATCCAAATTGTTGTTCCGAAATATTATTAGAGAGGATTTTCTTGAACCTGTTGGACACACCTACCACACTTAGAGGGGGGGGTGAATGAGTGTGGGGATCTTTTTTCCCAAAACTTCCCTTTAACACAAAAATCATTAGTTAGCATTCGAAATTTTCTCATTACTCATTGCTGTCATTAATAATCAGTTATATGTGAATACATATCAGAAACATATATCAACAATATATCATCAACAAATCATCTCCACAAGGAACACAAGGAACACAAGATGGATGTACAATTTTTCTTTTTATTATGGACTTCAATACGAGGGTTTTTCAACAAAAAATGAATAGAGTACAACTCTAAAAGAGAATGAACTCTATATGAAAGAATCAACTTACATTCTCAACACCAACTGAGATGAGACAACAATCCTCAACATATATCAATCTGTACCATAAACAAGTGCATCAACCATGCACCAACCTGTGCCAGACAACATGTAATCAACTTGTACCATAAAAAAGTGCATTCAACCATGTACCAAGTATATACCAATCATGTGTCAACTAATCATCAACAATGACTCATCAATATGTACCAACATCATCAAATATACACCTCATGTATGTGCCAACTCATCAACTGCTTGTCTCAACCATGACTAGTTTTGGATTAGTCAACAACCCTAACTTGAAATAATCATAACTTTGTACTTGTAATGAATAAAGATCTAAAAATGATACACAATTTTCTTTAGTGTGTTTTATGCAATTCCTCTAGGTGTCACTACTTGGAACCTCTCAGAAAAGGAGTTATAGAAAAAATGGAATACCTTCCTAAATTTTGGCTTATTCTAAAGAGCGACCTTGTAGAGCGTGCCCCACACAAAATGTTTGTTGAATCGATCTAAAAATATTACAAAGAATAACATAGACTGTAATATAACCAACACAATTGGTCTAACTGAATTTGGATATGTTATGAATATGTTATGACGTTTTTACCCGAAACACCTGTTTCAGACTAGTTTCAGGGCTAGCCGCAAACCCTATTTTCCACAGAGTGTATCTCCAAAAATACAATGAACCACAAGCTCAATTTTTTACCATAGATACTTTGATATGTTTCCTCAATTTTGTATCAATCTCATGGTCTAAATCATTATAGAAAAAAATATATTGCAAAAATGGTGAGATGACCTGTAAATAACATACCTTAGAAAGCATCATGAAAATAATTTATCCTCCCTTGAATTCCGACCCTCTTTTCTTCACCTTCCCTCTGAAATTCGGCTTAGATATACTTTGGTTACCTCAGTCACCTATATATCTTCAATATTCTCAAGTGTGATTTGAAATGAGAGATCATTTCCTCTTTTTTATACTCTCCATCTTCTAGGTCACTTAACCTATTTTCCTCATTTTTAGGGTTAACCACTTTCCATAATTAGAAAGTTCTCCATTACTTTATCATTTAAATATTCCTCCTTGACTTTGTCATCTCACTTTATCATTTAAATAATATTCTTTGATTTTGTCACTTCACTTTATTATTTAAATAATCCTTCTTGACTCTGTCACTTTGCTTTATCATTGAATAATGCTTTCTTCTTTTAGGTCACTTTGACTTCTTTGACCTTGGGTACTTCAAGCCTTCATATGGGGGTCCTTAATCTTTGTAAGGCCATAACTCTCAAACCATGAGGAGTTATGTGACATTCCACATACCACCAGAAATGGCATGACAAGCACTATCCATCTAGGATAGTTTCACCAATAATTTTCTTGATGTTCATCTTATTATTCCACATACAAGAATGGGTCCTCCAGCCATTCTTCTAGGATAACTCAATCTGCAAAGTGTCTTCTCGTGAGGGATTTCACCATAAGGGGACCACTTTGGAGTTCATACATTTGTGAACCTTATCAATCATGATAAGACAATAATGAGAGCATGGGTCCTCCAACCATTCTTCTAGGATAACTCAATTTGCAAAACGTCTTCCTGTGAGGGATTTCACCATAAGGGGACCACTTTGGAGTTCATTGATTTGTGCACCTTATCAATCATGATAAGATAATAATGAGTCATCTATACATTTTTCCAACAATGCATCATATACCAATGAAACCACATCAATCCATCTTCATCATGTATCAATGACAACTCTTTGATCCATCTTCATCATATCAATGAAAACTCATTGATCCATCTTCATCTATGCATTCTCATCAAGGACAATACATATTACATTACATCAATCATCAATCAATCAATCAATTGACATGAATCAATGACATCAATCAATCAAACCATTGGCATCAATGACAACATGATCCAACAACCTCCCCCTTTGGCATTGATGGCAATACCAATATTGATGTCAACACCAATTACCAATTATTGATGTCAACATGTAGGTAAGGCATGATCTATATAAATAGTCAATGTGACTATCTATTCCAATCAATAATCATCAATCACATCAATGTGACTATCTCTGCCCCTTTGACATCAATGGAAAAGGGCCATTTTACCCTTGGGGCTGCTCCCCCTGTCTAAGTGCCTTTGATTTTCCTCTAAATAATCTCTCCCCTTTTGAACAAGGGATATCACTCTAATTTAATGCTGAAAATACATCGAACATACTCCCCCTGTGACCATCACTCCTCCTAGAATTATGCCTCTTTGCTCTTTCTTAAAATATAGAGCTCTTTTCTAGGTATGCATCTGATAAATATCTCCTCCTAGAATCATGGGAAGAAGAATGACTCCCCCTATGGGTATGTCTCCCCTATCTTCTCTGCGAGATGAACAATGTGCTACCATATAACAATCCTTGGACCTATTCATGCATCAAACTCATGCTATACCAAGCATCATGAAGCAAAATATATGTCAACAATGAAATAAAGAATCATGAGAAAAATATCAACCAAGCACATTGTTATCATTGAAATTTCGTCTGCACATGGCGACAAGAACTCCGCATCGTCAAAACAACAATGAAGTCAGTCATGGCACTGAATTAATTTCACAGCATTCCAGAAGGGTAAAAAACTATACAAAGTAACCAAAAATTAAAGGGCGCTTTACAGTAGTTTGGTGCGCGTGCACATGAATAGGACAAGAACGTGCTATGCGCGCATGCGCGCTCGACGCGCGTCTGTCAGCGAAAAAACCCGCGCACCTGCTAAGATGGTGCATTTATTGAATTGGCTGGCCTCCCAACCACTTACGTACCAGCTCCCAATCTGATTTGACTCCCAAATCCGAGCTGAATCCGCAGGGTTGGCGGGTTAATGACCTAATGAAGCCCTAAAGAGCCCCTTTTCACACTTTGAAGAGGTTACATAATCGCCCGGTGATCTTCTATAAAAAGCCATGAAGGAACATTGTTTTCACAAGGAATTCCAGGTATTGTTATGTTGCTAAGATTGTCAAGGGCTCATTCTTTGATGATAATACATCGACAACATTTCATAGAGCCATTCACCTCTCCATTGAGCGGATGTGCTGGGAGTTCTTTTACTATCAGTCTTATTTCTTCGCATTGTAAGGAAAGCAAGTTTGTGAGGGCCTCAAGAGCCTTCCTTTGGGGGAAGATGGAACCACAGTTCCCTTCCTTCATCGTGCTCTAATTTCATCAATAGACCAGCTCAAAACCATTGGTGATATCGGTGTCTTTTTTGTGTTTATTGTTTCTTTATCCGTATGTTCACAGTTTAGTTTGTTTTCCTTTAATTCTTGCTTGTAGTTTGTTTTGTTTCCTCTAACCCTTTCCTCCACAGCTGTCATGCTCTGCAAGACCCAACAGGGCATGTAAGCACCCTCGATTTTCTCACCAGGTGATGAATTGGGTGCGAACAGACTGGCGACTCCACTGGGGAGATAGGTATCAATTCCTCCCTCATTTGAGTTTATTTTGCTTTCCTTTTGGTTTTATTAGCTTGCAGGGACACAAACCGGCCTCCGCCGACCTGCTAACCAGTCAATTCATAGGAGAATTGAGGGAAATCCATCCGGATTTTCTTTCTCGGTCACTTGTCACAGGCGCGTGGGTATTTCACCCCACAGACGCACATCTTGCATGCATGTTCCTGCACAACGTTCTACCTCTGCGCACATGCGCTTTAGTTCTCAACACTTTTAGCGCGCAGGCGCCATATGCACCTCTGTCTACACTGGAGGCCGCACATCTGAACTAAATTTCACATTGTAAGGTTTTTGGATGTGGGGAAAGTCATTTTCCTTCTCAAGAATGATGTTATGCATTCTCTAAATACTGCACCACTTAGACCCCTCAACTTATAAAGGGGATAGTAAAAAAAACATAAGCACTTAGGTGGATAAAAAATCATTTTCCCTTATTTTCTTTTTGCCACATGGATGGATTGCTTTGATTTATAATCTAAGGAACACATCAATTTTAATCACATCTAAATCATATTTTGGGACTCGTAGTTGGAGTAGCAATCCTTGAGTATGCTCTTCTCTTGCGCAATCAAGCGATCTTGAGAATCAGAAAGAGATTGCGAAAACAATCTCATCTCCCTTAACAAAATTTCAAAATTTTTAGGAGAGGACAACGGCCCTTTCGGCACCCCTCTTAGCTTCATTTTTTCAAACACAATATTGTAACGGGCCCATACATGCCCACATGTCAACAAAGCTAGAATAGTGTTTTGAATTTCTGTTTTCTTAGATCAAAAAACTCGGAGAGTTTAAAGTTTTGTAACGGGCCCACACATGCCCACATGTTCAATCTAGGATAGTTTCATGCTTTTTCTAGATTAACTCACACATAGGGAGTTAAAGGATAGTAATGGACC
>JZKD02S0078994.1:204806-230760 GCA_000966675.3 Picea glauca | reverse complement strand
AGTGTGGGGATATTTTTCCCAAAACTTCCCTTTTACACAAAACTCATTATTTAGCATTCAAAATTTACTGATTACTCATTGTTTTCATTAATAATCAGTTATATGTGAATACATATCAGCAACATATATCAACAATATATCATCAACAAATCATCTCCACAAGGAACACAAGATGTGTGTACAATTTTTCTTTTTTTTATGGACTTCAATCCAGGGGTTTTTTAGCGACAAATGAATATAGTAAAACTCTAAAAGAGAACCAGATCTATATGGAAGACTCATATTACATTCTCATCACCAACTGAGATGAGGGAACAATCCTAAAAAAATATCAATCTGTACCATAAACAAGTGCATCAACCATGCACCAACCTATGCGAAACAACATGTAATCAACTTGTACAATAAAAAAGTGCATCAAACCATGTACCAAGTATATACCAATAATGTGTCAACTACTCATCAACAATGACTCATCAATATGTACCAACATTATCAACTATACACCTCATGTATGTGCCAACTCATCAACTGCTTGTCTCAACCATGACTAGTTTTGGATTAGTCAATAACCTTAACTTGAAATAATCATAACTTTGTACCTGTAATGAATAAAGATATGAAACTAATACACAATTTTATTCAGTGTGTTTTATGCAATTCCTCTAGGTTTCACTACTTGGAACCTCTCTGAAAAGGAGTTATAGAAAAAATGACATACCTTGTTGAATTCTGGCTTATTCTAGAGAGAGACCTTGTAGAGCCTGACCTACACATAATTTTTGTTGAATCAATATGAAACTATTAAAAAGAATACTAAAAAATGTAATATAAGCAACACAATTTGTCTCACTGAATTTGGATCTTTTATGAAGATGTTATGACGTTTTTACCCGAAACACCTGTTTCAGACTAGTTTCAGGACTAGCCACAAACCCTATTTTCCATAGAGTGTATCTCCAAAAATACAACGACCCAAAAGCTAAATTATTTACCACAGATATTTGGATATGTTTCCTCAATTTCATATCAATCTCACGATCTGAATCATTATAGAAAAAAAGATATTTCGAAAATGGTGAGATGACCTGTAAATAACATACCTTAGAAAGCATCATGAAAATAATTTATCCTCCCTTGAATTCCGGCCCTCTTTTCTTCACCTTCTCTCTGAAATTCGTCTTAGATATCCTTTGGTTACCTCAGTCACCTATAGATATTCAATATTCTCAAGTGTGATCTGAAATGAGAGATCATCACCTCTTATTTATACTCTCCATCTTCTAGGTCACTTAACCCATTTCTAGGTCACTTAACCTATTTATAGGTCACTTAACCCATTTCTAGGTCACTTAACCCATTTCTAGGTCACTTAACCTATTTTACTCATTTTTAGGGTTAACCACTTTCCATAATTAGAAATTTCTCCATTACTTTATCATTTAAATATTCCTCCTTGACTTTGTCACCTCACTTTATCATTTAAATAATCTTCTTTGATTTTGTCACTTCACTTTATTATTTAAATAATACTTCTTGACTTTGTCACTTTACTTTATCATTGAAATAATGATTTCTTATTTTAGGTCACTTTGACTTCTTTGACCTTGGGGGCTTCAAGCCTTCATACGGGGGTCCTTCATCTTCGTAAGGCCATAACTCTCAAAACATGAGGAGTTATGTGACATTCCACATACCACCGGAAATGGCATGACAAGCACTATCCATCTAGGATAGTTTCACCAAATATTTCCTTGATGTTCATCTCATTATTCAACATATAAGAATGGGTTCTCCAACCATTCTTCTAGGATAAATCAATCTGCAAAGTGTCTTCCCATGAGGGATTTCACCATAAGGGGACCACTTTGGAGTTCATCAATTTGTGCACCTTATCAATCATGATAAGACAATAATGAGAGCATGGGTTCTCCAACCATTCTTCTAGTATAACTCAATCCACAAAGCATCTTCCCGTGATGGATTTCACCATAAGAGGACCACTTTGGAGTTCATCCATTTGTGCACCTTATCAATCATGTTAATACAATAATGAGTCATCTATACATTTTTCCAACAATGCATAATATACCAATGAAACCACATTAATCCATATTCATCATGTATCAATGAAAACTCATTGATCCATCTTCATCATATCAATGAAAACTCATTGATCCATCTTCATCTATGCATTATCATCAAGGACAACACATATTATATTACATCAATCATAAATCAATCACTTGATATCAATCAATGACATCAATCAATCAAACCATTGGCATCAATGACAACATGATCCAATAGAACCTTCGGGCTATAATTTTGGATATGATGTTATAAGAACAGTTACAGAGTGAGATGGATTTGAATTCATCAAAAGTCTATGAATTATCCATTTTTGGGATGAGAGAAATGAAGGTGGAGCTAAGGCTATGAGGGATACAACATGAAATCCTTGTATCCTCCACCAATTTCAGCAGATTTGTTACTAAAATCTCATAACATCCTAGGAAGAATTCGATAGTCCAACCATCTGGGCTTGGGATTTATCTTTTTGGAAATTGTGTAAAACTTCTTGGAGCTATTTTTCTATAATTTATCTCATCAATAAATGGTTCTCTTCTTATTCCACAAATCTGGGAAAAAATTGTGCCACTTTGACTACTTCCTCAATCGTAGCTTGGCTGTCTACTTTAAAGAGTTTCTGGAAGTAGTTTTTTCCTAGTAGTGACATCCCTTCAAAAGAAGTTTCCAAGTTTCCATATTAAACTTTTAATTGCAAAATGGTATTGACATTTTTCCTTCCTTTGGCATAGGCTTGAAATAACTTTGTGTTTTCATCTCCACTTTCCAACCAGATAGCTCTACTTTTTAACCTCCAAGTTTCTTCTTTTTCTTTAAGAAGTTTTATCTTCTTTTTTTCTTGCTGAAGTAATCTGATTTTTGACTTTTTTGTGCTCAACAGATCCCCTTCTTCGTCTGAGGACCTTTTAAGTTTGAGTTCGATTTCTTTTAGCTCCTTGTCCTCTAGTTTTCATTTTTGGAAAGCCAAAGGTTTTACTAATTCTTTGATTCTTCTTAAAGTTTCTGTGAACTGATAAGCTGCTGAAAGCATTATATCTTGTCGGAAGGGAATCCAATGCTCGATTAACCTCAGAAAGGATTCATCTTCAATCCAATTCTTGTTGAATTTGAAGGGGCTGGCTAGTTTTTCAAAACCCTGTCTTAGCTCCATGAAGATAGGATGATGATCTAACAACCCTTCAAATCCTATCTTGTAGATGTATTTTAAAGTAGATAAAAAAAGAATAAACGAGAAAAAATTGTCCTGTAAAAAATGTAATGATATTATCCTTCACTTAAGCACTCTTCCTCAAAAAGGTGATAAAGTTGTATAAAAAATTATGTATAATTATTCATAATTAAATCTAACACAATGAAAGGAAAAATATAAAGATTTTGATTCATTTTACAATGCTCTAGTTCAAGTAAGAGGTTGGTTGCTAACTTGTTATGTCCTTGCCATAGCAAGGAAATTATGTTTTGAGCTAGTTTCATTATTTGAGTGCATGGTTTCTGATACGTTATTAGATGGTTTAATCTAAAGTTTGTTAACATGATGTTTTCATCAGATACTGGAGCCAAGTTAGTGGCGACTGATTCATTAATGCATGAGAACATGGTTCGTTAGAACTCGTGTCACCCCATTAATGCTCTACGTTCCTCACAAAATAGGTGGAAACATTCCTCACAACAAGTGGTAGAGTGTATTCAAAACAACAAAAACAATAAGGCCACATTTTCCACCGCTGGCTTAGCTCTATGTAGGGGATGTCTACCCTGAGGTGAGAGACACCCAGCTCGCCCAGTTCTTCATTCCTATGGGAATGGTGACCTCAGTTCGAATATGCTAGGATAACATTAAACAAACCATTGGTCTTCTTATATTATGGATATGATGTGAGGAGTTATGGTCCTGGACATTGTTCGTTTGGATTTGGAAACTATACGTCGGGGAATTCAACAACAAAACCTTATATTGTAAGCCACAATATACTTCTTGCACATAGTGCTGCTGTAAACATATACAGGACCGAGTACTAGGTGATCCATATTTTATGAGCAGAACGAAATGTATACATATTATTTTCAAAAGATGCTTACCACAATATAACATATATACAGTAAAACTGGTTTCTATTCAATAAGGAAATAAGCTAAAACTGTAAAATGCAGCAGAAAACAAGCTTGCTAGAATGGTTGTAGCTTATCTCTGAGAAGAGATGTGACGACTGCACTCATTCGCAACAAGATGATTACAATGAGGCTGTCAAGGTCTTTTTAAAATAAATAGGAATGTAAAAAACCCTAGACATCCAAAAACCTAACCCTAGGAGATGAAGCACCAAAAGTCATGTGGGCCCCGTTTGGTTAAGTTAGTACATCAACTTCCTGGGGTCATAACTTTTTCATACGATCTTCATTTTAGGTGTAGATAGCCCATTGGAAAGGTATATCCAAGGAATACACATGTTTCCTATGGAAATCCATACTGATTTTGACTGTGGCGAGCCCTAAAAACGTTGTTTAGGGCCTGAAAATGGCCCCAGAAGTTAGGGACCTGAAAATTAGGAAAAAAACTGTCGAACTAGAAAACTACCAAAATGAGCTAGTTGGAATAGGTGGGAGGCCACTGAAATCCTTTTGGATCAATCCTCCCCCCTTAGGAAGCAATGGTATCCATTGCGTTGAGTGCCCCCATTAGATGAGGAACTTTTTGCTGAATTTGGCCACGGGTGAGCCACTTGCCTTGGTGCAGGAGCTGCCTTGCTTTAACAACTTGATAAAGCTGGATCCTTTGTTGGCGAGTGTCCTTGACCTTTTTTTCCACAATCTGATCATTGGATGACTATTTCATTTGTTCGGGGTTGAGCTCTATTGGTGTCAGTTGTTCTGCTATCTTTGAGGTGTTTAATAATGGTGGGAAATAAGGTCGAAGGAGATCCACGTTGAACACTGGGTGTAGGCCAAGGAAAGAAGGAATGTTGAGCTCAAAATAATTATCACCCACAACCTTAGTGATGGTTTATGAACCATAATGGAGTGGTTGAAGCTTCCGATGGGGTCCGGTAAGGCATTCTTTCTGCAAATGCAACCAAACTTTGTATCCCACCTGAAACTTATGTGGCACCCAGTGTTGATCATGGCACTGCTTGTACTTGTCATTGGACTTCTATAGGATATCCTGAACCTGTTGGAAGATGTGCTGGATCCACTCAATGAACTGGGTGGCTTTGTTAGCTTCAGTTGGAGCAGGAGATGATTCGGCTGAGGTCACCGCAAGGGGTAGTGAAACATCTATAGGACCCAATGGTTGGAATCCCAACCCCACCTGAAAAGGGATATGGTCAGTTGATATATGAAGGGATCGGTTGTAGCTATGCTGGACATAGGGAATACACTCATCCCGTGTGCGAGGGTGCTTGGAATTATACATGCTTAGGATATGCACGATCATTCGATTTACGACCTTGGTTTGGGCATCTGTCTGGTGGTGGAAGGCTATGGATTTGTTGAGCTTGGTGTCCAGTAGTGACCAGAGGCTCGACCATAATTTGTTGAGAAATCAAATATCCTAATATGAGACAATGGTTTGTGGGATTCCAAAATGTACCTAAACTTTTTCAAAGAAGATCTTGGCAACAAACTCTGTTGTGATTCTCTTCTTCTAGGCGGCCATAATCACCATCTTATAAAAGCGATCAACAACCACAAAAACACATTCATTTCCTCGCTTGGTGGATGGGAGGTTTGACATGTAGTCCATGGAGATGGATTCCCATGGCCTATCAGGAGTAGGTAGAGGGGTGTACAATCTTTGTTTCTTAGTGGTCAGTTTGGAAATAATGTAGGCAGTGTAGGACCTAGTATATTTGTTTACATCTTGTCGAAGTTTCGGCCAGTAGAAATGTTTCTTGAACATTTCCACTATATTTTCGATGCCGAAGTGTCCCACCACCCGACTGTAGTTAGATTCCCAGATCAACTTCACTCGCTTTCTTGATGGAATGAAAATATAGCCTAGTTGACACAACAACCCATTCTGAAGATGGAAATTAGTGACAATTTCATTTGCGCCCAACATTTGGTAGGTGGTGGCGAAGTCCATGTCTGTCTCATAGAGTTGGGGCCATCTATATATCTCATGGCCACAATATTATAGCACCGTGGTGAGTGCCACGACTGGAAGTCTACTGAGGCAATGAATGACGCGGTTGGTGCTTCCTATTTTATACTTGATGTTGAGTTGGAATTGCTGCATGTGGACCACTTCTGATGGCGGTGATTCTGCAATTTTCCTTGTGTTTACATAAAATACAGTGGATTATGATCAGTGTGGATGACTGTCTCCTTCCCAAGAATGTAATGTCTCCATTAGCATCAGGATTGCACGACGGAGTACATTTCTTTTTCGTAAGTAGGGTAATTACAGACAACATATGATAATGTCTCACTATGATAGGCCATGGGGTGGCTATGCTGAGTGAGAAAAACACCCACAACATAGTCTAAAGCATTTGTCTCGATATCAAAGGGATGCTGCAGGTGCAGTAGTTAAAGTAATGGGGATGAGAAAAAGCGCTGCTTCAAATCATAGAACGCTTTTTGTTGGGACCAGCCCCACACAAATTTTTCGTTACAACCACCCCTGGTTACTTGGATGAGGGCCCATGTAATATGGGAGAATCCCAAGATGAACTTGCAATAGAAATTGGCAAGGCCCAAGAGGCTCCGAGGCTCAGTGAGTGTGGTTAGGGCTGGCCAGTCACAGATGACTTGGATCTTGGCTGGATCCACATGTACACCATGCTGATCAACTATGTATCACAAGTAATTGACCCCGAAGGAGCGTTTTTCCCAGTTGTTATCTTTTCAAAATCAGGCATACTAACATTCCAAGTCATTTTCATCTACTCAAGGATACAAATAAAAATGATACATCATCCCTTACCTATGCATCATTTCATCCTACCAATTTGTTTTCAAAATGTAATTCATATATCAATTGGCTTTAATTAATGTGCCAAAATTTGTGGCCACATTCATACCCAATGCACCATTGCATTGATTTCAAGTTTTTCAGACTTTACGACCAACACTTTGCTATGGTGAGTTGGAGCTTAGCCAATAATTTCACCATATGGTGTATTCATTCTCGTTGATTGTTGCAGCAAGACTATGCTTCCAGCTATAGGATGATGATGAGCCCAAATCAGTACATATGAAACTACAAGTTTCTATTGAATGCGCCCAAGCCTTCTTCCTTCATTAGTAACCAGGGTGCCAACACTCATGGCCACCCAAATTTTGATTTTCTCTAACACTGACACAATGTAAGTAGAAATATTGGAAGGTACTCCTTCCTCAATGAGAAATCCATTGTCTGTCCTTTATGCAAACATGGATTTCATCGAAGCAATTCCATGCAATGTGATAACTATGAGAACCTTCATTCCCATAGAACCAGTCCCCGCGACCACAATATAACACAGAGTGATAAACTCTATCTTCCTTTACTGACCCGAAGGGACTCCATTTTATCTCCATGCGACCGAGTGCTATGACCTCAACTCTATTCATTTCAGTGCTATCCTTTCAACTCTCGTGTCTAAGCGCTATGATCTTGGCTACACCCCTTTCCTACAAATAGATGGTGTAGATATGTCTTCCCCCAGATCTAATGGTTGCAAGGGATTGGGGAACCTCAACCAGCTCGTGCTTTAATTCTTCTTCTGATATCCACAATGAATACGGGCTGTTTGATCTATGATCGGACCCTAAACTCAAAACAAAACTAAATTGAGTTTAATTTATGGGTATAGGTCTTGACGTTAAGCCGTGTGCATATGAAATCTTTGTAATTATCGTGGGTTGTCGATCATATCCCTCGATCGATTTTAATCACAGGGTTTCCAGATAATAATAATTTTGACATAGAAGTATTTGATTGAGAATTTAGACCGAGAGCTTGATTTTCCAAATCCAACCACATAACCCAATCACAGTATGAGTTTACGTGGAATTAATGCATGGGTTCCTTGCAGGTCCACCCACCGATCGTTCATAGATGAATGGTTCACAGTGATTGTAGAATCCCCAATGTGCTCGTTCTTTATCGGAGAGTTCAATCTTTGTAATCTGAAAAGTGCTCACCCAACTCTTTTAATCATGGCCATTGATCATCCACCCCACTAAGATCAATGGTGTAGGTTGATTGCGGGTTGTGAAATAGCGTGCCCGTTAATTTTTCCTTTGTGTTTTGCAATGAATACGGGCCATCCGATCTACAATTGAACCCAAAACTCAAAACAAAACTATATTGAATTTAAATTATGGGCAAAGGCTCTGTCATTAACTTGTGTGCCTATTTGATCTCCGCAATAAATATGGGCTGTCAATCTTATCGAATGAATTTCATTTGATACATTAAATCCATTGGATATTGAAGTCAATCTGACGAAAAATATCAATTTCCTTCCGATGAATGGCTCGTGTTCATCTCCTCTACCAGGTTTTTGATTAACCTGATTCGATCAGGGTTTTCTTCCTAATCCATACCCTACTTGGGTATCCACATCATATAACTGCCTTTCACAATATCGTGCATACCATTCAATTCCATAAAACATCTTCAAAATGTCCTAGCATATCTTTATGCACTTCATCACATTACCCTCAAAGGTTTTCATGAATGCAATACAGACAGTTCTCAACTATTTCTGCAGAAATACAATCATCATCACTATGGTGTCCAAACATTTACTTTTATTAGTAAATCAACTTTCTCATTCTAGATGAAACATAACACATAGCAAGAAAGGAGTTAGGGGCTCTCCCCTTTTTCCCACTCCTTCCACATAGCCTGGGGATTTCAACCCAACTGAGTTATTTCTAAGGCCTTACTTCCTTTTCTTGATGTGGCTTTAACCAAGCCTATTCGATCAAACCTACTTATTTATCACTTATCTTTTCCCAGTTGTACTTGTTCTCTCAACTTCTCATCTAAGACCTACAACTCTGTAAGCAATTCAGATTTATTAGGGTGGACAAGTGTTCCTCCTTTTTCCTCTTCTTGGATTTTTGTAATTTATTCCAGGTTGGGATCTCCCTTATCTTTTCCTTGAGAAGCCTTGGTTAGGCCTCACTCTAACCTTTTTGGATACAACAACATGCTTTAATAACAAGCTCTTTGTTCATAGTGGGTCATGAACCTATTCATCCTACACATTATCATTCAGTTCTCAGAGTGGTTAATATTTAGTTTTGATTCTTCCACCTACACATTTTGTTTTAAAAATGTAATCTAGGATTCTTATATAGATAGGATTTGCAGCCCATTTCCCAACCTTCAACAATGATTAGGTTTGTGACTATGTTCTTTTGACAGAGTCCTTACATAGTTTATTCACAGGGAACTCCTTCAGCATGCAACTTCCTCATTGCATATCCATCACTATTTGTGATGGACTCAACCTTGAATTAGCTTCGGCTTATTACTAAGCATTCTTTAAGGAACATAGACATGCATTTATGACATGCATCTAGATTATGCATCCACACATATTCTAGTTTTTGTTAACTTACATCCATGATATACTTATCCATATTCATAATCATAATCCTGTGTGTAGCTTCCATAATTATATTTCATAGCCTACATACAAATCTACTTTAAAATCAGTCAACTCATGATTGTTCATAATCATTCTCATGTGATCCTCAAAGCCATAATCATTTGCCTCTTATCATGACAACATAGCATCCTTGATCGTTTACTCTTTCATCTATTTATACTAGATTTTCTAGGGGAAATGGAGAACACTCCCCTTAAGCTATAATTTAAAACAAAACTTTCATGACTCTTCAGAATGGGGTCAACCATGCATCCATGGTATTCATTCAATATTGGCAAGTGCTATGCTTGCCTCACATTTCATTCATCAGGGAAACCATATTGTACCTTTAGTATACTTATACTCTTACATCATACATGTGCATCACTTTCACATTTAATATCATTCGTACCTAACTAGTATTAATATCAGTCTTCATATCAAGAAGCTTCACAATGCATTAAATCCATGCACTCAAGCACACACACACAACTAAGTATTCATCATGCTAGCTTAGTTTTATCATTAGTGTTCTTTAGTTATAAATTACAATCACTTACATGACTAATCTCACGGTCATAACTCATACTGATGTTGCCTTCTCTTTATGGAAATAACCAACCATGGTCACTTTCCCTTTTACACTATAACAATTGGAAAGAAAACCTTCTTGCCTCAACTTCCATAGGACTTCACCCATATCACCTTTCCTCTAGTCATGAGGAGTTATATACTCTGAGTTTAATATAATGAAGTAATTATAACTTCCAAGGATCCTACCTGATCCTATCATATTCCTTTGATCCCACAAAGGTATTAACCATTCTATAATCAACCATCATCAATGCCTGAGGTTCCAACTACCCATTCTTAGAGGCAGTGTTACGAACACCGGGTCATCCATCTTTCAGGCTTCAACTGCCCTTGATAGAACCCTAACAACTTCATATATCCACATTCAAGTATTATTATTAATGTTAATTAGCATATCCCTACTCTGGTAAGAATAGTTATCACTTTGAAAAAGGGCTAAAGAAATTCTTCTGCTGAAATTCAACAAGAATTCCCAAATCACAGGTTCAATCTGCAGTCCTTCTCCTCAAGGAATAAATGCAGATAAAAATACCTCTTTATGTGATTCATGCATGAGACCAAGCAGGCCAAGTGTCGTTTCCATGCTCTGATACCAATTTGTAACACACCCATGGTGGGGCGTAAAAATTTTGCGCTTCTTAAGAGAATCAATGTCCTCAGTCAGGGATTCTACTCCAGTCTGCTCTTCTAAGGCTTTCCAACCACGACCTCCATGCTCTGAACCAAAATCATAACTGGAAAATATCCTCTTCTAAGTCCTCTAGTTTCTTTCATTCCCCTTATACTTGCATATTATTGTGAGCTATGACCAGATGCCAAAACAATAGGTGCCAAGGCAACCACTGCACAAATTTCCCTAGAATGTCAATTCTCTGAATTTCACAATCTGAAATCGTGCGTCCTTGGGGATTTCGACGATCCTGATTCACTTTGAGACTTCAACATTCGGGATTCCCAGACGCTCACACAACCTTTCCTCCCAAAGTACTCCGTACCCGAAGTTCTAGATCAAGCGCCACACGTTTGTTGTAAATTAACGATCTTGGTTTACTTCGGGACTTCAGTGTTCGGGTGATCCGAATGTTCCAACAATCCATTCTCCCGGAGTACTTTCTTCTGGAGTCAAGGATCGTGCACCACATATCCTTCCCAATCAATGGTCCTGGTTTACTTCGGGACTTTGATGTTCGAGAGTTTCTACCTCTCCACACTCACTTTCTCTCGAAATGATTTCACTCGAAGTTAACGATCTATCAACGTGTGTCTCCCATGAATTGATAGCTAAAAATCAATTCGGGACTTCACACTTTGGGAGTTCCAAAGTACTCACCAAAACAAACCTTTGGAGTGCAATCCTTTCAGAGTATCAGATCTCCAGACATGCATCCCCCACTATCAATGATCATGATGAAATATGACACTTTGGGACTTTGGCAATTTCACCTGCTCCCCACTTATGAACTTCTAGAGTGTCCAAGCTCAGGACTAAAGGATATGTCACCACACATCCTTTATAATGGATGATCGATATCTACTCTGGCCTTTGAGACTTCGGGAGGTTGACTCACTCCTTGACTGGAATCTCCCGGAGTTCGTCAGTGCCGGGCTAACCACGACCTAGATCTGATGGACCTGATCTATCCATGTAGACCCCACATCGATGGTTCACAACCTCCTCTCAGGGTCCCACTGTTGCACCACACTTGGAAACACCATCACACGACATGTGCATTCCCACTTGTTCTCGATATGATACCCACCTTCCTTCGATCGAACTTTCGAGAGGGGTCCTGAAGGATCCATAGATCCACGGTCCACATTACTTTGCTACATCATTCTTCGGGGGTTTTGGAATTACTAAGCCTCTATTATCCTAAAGTGGTAAACATCGGGTTGACTACCTCATAGATATGACAGTCGAGATGGTTCCCAAACATCCTCATACCTACGACCTAGATTAACTTAGGGACTTCAAGACTTCGGAGAGTTTACCTCCCTTGTGATGAACTCGATCATTTTGCTGAACTTGTGAAGTTTAAAGGAATCAAGGGTTTAACTCCCATGCTCTTTACCATATCTAATGGTCACATCATACCTTGGCTCTTCCCGAACAGATCTTGTTCGTTCATCTTGTAGACAAAGGAAAAACTTCCCTTTCGATACTTCAATCTCTCTGTTATTCCTATGCTTTGTTAGCTCCGAAGGAATGAAGAGATTTTCACTCTTTCTCTTGAACTTAACACTTAGAAGGACCTTCTACACACCCCTTTCACTCCTTCATAAATCTAGAATTTAAGAAGTTCTCAGCCTCTGCCTGCCTGGAAGGGACCCCATGCATACCTACACTACCTCTCCTAAGCTTAATAGGATTCTTCCTTTATTATACTCACAATCAAATGGAAATAAAGGGACACAACATAACCATTAAGCAACCATGCACATCCCTGAAAACATTCACAATATATCCAATTTTATTACACAGTTACAACTCAATTACACAGGGTATGGGAATACTTATCTATTACAAGTTGTAGCCAACTAACTGACTGTGGGTGTGTGACTTTCCACCCAACCATAGGTTCATAGGAATTCATCCTTAACACTCTATCCACCCCCATGCCAAGCCATGATATCACTAGGGAACTATGCCATCTCTCAGAAACCTTATCTCTATCACGGTATCCCTACGAGGTTTATCAGATGCTTCCTGAACATTAAGCTCACATTCAAGTCCTTCGGTTCATGTTCTCTGCACTTCCTTTTGGTTCATGCATTTCCTTTCGAGCTTGTGCTCTCCTCTCATATATTCTCTCTTTTCATGTGTGTATGCTACCTTCCTTCTTTAGGAAGGGTCCTGACCTATCCTGTTCCTTCTGTCAGAAGGAAGCTTGGATCTGCAGGTCCATGTGGTACTTCAAGATGACAACCCATGTTTCCATTCATGGGGGTGGTTTATTATTCAACCACTAGTCCTTTCCTTCATTAACTGATTCTTTCCTCTAGAGATATCATGGCTCGTACTTCAAGGTTTCACCCCCCAAAATTCAGTTATGGGAAATTTAACAATAATACATTTACATCATCCACATGCCTTAGCATGGTAATCCTATTTTATGATTAATTACAAGCTGGGGGAAACAAGGGTGTTACAATCCCCTCCCCCTTAAAAAGGAACACCGTCCTCGATGTTCTTTCTCAATAACACATGTTATGAATTCCTCATCCAGCTGCTTCAGAAATATTGATCCTCTTTGATGGTAAGGTCCTTTCTAGAATTTTGGCCTTCGTCACATGTATTCAATAAATTCTTAGACAACAAGCACAATAGTCACAAATTTATGTGAAAACATCTTACTGTTGTTAAAAATTCAAGAGGAAAATTTCATAATCTAGCACAATACTTATCTATGCAGCTTGTGGGTTTGCATCCACATGACTATCTTTCTATCCAAGCTCACTATTTTTCCCAGACATACCCATTGTGTGCATGTCCCAATAGTTACAAGAACTATCAAAGTCTCCTCTTCCTTGCGATCACTCACCCTCCAGGTCCAGGTTCAAGCATCCCCTTCTCTGCTATACAGTTCCTCAGGTGATCCATCTTTCCTTGCCAAGGCTTTCTCACATAGGAAGGATTTCAGAGACTTCATCGAGCCTTACAATGGAGGTGTCCGTTCGACTTGTGTTGCCTCAATCACAACATATTCCAGGTGATCATGACTTACCACGGGGTTCTCATGTCTCAACAGTGGCCTCTTTCCTTCTTTTTAGCTTGACAACCTTCATCTGTCCTTTTTGGACAGATCTTTTCTTCTCACCTGTATCACAGGTATACAAAAATTCATGAGACATCATCATAAATTTTGGATTTTCAAAATTTTATTGCAAATCTGTCACCTACAGATTTCCAATTCCACATTTTTTTTTCATATTTGTTCCTCACAAGGAACAGATTCACAAGCATGGGACTTTCCTCCCCATAGAAGTTTATCTTAGTAGGCAATTGTTCTTCCTTATGGGATTACAATACTACCATATCAAAGACTCTTTCTTCTTGCAATTCATTCCTCAGCTAAAGAAATTGTTAGTTCTCATGCATATTATATTTTCATCGCATACTTTCAGTGGCTCACAAACAATTTCAAAATTGTTCATATTAACAATCAAATTCACTTTCTCAAAAAGGAAATACCATTCCTTGCAGTTTGTCTTAGTAGGAAATTGGTCTTCCTTATGGGTTTACAATATTGCCATATACGAGACCCTTTTCCTCCTAAAACTTCAACATTCCTCAACCAAACAAATTGTTAGTTTTCATGCACGTTATCTTTTCAAAATCAGGCATACTAATAGTCCAAGTCATTTTCATTTATTCAAGGATACAAAGAAAAAGGATACATCATCCCTTATCTATGCATCATTTCATCCTACCAATTTTTTTTCAAAATGTAATTCATATATCAATTGAATTTAATGAATGTGCCAACATTCGTGGCCACATTCATACCCAATGCACCCTTACATTTATTTCAAGTTTTCCACACTTTACAAAAAACACTTTTCCATGGTGCGTTGGAGCTTAACTAAGCTTTTCACCATATGGCTTATTCATTCTCGTTCATTGTTGCAGCAGGACTATGCTTTCGGCTATAGAATGATCATGATCCCAAATCAATACATATGAAAATACAAGTTTCTCTTGAATTCTCCAAATCCTTCTTCCTTCATTAGTAACCAGAGTGCCAACACTCATGGCCACCCAAATTTTTATTTTCTCTAACACCGACATAATGTAAGTAGAAATAGTGGAAGGTCCTCCTTCCTCAATGGGAAATCCATTGTCCGTCCTTTATGTAAACATGCATTTCCTTGAAGAAATTCCATGCAATGTGATAACTATGAGCACCTTCTTTCCCATAGAACCAGTCCCCGTGACCACGATCTAACACAGAGTGATAAACTCTATCTTCCTTGACTGGCCTGGAGGGACTCCATTTTCTCTCCATGCAACCGAGAGCTGTGATCTCAACTCTATTCATTTCAGAACTATCCTTTTAGCTCCGATTTCCAAGCACTGTGATACTATCTACACCCCTTGCCTGCAAATCGATGGTGCAAATCCATCTTCTCCCAGATCTAACGGTTTCAAGGGATTACGAAACCTCAATCAACTCGCAGTTTAATTCTTCTTTTGATATCCGCAATGAATACGACTATCCAATCTATGATCGGACCCCAAAATAAAAAAAAAAACTATATTGAATTTAATTTATGGGTATAGATCTCGACGTTAACCCATGTGCATATGAAATCTCCGCAATGATCGCGAGCCGTTGATCATAGCCCTCGATCGATTTTAACCACACGATTTCCAGATAATAATAATTTCGACATAGAAGTATTTGACCAAGAATTTAGACTGAGAGCTTGATTTTCCAAATCCATCCATAGAACCCAATAATAGTACGAGTTTAAATGGCATTAACATGTGGGTTCCTTGTAGGTCCACCCACCGATCGTTCACAGATCAACGGTTCAAAGTGATTGCAAAATCCTGAATGTGATCTCTCTTTATCAGAGAGTTCAATCTTCATAATCTGAAAAGTTCTCACCCAACTCGTTTAATCGTGGTTGTTGATCATCCACCCCAATGAGATCAACATTGTAGGTTGATTGTAGGCCATGAACTAGCACACCTGTTAATTCTACCTTTGCGCTTCGCAATTAATATGGGCCGTCTGATCTACGATTGGACCCCAAACTCAAAGAAAAAATATATTGACTTTAAATTACGGGCACAACCTCTGTCGTTAACCTGTGTGCCTATTCGATCTCCGCAATAAATACGGGCCATTGATCTTATAGAACGACTAGTGTTTGATCCATTAACTCCAGTGGATATTTATGTCAATCTAATGAAAGAGATCGGTTTCCTTATGATGAACAAATCACGTTCATCTCCTCTGTCAAGTTCTCGATTAACCTGATTCGATCAGGGTTTTATTCCTGATCCATACCCTACCTGGGTATCCACGACATGCAACTTCCTTTCAAAATATTGTGCATAACATTCAATTCCATAAAACATCTTCAAAATGTCCTAGCATATCTTTATGGACTTCATCACATTACCCTCAAAGGTTTTCATGAATGCAATACAAACAATTCTCAGATGTTTCTGTAGAAATACAATCATCATCACTATGGTGTCCAAAAATTTACTTTTATTAGTAAATCAACTTTCTCATTCTAGAGGAAACATAACACATATCAAGAAATGAGTTAGGGGCTCTCCCCTTTTTCCCACTCCTTGCACACAGCCTAGGGATTTCAAACCAACTGAGTTATTTCTAAGACCTTACTTCCTTTGCTTGATGTGGCTTCAACCAAGCCTATTCAATCAAACATACTTATTTATCCCTTCTCTTTTCCCAACTATACTTGTTCTCATTGTTTGCGCAAGTTTTATCATACTAGGGTCCTTCTTAGGTTACCAAAAAAAGGTACCGTGTAGTCTAGAGCGCTGACATTTTTATCTCCTTCGAAGAGAAGAAGTCTCACCCAAAGTGCTGCTAAGATAGATAGATAGGAGAGGGTAGGGAAAAGACTTAAGAGGATCCATAGATCCTTCATGAATCATTCCTTATATTGTGAAGGAGACATGAACAAATCTGAAACATACATGTGCAAGAATCGAACCTACTTATGTTGCTAGCAAGCATTTAAACGTAGAACCATCAAATAGAACTCATAAGCCATAAGGAAATACTGTAATGCATAAGTAAACACATAGAGACACATCATATTTGAAAATTTAGGTCCTTATTCATATTATCTTCAGAATCCTTCTCCTATTACAGACTCAAAATTACACAATAGTGCATTGTACAGACTCTTGGCTCTGGACTCATGTCGCAGATCTCCAATTCTCAATACCGATAGATCCCATCCATTACAGAATCAAGACTTGAATTAATTCAAATTACAACAATCAACAACTAATATGACTGGGTAACAATAACAAGAATGACTAAATCAATCAACTCAACAACAACCTGACTAACCCTTTTACAATTATGTTCATCCCTATATATAAGATGGGTTGTGTCTTCCTTCTTGTCTTGCATGATTTCTTGTTATGTTGCAACAATTTGTTTCTTAGCTGGCATTGCATTGACTTTCACAACTGCTTTCTATTTCTCTTTCTCCAGGCCTCTGATGAAGCTTGTGCAACTCATGCTTAGTCAAAACTTGTGAAATTACTTATCCAAAAATGAAGGGCCCAATAGGCTTTGACCACAATCCTTGACTTGCCCTCAAGTCAAGTGCTTGGTTCTTTCACATCCTCCAGGAGCATCTACTGTTTTCCCTCATCCTTGTTTTATTCTTCTTTGGGCTCTTCTATTTGTGCTTTCTCTTCTTTTACCTCTTCAAATGAAAGACCCAACTATGGTACTAACTCTAAGGCTCGTTGTTTCACTCCTTGAAAGATTCCAACTTTGTCCTACCATTTCCGGGTGAGGAGTGATGCCTCTGCAAGAAACTGTTGGGTCGTCTCTTTGCTATATTCCTTTGGCTTGGCCTTGACCAACAAGTTTGACTTGAAATCTATTGTTGCATCAACTTGATTCATTTTCATGTAGGCTGTCTAAATTATAGGTCAAATTTCACGTAGCTCCTTCTTGGCTACGAACTGTGCCTCAAAGAGTGTATTCAGTTCGTTTTTCGGCCTGCTGGATTTGGTCGAACTTCTATTGTTGCTCCATGGGGTCCATTGTGGCTGCAACTTCTTCGTTCAACACCTGGATATTTGTGTGCACCTCCTCCAAGACTTGGTTTCATTGAGTGATGATGCCCATCTAGTTTCTAACTTCCCTGAAGATTTTGGTGCATTACGTTGTGTTCTTATGCAATGCTGCTCGAGCATTGTTACCTTGCAATATTATCTTCTGTATCTTTTCCTATAGTTGTTGAGGCTACTTCTCTGCTTCCTGCTGGACCTGTTGTAGCTTTGATTATAGCTGCTTAGTGTGGGTAGTGAGTTGTGTCCATGCTTCTTGTAGCAACTTGATCTGTTTCTCTGGCTTGTCTACCTCGTTAGCTTCAGGTAAGTTGGCGCAACCTTCCAAATCTCTGGCCAGGCTTCAACAAGTCTTTCCTACACTTTTTCCATTTTGCGCTGGACTTAGAGTTTGTCATGGTCTTGCTGTATCCTACATGTTTGCGTGACACACTCTTCTTTCCTTGCAACCTTGGCGGATCTCTCGGCCTCCTCGAGCCTTTTCTCTAATTGGTCCGTTGATGCTCGGATTAGTCAGAATAATTGTGTCACTGGCCACTGTACCAGGTCGATGGATGAAGGAGCTGCATCGCAGGGTGCTCGTGTCTATAGTGGAAGTCCACTGACCATTGAATGGTCCGAGCAGGTTTCTACCTCCTCCATTGTTGGTGGCACTGGTGTGATCCTCAACCTTAGCATTGTGGGAAAAAGAGTTAGAACCTCTATTATGGCTATGCAAATTTGCACCAGTTTGGTGCATTGCTGAGGGTTCTAGAGAACCTACTCCATTTGTGCTCGCGCAGATGTCATATCCTACCTGGTTGTTGATTCTGGTTCATTTTGAGCATATGGTATCTCCGTCTCTTCCGATGATTATGCTTCATGTGCCTTGATTTCTTGGGCACCCTCACCCTTGGATGGTGAGGTGATTTGCTGGTTACTTTCGGCTTCCATCTCCTCTCTAGTTCAGGCATCTTTTTCTTACACTGAAGTCTCAGGCTGCTGTTCCTGGGTGTTTGGATTCAGATCATTCAACTTCATGCTCGGCTATGATCCTTTGGGGTCTGTACTAGAAAATTTTGATGGTTGTTTGGGTGACTCTTGGGTTATTTATGGGATTCGTCGCTCCACTATCTCTGGCTGATTGAGCTGCATAGGATATGGGGTTGTGGTCTGATGTGGACTGGTGGTGGCGGGGTTTGGTGATTGGGGTGTTGGTGGTGATGGAGGGTGCTCAGTGACAAATGTGAACGAAATTTTTTCAGGCTTCGGGTCATCTTGAATATTAATGATAGTGGTGGCTTTGACTGCTATGCAGGTGCGGGGGGAAGCTAATGCAAGGGGTTGGGAGTTCAGAGGTTTGTTCGACGAGACCTGAGTTCTGGGCCTCTTCACCAATGGTTCAATACCAAGCAGAACACCCAAGATCTGGTTAACGTCCGTGCCTGACAAAACGACATCGTCTGGCAGCTAACGGAGGGCCGATATTTTCCTCCTCTCTATTTTCTATATCTCTTATTCCTCCTCAGAGTCTAATTATACCAGAGCATCTGGATTCTTCAGCTCTGGGCTTGAGCTCGGTCCTTCTCTTGCTTCCTTGTCTTTTTTCTTCAGTATCTCCACAGGAAAAAATTAATTCATCCCTGATTTGCATGGATTGCATTTGAATCTTGGCCATGACATGACTTCCTTGTCAAAGGCCTCCTCGTCTAGATAGAATGGTAACATCCTTGTGTGGAAATGTTCCCTTCTGACATGTCTCGGCCAGACAAATGTATGGTGTCGGTTCATGATGAAGGTGATATTTCTTGTATTGCAGTTGAGGAGCTTCTGCGGGATGCACAAACTGTATGTTGTGTCTATTAGACAATTATACCATTTAGCGAATGCTGCATCGTTGAAGGATGTACTCTCCAAGTCTGGTCTGGACTTCAATGGCTCAGACATCTTCGCCATACGACCCTTATCTGGTATTGCCGACTGTCTACCCATAGGTGGATTCCATTTGATCATTGTGAATGCCGCAAGTAGGTATCCATAAGTGAATGTTCCTCCATTCTCCCTCGCTTCCTCGCAAACTACTAGTAGTTCCTCCAGCAGGTAACTACACCAATTGAACACTTCTCCATTGGCGCAAAATTCGGTGACTGATAATGCATCTAAAGTGCATTAGAATTTATAGTATGATCTCATAACCTTGCTGGCTATGATGTAACAGCCTGTCTGGACTATCTCAGGTAGTATTGGTTTGATTACTATTGTGTGTCCTCCCCTCTTTGTGTTGAATTTCTCGTACAGGCTAAGCTCGCCTTCCTTTTCCTGTGCTTACTGGGACCTTGGAATCCTTTCGACACATCCTCTCCTTGAGAGGATAGTCCAATAAGCTACTAGATGTCTTCAACATGGATTGGATATCTCTTATCCAGCCATAAACTTCTATCATGCACCCTGCTTATCATAAATTTCATGCATCGCACAATCTCACCTGTGGTACCAAAGACTGGTAGGTCTCTTAGGTTCATGATGGTCGAATTGATTAAGTTGATGAAGTCTTCTTTTGGCACAAATTGCATACCTTCGATTCCATCCAGGGCCATCTCCCAAAAGACATATGTGTTCATCTGTTGGAACAAGACTAAATCCGTGAGGTCAAGGTCAAGGAGCTTAACATGCTCCACTTTCCCTTTAGGATCACCCACGACCTGGACCTGGGGGTCACAGGGCTCCTCTGGTACCGCTTCTTTTGACATGGCACTTCGGTTGGATATGGCTCTCGACATTTAGGATTCCATGAAAAGCTAAGGACGAAATATTTCACAATGGTATAGGTTGGTTCGCTCTACTGAATTCAGAAATGGCTATGTTTCTTTTGGAAACGATGCATTCATGGGCAAGTTCTCAGGGCCTTATATTTGGCTTAGTGGGTAAGTTTAGCAGTAACTATTTTTCATCATGACTGTATGGATGAAATGAGATCTGAGTTGTCTGATGGGACAATTTAACAGGGTAAATCCTATTGGGAGATTCTGGCATTTACTTATTTTTGTGAGTGGAATAGGGACGTGGCTAGTTTCAGACATTTCCATTTGATGGTTGGGTATTCAGGTGTGAAATTTGATGGAATATTTGAATAACATGACTTTATTTCTTAACGGACTTCAGACATGGTACCGAAATGGAAATAAATGTTGTGTCTAGACTAGGTTCGTGTGGCATATGGATTCATATCATATTCATATTCATCCTTTCTCCCACCACAAAGGTTGTCCCCGTCATATTAATGACTGTCATTAATGGATTCTCTTAAGATTTGAATCCTACACTGTCGATTCATTAGTTCTGTATCAAACAAAACTTAATCATAAAATGAACTATGTGTCATGGTGCAACATTGCACATATTGACTTTATTACTGAACTTACAAAAATTTCAGAAAACTCAAATATAATTATTGTACAATCTCTTTTGGACTAGAGAGACAGACCCTCTTTCTTAGTTTTGAGATAGGTAGGGATTCAGGCAAGTTCCATGCACCCATCCTGGTCACAACACACCATCTAGTTGTGTGATTCTGACTACTCTGATGGCCGGGTCTCTGCAATCATGAATGGTCCCAACCAGTACATACGCAACTTTCCAGGATTCTTCTGGTACTGGCTATTGTAGAGTAGCACCTTGTCTTCTTGCGTGAATACATTGGTCTTAATGTGCCTATCATGCCAAGCATTTTTTCTTGTTTTTTCAACCGACTGATGAAAGTCTGCTAGAAATCTAGTCTCCTTGAGTTCTTGTAGTTCTGTAAGTCTATGCGCAATGGATTCCTCTTCTTTCATGTGTGTGACTTGTGAAATATACAAACTTGGAGTGATGAACTCTACAGACACCACTGCCTCTCTCCCATAAACAAACTAGAATGGTGTGTACTTATGGAGTTTCTTTGTGGTTGTCCTGTAAGCCCATAGTATAGTTGGAACTTGGTCATCCTAGTCCTCCTGATTTGCGAAACAGACCTTTGTTAGTCCCATTTCCAGGATTTTTTTGAAGGGTTCAACTATTCCATTGGCCCATGGGTGGTATGTAATGCTCTTGTGATGTTGAATCATAAATTATGTTGTAAGTGTTTCTATAGTGCTGCTAATGAAATGATCTCCCTGATTGTTGGTTAGGCTCTTGGGACATCTAAACTGAGTAATGATTTTCTCGAAAATGAACTTGGTAGTAGTATCTGTTGAATAGTCTTGTACAACTACTACTTCTTCCCAATAGGTTAGGTAGTCAGTCATGGTAATGATGTACTTAGACTTTGAATGTTTGGCTGTGGGGTTGATTGGTCCAATGAAGTCAACTGCCCATTTCTTAAATGCTTGTAGAGATCTAACTGGTTGTAGAGGTAGTTCATCTCGGCGTGACAACTTTCCCACATGTTGACAAACATCACATGATCTAGCGTATACTTTTTCATCCTTGAATATTGTTTCCCACCAAATTCCCACCTATATAACTTTCTGTGCCATGGCCTTTCCTCCTACCTGCAACTCCACTATGGCATTGCTAGAGTATATCCTGCCTTTCATGATCCAGGACACACCATCTGAGAATGATGTCTATTCCTAGTTTATACAATTTTCCAACGATTAGCTGGTAATCTGCTTCTTTAAAAACCATATGGTGTTTCTGGGTTACAAAATAGGTTTAAGGACAGGCCCCTGTACTGAGAAAGATTGCTATGTCCTCCAGGTATTTTGGTATGGCCTCAATCCTGAACAAATATACATATGGCACCACTTTCCCCTAACTCTAACCTATACAAGTGATCAGTTCCTACGTTGCATATTCTTGGCTTGATGATAACTTCAAAGGAAAATTCCTAAAATAGAAGCAACCATCTACAAATTCTCCCTTCCAATACAGGTTTATTAACAAGATATTTCAATGCAGAATGATCAGTGAATAATTTGAAATGATACCCTAACAAATAATGTATAACTTTCTACAAAGTATAAATCATGGCCAAAACCTCCCTTTCCATCGTTGTGTAGTTGCATTCTTCTTGTGACAACTTCTGACTCGTAAAATAGATAGGGTGATCCATAACTCCATCTCCAGGTTGCGTTAAGATGGCTCCTAAGGCAATTCCAGAAGCATCTACATGGACATGAAATTCATTCTCCTAGTTTGGGAATATTAGAATTGGTGTTGTGATGAGTTTCTCCTTAAGTGTCTCAAATTATTTATCACATTCAGGAGTCCATTGGAACATTTCAGCCTTTTTCAATAGGTTTTCTAGAGGTGCAATAATGTTGGCATATCTTTGGATGAACCTGCGATAGTAACCTGTGTGTCCCAGCATGGAGCAAAACTGATTAGCACTCGTGGGTGGTGGCATATTCACAATGGCTGAAAATTTGGCTAGATCTACCAATACTCCTTCTCAACAAACTATATGGCCTAGAAAATTCCCATGTGGTACACAAAAGATACACTTTCTGAGGTTCAATGAGATATGAAAATCTCTGCATCTGTCAAACATTAGCCTTAGCAGTGCTACATGTTCCTTGAGAAGGCTATATATTGTCCAATCATCCATATATACTTCTATAAATTTGTGAATGAACTCTCTAAAAGCTGCTATCACAATCCTGGAGAAAACTGCAGGGGCGTTCTTTAAGCCAAATGGCATCATGTTGTATGAAAAAGATCCCCATTCTGTTATGAAAGTGGTCTTTATTTTGTCCTCTTCAGCGATCCTAACTTGATGGTATCCTGAAAATCCATCTGTGAATGAGTATGCTTCCTTTCCTGCAACCTGTTCTAGCACCTCGTCTGTAAAGGGTGTCGGGAAGGGGTCATGTACATAGGCAAAGTTGAGACTTCTGTAGTCTACATAGACTCTAATATCCTCTGTGTCTTTCTTTCTTTGAATGACTATCGAGCTGACCCACTCTGCTTCTTCTACTGCAAAAGTGAGACCTTCTTCTAACATCTTATCTATCTCATTCTTAAATTTATCTTTTACTCTTGGGTTAAGACAGTATGGTCTATGCATGATAGGCTTGGATCTTGGTTTTAACTCAATCTTCATTTCTCCCATGACTCCTTTGATTCCCTTTAAATTGGAAAAAGTCTTTGGGAACAAAACCTCATATTCCTACAGTAAACTCTGTATTTCTTTATTGGTTTGCTCATCCTAGTAATCTCCCACCATATCTATCTTGGGGTGCTCTGCGGTCCCTATGTTGATTTTACACAATTTTAATGGGTGATTGTAGGAACTATCGGTCTGGATGGGTATGGTGTTTTGGATTTCTCTTCTCTCCTTTGTCTCTTTGATGGCTAGGTTTCTCAGTTCTTCTAAGTCATCTAGGCTTTCTGAATCTTTGCTACTATGATAACATTCTATAGGCTTCTTAGTTGAGGGAAAGTGGAGATTTGTCTGAAGTCCTTGGCTATGTTTGGCACATACCACTAACTTTGATTTCTGATTACCATTATTTGTAAAAAGAAATTCCTTAATCTTTTTCAGGGATATTTTAAGCTTAGGGTACTTACTTGTGAATGAGAAGTCCTTGCAAAAATGAGCTGCCAGCATTTTCCAGTCACTGGTTTGTCTTTCTGTTTCTTCATGTGTAAACCAAGATTTCAGGATTTGACTTAGAGAGTGGGGAAATACCTGAATCCAGAAGTGAGAGGGTATCCCCGCATCTTGCCACCGTGTCTTGCACTGTTCAATGTGTATTCTAGGATCCGATTCTCTGTTGAATGGTTGCGCAACTTGGAGATCCATCTGCATCTCTGATTCCATATGCTCCTTATTTTGGAACCTGTACTTGATATCTTGATTCACCTCATCCCAAGTTCTGAATATGAATTTATGATTGGCCCATCATCTGGTGGGGTTGTTATGGAAGGCTACATCTAGTACCGAGATTCTTTTATCTTATCTTACATCTTCCTCCATCTTGTGCAAAACAATTTTGAGATCTAAGGTGCCATCGTATACTGGGTGTTCTCTAACTTCAATCCCAACCCATCTGGTCACTCTAATAGTTGCACATCTTCTTGAGAATCTTTCATGCAACCCTTGTTGTCAACTGTCAAAAGTCAATTTTAAATCTTCATCTGTTGACTGTATACTTCTCCAACTTACTGATGCATTGACAGTGGGGTTTATATAATCATTTCTTGTCCCAGCTGTTACAATGTACAACTGGTCCAAGTCTTCTCCCTCCATATTATTGTCTATTGGATTTGTATACCTGGGTCCTACGTATGGATCCAAAGGTTGAACACTCTTGATTCCCTCAACCTCAAAGGTCACGGTGTCTTTCTTTAAGTCGATTACTGCATAATTATCATAGGCCCAATCAATGCTAAGTAGTGCAGGGTAGGGGTCCTTATCTCCCATGATATCAATGACTTCAAAGTCAACCACTGTTCTTATTCCTGCTACATCTATTGCCACGTTCTCCAATCTTCCTATGGGTAAGACACCGTATTGGTTTTCCATTCTTAACTGAATTGGGGAATATGTTAGCCCTCGATTTTCCTAAGGCTTCCCAGGTCTTCTTAGGTAGAATGTTTACATCTGACCCTAGGTCCAACATGACATCCTTAATTTCAAATTCATCTAACTGGGATATTAATTTGAATTCCTTGTCGGTTCTTACTTTTCTTCGTTGCACTCTCTGAGTACTTTTCTCAGGAATATTGGTCCTTATCCTTTCTTCTAGGGGTTCTTCATTCCCTAAAACTAGGTATAGCACATTGTGCAACTTTTGTGTTGGTTGATAATTCCCTAAAATATCAGAGAATAATTGAAACCAAAGGCCAACTACGTTTTGAGGTTTCTCATGTTGTCTTCGTATGACTACAGGGTTTCTAGGTGCAGGGGGTGAAGCAG
>JZKD02S0078994.1:153374-204751 GCA_000966675.3 Picea glauca | reverse complement strand
TTTCAGGACTAGGAATATTCTAAAATACTTCTATGGCATTTTTAAAGAACAAATTTTGTTTTAGAGGGTCGTACCTATCTCCTTTAGGTGTTTCTTTTTGAATTTGAGGTAGAGTATTAGCATCAACTTCTGTCTTTGATCCTCCTCAAGTAACGATATTAAGGTTGGGAAATTGTCCCTTAGAAATCCTCTTCATTTCTGAACTAATAATGTTAGTTCCTCTTTGTCGTACTCTGTCTTCCCAGTTTGAGATTAACTCTGGACAATATTCTGTTGTGTGTCCATTGGTTCTGTAGTGAGAGCACCATGTCCACCTTGGATGAGGACAATCTCTAGCCAAGTGACCTTGCTCATCACAGTTATAACATCTTCTTGGTCCTCTTCCCCCAGTTCTTCCTCCTCTGAAGTATCCTTTGGCTCCACCTCCTTGACCTCTTCCTAGTCCCTGAGGGTTTTCATTCACCCTGAATGTTGTTCGGTCTAACCTGTCTACAGGTGCATCCAATGCTCTACATTGATTGGTAGTATGCGTGGTAGACGCGCAGAACGCACAGTGTACTATGTTTGGTATTGTCAAATATTTCTACATCATGGGGCACTGTCTTGGCCCATGCCCATGGGTTCACCAGATTTCACAATACTCGGATGTTGGTGTTGCTTGGCCTCCTGGCAAAGCATGATACAGGGTGGGTTTATGGAATGGTAAGTTCGTTGACACTTGCACAACTACTCCCGTGGGTCCTGGTGGGGCTACGATCATATTCTAAGGAGGTCGCATTCCCCTCATTCGTGGACATTCGTTCGCCAAATGAACTTCTGTATAACATCCAGTGCACCAAACTTGTGGTCGTCCTGGTCTAGCTATCGTCAACTCCTGAATATTTTCTCTGAATGTCGATATCTTCCCTTGTAGTTGCGCTAGATTCACATCTACTAGGGGTCTGGTTATGCTTAGGTTCCCAGGGTATCCCACCATGGATTCAATATTCATCGATTGTTCCAAGGCATCTGTTAATGTAGCTATCCACTATTGCATTAGTGGAATCTAAGTCAGAGGAAGTAACCCCTAAATATACCACTTCCTTTTATGTTCTTCATGGATTGGATGTGCCAACCTCCCTATGGAATATTTTAACTTCTGTCTATATTCCTAGGCTGATTCACCTTCCCATTATTGGATCTCGCGGAACTCAGATAGAGCCTGTTGTTCTGACTAGGGTAGTTTGAACTCTGCTATGAACCTTGTCTATACCTGACTGAGTGTGAATCTTGAACTTGCGTCCCTAGCACTCCCAGCTCAATGATATTCATGTACCACTTGAGAGAACAACCTCTCAATGTAGTCTGAAACTCGACCAACTTATTCGCATCCAGAGTCCATTTGGATTTCCAGATTGCTTCGCATAGGAACTAGTGCTACTCAACGTCTTCATCTCCCTTACCCCAAAATTCTGGGTATCGAGCAATCGAACCTCCCACATGGCTGGCCATTTTTGATCTTGTTGTTCCTATCAATATGAATCCTAACGATCCTGCTTGCAATCTACCAAGAGATCCCAATATCCCCCATGTACTCGCACTTCCTCATTGTGACTGACTAATTAATTTTACTGGAACAAAATTAGCATGAGAAGGTAGTATCAGACTTAGTACTTATATAGAGGACACTTGGGGTATGGGTGATTCGGGGCTGGCGCCATTGGATTTGGGGTGGTTTTCTTTGATCTGGGGGGTCTCATTTGCTTCCACTGGGACGATATCCTCGGCCGGATTCCCGATATCTCCTATTATTGGGGATGGATATTCTCTTTCTTCTCTAAGATTCATGCCAACTTCTTCCTCTCTTACGTCTATAGCTTCTCCTTCTTGTCCCACCTCTTGGGGACTTATTTCTCTCTACGATTCTCTCTCATTTAATCTTTGACTGACTAGTCATTCCTGTCTTCTCATCTTCTGCAGTTCTTCCATCTGTCTTTCCTTTACTTCTCCTGATTCACCTTCTTTCCTCAACTTATCAGATTGTCTTACTGATTTCTTGATCTTGTTGCACCACCACTTCTCAACTATGGCAGCTTTCTTCAAGGATCATTTGTCTCTTGAGTCCATTTCTTGCTGTTTCCCCCCCACTTGTCAAAGAATCCTTCCCGTCTCTCATGCCATGGCTCTCACCCTACCTCACCCTACCCCAAGCGAGGGTGTTTATGCTGCCATCTCAGTTGGGGACATAATCAACATCCCTTCATCCATCAAGAAAACCTTAATCCATAGGGGGATTTCTCTCAACAACCTTCCTCTTGTGTATTTCTTGAAAATTGCCTCTGCCCACAAGAAAGACTAGTGGTTCTTAGCTACAAATTCGATTATGTATCCTTCTAGTGTGGTGCTAACCCAAAAATCCACAGCTCGTGTAATTGGAAAATCCAACCTCTAAAGTGTTGCTAGCTTCTCGGTATCCCATGCACAGATCCTCTTAACCCACCCTTGGAACTCTGGAGCGTCTTGGAGCCTCTTTATCCAGTAGAAAAATTCTTCCAGGAATTTAACCCAAAAAATCTCGTATTGGTCGCTTGATATTTCTGAGTAAAAGATTGCTTTGCGAGTGTTTTCCACTGATTTTATCCTTAGCTCCGCTTCTTTCCATATGAAGGAGTCAAAGTTCCTTTCCCACCATTGATCAACACTAGATCTATGGATCAGAGGAATCATTCTCCCTACAGGTTCTCTTTTAACACATGTCCTGACAACGAAACCATTTTTTTGGTGCGAGTTTGATCAGACCAGGGTCCTTCACAGGTTACCAACAAAAGGTACCATGTAGTCTAGAGTGTTGGAATTTTCATCTCCTCCGAAGAGAAGAATTCTCACCCGAATCGCTTCTGAGATATATAGATAGGGAAGGGTAGAGAAAAGACTTAAGAGGATCCATAGAGCCTTCAGGACTCATTCCTGATCTTGCACAAGAGACATGAACATTTCTGAAACATACATGTGCAAGAATCGAACCTACTTACGTTGCTAGCTAGCATTTAAACGTAGAACCATCAAATAGAACTCATAAGCCATAAGGAAATACTGTAATGCATGAGTAAACACATAGAGACACATCATATTTGAAAATTTAGGTCCTTCTTCATATTATCTTCAGAATCCTTCTCTAATTACATACTCAAAATTGAACAGTAGTGCGCTGTACAGACTCTTGGTTCTAGACTCATGTCGCAGATCTCCAATTCTCAAAACTGATAGATCCCATCCATTACAGACACCAGACTTGACTTAACTCGACTTACAAAAATCAACAACTAATCCAATTGGCTAACAACAACAATAATGAATAAATCAATCAACTCAACAACAACCTGACTAACCATTTTACAATTATGTTCATCCCTATATATAAGTTGGGTTGTGTCTTCCTTCTCAGCTCACACGATTTCTTGTTATGTTGCAACTGTTTGTTTCTTATTTGACATTACGCCGACTTTCACAACTACTTTTTGTTTCTCTTTCTCCATGCCTTTGATGAATCTTGCACAACTCGTTCTTAGTCAAAACTTGCGCAATTCCTTATCCAAACACATAGGGCCCAACACTCACAACTGATCATATAAAACCTACAAATATGTAAGCAATTCAGAGTTATTAGGGTGGACAAGTGTTCCTCCTTTTTCGTCTTCTTGGCTTTTTGCAATTTATTCTAGGTTGGGATATCCCTGCTCTTTTCCTTGATAAACCTTGGTTAGGCGTCACTCTAACCTTTTTGGATACAAAAACATGCTTTGATAGAAATCTCTTCGTTCATAGTGGGTCATGAACCTGTGCATCCTGCACATTATCATTCGGTTCTCAGAGTGGTTAATATTAAGTTGTTAGTCTTTCGCCTACACATTTTGTTTTAAAAATGTGATCTAGGATTCTTATATAGATAGGCTTTGTAGCCCATTGCCTAACCTTCAACAATCATTAGGGTTGTGACTCTATTCTTCTGACAGAGTCCTTACACAGTTTCTTCATAGGGAACTCCTTCAACATGCAACTTCCTCATTGCATATCCATCACTATCTGTGATGGCCTCAACCTTGAATTAGCTTCGACTCATTACTAAGCATTCTTTAAGGAACTTAGACATGCATTTCTGACATGTATCCAGATTATGTATCCACACATATTCTAGTTTTTGTTAACTTACATCCATGATGTAATTATCCATATCCATAATCATAAGCTCGTGTGTAGCTTCCATATGTATATTTCACAGACTACATACATCTCTACTTTAAAATCAGTTAACTCATGATTTTTCACAATCATTCTCATGTGATCCTCAAAGGCATAATCATTTTCCTCTTATCATGACAACATAGCATCCTTTCTCGTTTACTCTTTCATCTATTTGTACTGGATTTTACTGGGGAAATGGAGCACATTCCTCTTAAGCTATCATTTAAAACAAAAATTTCATGACTCTTCAGAATGGAGTCAACCATGCATCTATGGTATTCATTCAATCTTGGAAAGTGTTATGCTTGCCTCACATTTCACTATTCAGGGCAACCATATTGTGCCTTTAGTATACTTATACTCTTACATCATACATGTGCATCACTTGCACATTTAATATCATTCATACCTAACTGGTATTAATATCATGCTTCATATCAAGAAGCTTCACAATGCATTAAATCCATGCACTCAAGCATACCACACAACTAAGTATTCATCATGCTAGTTTAGTTTTATCATTAGTGTTCTTTAGTTAGAAATTACAATCGCTTACATGACTAATATCACAGTCATAACTCATACTGATGTTTTCTTATCTTTATGGAAATAACCAACCAGGGTCACTTTCACTTTTATACTATAACAACTGGCAAGAAAACCTTCTTGCCTCAACTTCCATAGGAATTCACCCATATCACCTTTCCTCTGGTCATGAGGATTTATATACTTCGATTTTAATATAAAGAAGTAATTATAACTTCCAAGGATCCTACGTGATCCTATCAGATTCCTTTAAGCCCAAAAAGGTATTAACCATTCTATAATCAACCGTCATCAGTGCCTGAGGTTCCAACTTCCCATGCTTAGAGGCTGTTATCACTGAAATTTCGTCCACACATGGTTAGAAGAACTCAACATCGTCAAACAGTGATGAAGTCATCCATGAACCTGAATTAATACCAAAGCATTCATAGAAATGTAAAAAAATATACAAAGTAGTGAAAAATTGAAGAGCACTATGCAGACATTGGGTGCACGCGCACATGCGTGAAACAGGAATGCAGAAATAACACACATGCGCATGATGCATGACTGTTATCGCAAAAAGCTGTGCACCTACTAAACGACGCATTTATGAGAGTGGTCGGCTTCCCACTCACTTATGGTTCATCTCCCAAGCCAATTTGACCCTCAAATCTGGACTGGATCTGACTAGTGGGCTGGTCAAAGACCTAGGAATGCCCTAATTGGCCTCTTTTCACACTATAAAGCAGTTAAACAATAACCCAAAGGAATGCTATAAAAAGGCCATGGATGCACCTCATTTTTCAAGGAATTCAAAGTAATGTTATGCTGCCTCTATTGTCTTGAGGACTCCATCCTTGTCAAGAGAATTTTGGCACCATTACATTGGACAATCCATCTCACCCATTGAGTGGATTTGTAAAGAGTTCTTTCATCATTTTCCATTTTTCTTTGTTGTAAGAAGAGCTAGCTAGTGGGGGTCCAAGAGCGCTCCCTTGGAGGAAGAAGGGACTCATAGTGCCCTTTATTCTTTGTTGATTATTTCACTAATAGATCAACCTCAACATTGGTGACATGGGTCTTATGGTTCTTTTTGTTTCTATGTCCCTATGCTCATGAATTTAGTTTTTATTGCATTTTCTAGTTTAATTCTTAATTATAGTTTTTATTTTCTTTCCCTAACTCTTTTCCTTGCAGCTGTCCTGCTCAGTAGACCCAACTGAGCTTGAAAGAACCTCTATTTTTCTCACTAAGGTGGCGGAAGAGGCGCAACAGATTGACGACTCCACTGGGGAAAGGTATCAATTTCCTACCCCATTTGGGTTTTTCTTGCTCTTCTTTTAGTTTGTTTAACTTGTAGGTGCACTAACCGGCCTAAGCCGACCTGCCACTCAGCCAATTCCAAGTTGAATTGAGAGAAATCCATTCAGATTTTTCATTCTCGGCCGTGTGTCATATATGCGTGGATTTTTAGGCCCACATACACGCATCGTGCACACATGCGCCTGATTCACAGCTCTGTTCTGTGCACGTGCGCCTGTTGACTTGTCTCTGTTCACGTGCATGCGCTCTGTGCGCCTCTGTCTCAACTGAGACCCATGCACCTGTGCAAAAATTCACATTGTAAATTTGTTGAGATGTGGGGAAGGACATTTTCCTTCTTAAAAATGATTTCAAGCATGTTTTAAAGTTGCACCACACTTAGTCCCCTCATCGTATAAAGGGGTTAGTCAAAAACACATAGGGACTTAGGAGGATAAAATCAATTTCCCTTCTTTTCTTTTTTCCACATGGATGGCTTGTTTTGACTCACAAGATAAGTTGGGAATCATTTTTAATCACATTTAACTTACATTGGGACTAAAAGTTGAATAACAATCACTCAGTATGCTCTTCTCTTGCGCCTCCAAGCGATCTTGAGAATCAGAAAAAGATTGTGAAACGATTTCATCTCCCTTAAAGAACACTAAAACCTTTAGGAGAGGACAAAAACCCTTCTTGGGACTCCTCTAAGTTTACTTTTTCAAACACATATTAATATTGTAATGGGCCCATACATGCCCACATGCTACAAAGATATGATAGTGTTTGAATTTTGCTTTCTTAGATCAAATCACTAGGGAAGTTTAAAGGTTTGTAACAGGCCCATACATGCCCACATGATCAATCTAGGATAGTTTCAAAGATTTTCTTAGATTACATCACAAATAGGGAGTTAAAGGATAGTAACAGACCCACATGTCCACATCCTAGCTTCCTAGGGACTTTTGAATTACGCAAGGTTGTACCAAAGGCACTTAGTTAATTAGGTAATCAAACACTTGTAAGGACCAAGCGAAGTCCAAATGCAGCAAGGTGACATATAATTCACTAAAAATTGGCACACTTTCACTTGCACACAAAAGTCACTTATCACTCACATAACTTTTTCTTGAAAACGTGGAGGTCAAAGTAAATTTCCTCCAAAGAGATTCCGAAAATACCCCACCCTTTTCTTGACGAAACTATCCACTCCCATTTTAATCAACGAGGTTGGTTTGCACCCCCAACCTCCCAAAACAACTACATCTAAATTTTTTCTAAAATCTCACTAATTTTTCCTCCACAGGAGGTGCCAAAAGAATTTTTTTAGTCTAGGTAGGATTTTGGGGATAGGCATCCAAATAAATCCCCGTTATCTGGTTCTTACATTGTCAAGACCATAGAAGTTGTCAAATAGGGAACTAAAAATCCTCCAAGTCAAGTGTTCCAATACCATAAGGCAGGGAGATACCCATGAAGGGTTGAAGGCTGAGGTCCGGTTGTTTTGTGCGTCCCCCCTTGAGGCACCCACCTCTTGGACGGGATCTAGCCCGTGACCCATTTCTTTGGCCGAAAATCTAAATGCCCCACTTTGACCGAGGTACCTAGTGACAAAATTTAGGACATCTACCTAGGTGGCAATTGTGGGCTGAAATTGCACCTTGATTGGATTTTGTGTGGCTATCGGGAAATATCGCCAGCTCTTTCGGGATATGCCCCCTTTACCCCTCATTATAACCAATTATTTTATCCTTCACTAGTTTCTCTTCCAATGACTTTAGACCCCACTGTTGAGTACTATTGGAAGGTCCAGTGCTATTTGAGAGGAAGGACGTTACGTCTTCTAGGACATGAGCATTTGTTTTCTTTTGATTCCCCACACAGAAAAAACCCACTTACCCATATATATATGCTTCTTTTTCAAAATTTTTTATGTATGATGCACATATGATTATAGTTTGATTTGGATATATATATTGTGTAAACATTCAATGCAAAGCCTCTTGTTTCTATATTACTCTCACCACTCTTTGCACACATTCACACACACAGCTAGTCTCACATCATAGGGGAACCACAGAACCCCCGTCGTTCACGACGCTTGCTAAACCTCCCTCCTATCTTAGGGGGAGTGTCTGGTCGTGCCCACTCGTCGACACCTCCTTCACACACTCCTGTGAGTGATACTATTTTAGGATCAGCTCTGCTTGGTTCTACATTACTTGGGTCCACTTCCCAAGGTCATCCGTTCACTCTCTCTCCTTTACATGGAAGCGAGGGACCCACTTCCTCTCAAAGAGGAAGCACCAACCCACATAGCCCCCCTCAAGGGTCAGGTTCACAACACACCCACACCATGGCTGGAGCTAATCCTCCCCCCCACTGTAGATGCCGTATTTGGCCTCTCTCAACATCCCAGATCTCAACAAACTCACCAATGATCCTATATTGCATGATCCAACATGGCCTGCAATGCCCACCAAACTACCTTCGGACATAACAAAGTTTGAAGGAAAGGCAAGCGATGATCCTTCCAACCATGTCATGACCTTTCACTTATGGTGCTCCTCTAATAGAATTATGGATGATTCCATCAGACTGTGATTATTTCAACGCACACTCACTGGCCCATCGGCCAAATGGTATGTCGAAGAAAAATCAGGGTCCCACGCAACTTCTGAGTCATTGGCCAAAGCATTCTTGACCTTCTTCCAATTACCCATCCGCCACAACAATGGTCTAGAACTACTTTCTAATTTCAAACAAACCTCAGCCACACATATCGCTGACCACATTCACGAGTGGCGTAGGCGACGTAGTTTGTGCAAAGCAGAAACCACCAAGCAACAATGCCTCGACTAGTTTCTTAGATCACTTCCACCTTCCCTCAATCTAAAGAGGAATCCATTAGTAAGGCCCAATAGTATGACCTCATCTATGCACAGTCAGGGTAATTATACACTATACTTCCTGATCTTCCAAAACCTGTGCCATTTGGCCAAGATAAACCTGGGATGTCTCACTCAGCAGATGGACTGATTGGTGCCACCACTCACCACGGTCCACAACCCCAACCACCACCGATGTATGGAACACCTCAATACCCACCGACATACAGGGGCACTTCTTATTTCCCCCCACCCCCTTATCAACCACCATACCCTATTGCTATACCTCCACCCATCAGTGGACCACCGCCGGCACCCCCCATACATCCACCTATTCAAACAAAATCTGGTACCCCCTCTACCTTAGCTTATAGTACTAGTGAAAGAAATACGCCTTCCTATGTACCTTACAGATCGATACCACCATAGAATCCATACTTCCCATTTCCTGGTCCTCCACAACCCATGGCTCCCTCACATCCTCATGCGAGGGTGAATTTTGTTCAACCCTCTTCCATTCAACAATACCAAAATTTTGAACAGCTGAATACGACCAATCCAATCCATCCGTCAAATAATACCAATAAGAAAGGATGGAACAGGAATAACAACAACCCAGGTCAAGGCGAGAATCAACCCACACAGTGCCAATCCACTGGGGGAAACCAGAACCAAGGGAACCAAAACCCCCAAGGGGGAAATAATAATAAACACCAAGGGAAAAATAACAATAATGTTAAAACCATCTTCCCTTGTTCCCTTTGTGGTGATTTTGACCATTACACTCATCATTTCCCCCAGATCGCTGATTTCAAATGGTTGAAAGACTCTGGTAGTCTTTCCCATTCTCCCGCACCGCCTGCCCCTCAGCAGGCACCACAACAATACATGAAACAACCCCCTCCCGCCGTGCTGAAAAATCCTATTCCACATCAAAGTGTGATAAACACCCAACAGGACACACAACATCCCCCACCTCCGACGAGACAATACCTCAACCCCAACAAACCAGCAGATCACACAAAACTCCTCACAAGTGAGGAAGAAATCCTTCTGCAAACATGTAACCGTCAGTATCATGCACCCACTGAGTATACTCCCATCCCTCCAGAGGCAAACCCTACACTGACGGGCCCCCCATTGGTGATTCCTCGCCCTACCACTGAGCCACCTCTTCGCATCCCTTGCATCCCATTGCGCAGGAATGTCCACAACCCACAGGCTAGGGCAGCTCATAACTATAGTTTGGTATACAACTTAGCGCAATCCCTGGCTGCCATGTTAGTATTGGAGGTCCTCTAGACTTGTCCGACTCAATGGAAATCATTAATTTCCACCTTTGGGGCAGTCAACCCCGCAGATACCCAACTCATCACCTTTGATCTTGACAGTGAAGAACCTCGTCTTCCTGCCTTGATCAATTTTCAAATACCAGTAAAAATACAAAACATCATAGTTCATCGGTGTATCATCGATGAAGGTTCATCTACATGCATTATGTCCAAAATAGTATGGAAGAATCTTGGTTCCCCCGAACTCATTCCCTCTGCCATCACCTTACGAGCTTATGACGGATGACCATCCTCTCCTGAAGGGCTCTTCCAAAATGTCCCCGTCGAACTCGGGGGAAAGACTATTCTCATCGATATCGAAGTTATCGACGCCCCACTCGATTGTAATATCCTGTTCGGTCATAGCTACATGTATTCTATGAAGGTAGTGGCATCTTTTGTCTTTTGGACAATGATGTTCCCTCACAATGGGAAGATCGTTACCATTGACCAAGTCTCACATTACGAACCTAATCCATCTACCAACATCAATAACATTCTTCCTCTCATCCACACAAGCCATGACGCATATCCACTCGTCGAGATGGGTCCTGGGATTTTTAAAGATCCATCCTTGTTAGGAACATACCATGTATCACCACCACTCCTTAATCCTTCCAATCAAGTATGCGTCATATCATTGAATGAAGATCACATAGAGGATACCCTTCCTCCTACAGAGGCTTCTATCATATCTGATGTCCCACTCATCACAGAAATCCCCCCTCTAGAACCTCTTGGACACTCGTAGGCCCCACTAGTCCACGATTCCACCTCTCCCCAAGGACATATCCCAGTTTGGGAGACAGTTCCCCAAGCCATCACTCAAATTCCCTTCTTTTACCCTCCACCAGGTATCGAAGCTTTTCAGGTAGCCGCAATGCTCACACTACCTAATATGGTGTTAGAAATCCTAGTTTGGTATTTACACCCACCAAAGATGGTCTCTCGACCATCCCTTCCACCCCAAAAAGAAGGAATCCCCATGATGATTCCCATTCTTACTCCAACCACACCCCCACTCACAAACCCCCCTGCCACAACTGGGGGTAGTAGAAAGAAGAAGGAGCCCACAACTCCACTTCCTCCACGCATCCCACCACCTTGCACACTATGTGAGAAAGAGGGACACCAAACCAACAACTGTCTGTCTCTCCCAGAGTTACGGAATTTGATTCCACTCAATCACACTCCCCCAACACTAGCCACTACAACTAGTCCTACCACTACTCCCCCTTCCAGTAATAAATGGTTGCAGACCAAATTCGCTTGTGCTATATGTTCAAAATATGGCCATTATACCCACCATTGCCCAACACTGCCACGCTTTCAGCAAACATTAGCCATAGTACGCCAGAAATTCTAGAGAAACCCCAGTCCTGCTACATCCTCCTCCACCAATATCACTAACATCTGGTATGTCACCACTTCAGTCAATGAATGCATGAGACGCCCTTGCTCTCTCTGTGATTCATTAGCTCATTTTACATACCAGTGTCCTATGATCCGTGAATACAGGCAACACCAATTGACCCTGCTTCAACGGCCTGTAGAGACGATAATTGACATTACCTCGTCACTAGCAGATCTTCATGTCATTTCTATCGAACCCGAGGCCCTCCCAACACCTCCATGGTTCTTAGATGACTTATCTGAGGATTCACCCCCCAACCCCCCCAACTCTCCTGCTCATTCCCCTACGGACATTCTACACCCAACCACCATGGGTACCCCTCAGTACTTCAATATATGGTTTATGTTGAGTGAACCCTCACCATCTCCTAACATTGTTCCCCCCACTTCTTCACCAGGGGGTAGCCACACAACCACCATCACCGATATCACTCCTCATGACCCCTTGTATTCCTGTCACTTCCAATACGACGAGGAAATACTCGAAGATTTAAACCACCCAGACCTCCCCTGGGATGCGCTACACCATCGCGCACTCTTCTCTCCACAGGGAGCCTCCATGCCTCCTAACCAACAACCCATTTACGCGGTCGAAACCAAGGATTTTATCCCATCAGGGCTTATCGACTGGTTCAAAAATCCCATTCATGCCCCTGATGCTTTTGAAGAAGGCAATATGGCCAACATTTCCCCAACCATTAAAATCGACATTTCCATTAAAAATGACATCGTCAAAGAAATCACCATTGGAGCTGCTTGCACTCCTCAGAAAATCACCGCATATAAAGCCCTCTTCCAGGAATATAAGGATATTTTTGCCTGGTCATACACAGAAATGCCTAGCCTTGATCCCTCTATTTTCAAACATTGCATCGACACCTGGCCCGACATTACACTAGTTCACCAAAAACAACGACCGCTACACCCATCCAAAGCCGTGGCTATCAAAGTCAAGATTGACAAGTTATGCACTGTCAGTTTCATTTACCTGATCGCCTATACCTCATGGGTTTCCAACCCTATACCTGTTAACAAAAAATAGGGCACTATCCACGTTTGCACCGAATTTTGCAATCTCAATCATGCATGTCCCAAAGACAAATTTCCAATGCCTTTCATCGATCAAATTATCGACGATTGTGCAGACCACGAGACTCTATCCTTTATGGATGGATTCTCTGGTTATAATCAAATTCAAATTCACCCCACAAATCAATATAAAACCACATTCACTACCCCGTGGGGTACTTTTGCATATCGTGTCATGCCTTTCGGCTTAAAAAATACCGGCACAACTTTCCAGCAGGCTATGACATACATCGTTCATGATCTGGCTCATATCATCCTCGCCTACTTGGACGACCTCACAACTCGATCCAAGAAACGCACCCAACATCTTGATGATTTACAAATCATCTTTCAATGGTGTCGTCAATACAACATCCACTTGAATCCTCTCAAGTGCGTGTTCTGTGTCACCGTAGGGTGCCTCCTCGACTTTATCATTTCTCAAAGCGGTATTACCGTAGACCTCCTCAAAGTCCAAGCAATCACCGAAATTCCACCCCCCCAGAATTTAAGTCAACTTCATAGCCTACAGGGAAAAGCTAACTTTCTTAGATGCTTTGTCCCAAACTACGCCATACGTGCACACAGTTTCCTTTGCTTACTATGTCACAACATCCCATTTCACTAGGACGACCATGCCCAATAGTCATTTGACTATCTTAAAACTTCCCTCTCAAATGCACCTTTAATTAGTGCACCTGACTACAATCGCGACTGTATCCTATACGTATCAGCATCAGCTATATCAATAGCCGAAGTCCTCGTCCAGCTAGGTGATGACAATCATGAACATGTAATTTATTACATTAGTAAAAACCTCTCAGGGCCACCCTTGAAGTATAAACACAGAGAGAAACTTTCTCTAGCAGTCGTCCTCGCAGTCCAGAAACTGCGCCACTACTTTCTTCTTCAAACAACAAAAGTAGTCGCCGATTCTAACCCTATGCAGTACTTGCTCAGCCGTCAACAAGTTAATGACAAATTTGCTCGATGGATCGTTATCCTTTAGGAGTACAACCTTGAGTTCTCAACACCTAAGAGTAAGAAGGCTCTCATTCTGGCTGAACTTTTCATGGCCCTCCCCTTTGACACCACCAGTGCCCCCGTCAACACTGACTTTCCCAACGAACATCTCTTTTACATCACCTCGGATGATCCTTGGTACGGTGAACTCCTCATCTATCTCTGCACTCAAAAGTTTGGTAACCACCTTTCACGAGATGATCATCGTCGTATTCGCCATCAGCCCCCCCACTACCTCCTCATCGAAGACATCCTATACCGATGGGGCATCGACACCATTCTTCATCGATGCCTTACTATTGATGAGGCCGATAGAGTCTTAAACGATTTCCACAGCGACACATGTGGGGGCCATCTTTCGGGCATATCCACTGCTCAAAATATTATGCAAGCCAGTTACTTTTGGCCTACCTTGTTTCATGATTGCATTCATGCTTTGAAATGATGTGCGTAATGTCATCTCTACACCTATAAAGCCCGAGCTCCCCCCGCTCTCCTTCACCCTGTCATTACTGCCGACCCTTTTTGTAAATGGGGCATTGACTTCATGACTTGTAATCCCCCCTCCAGCAATGGTCACAAATACATTGTTGTCGCCGTTGATTACTTCACCAAATGGGAAGAAGATATGCCCACCTTCAACAACATCGCTGACACTGCGGCGCATTTTTTCTTTAACCACGTCATATCCCACTTTCAAGTACCACTCCAACTCGTTTCCGATCACAGGAAACACTTCGAGAATGAGATCTTTGTCGAACTCTCATCTCGGTTAGGATTCTCTCATGATTTTTCCTCACCATATTACCCTCAGTCTAACAGACAGGTCGAAGCAGTTAACAAAGTCCTCAAGACCATGTTACAATGCATGGTTAATAAAAATAAAACCAATTGGCATCATATGTTATTTTCTGCACTATGGGTGTACCGAACGGTTGTGAAAACAACTACTGGTTTCACACCATTTCATTTAGTCCATGGGGTTGAGGCCACTCTTCCCATCGAGTGCGAAATTCCCACCTTACGCACCGCAATTGAGATATTACTCGACACTGCTCCAATGGAGCAGCGCTTGCTGAACTTGGAGTCTCTGGATGAAGATCGTCAATCTTCCTTACAGAACAATGAGGCAACTAAAAAACAATCCAACGTTACCTTTGATCTCCATGTCAACCTTTGCTCATTTCGCGAAGGCGACCTCGTCCTGGCTTACGATATCGCTCATGATACCTTTGGCCATGGAAAATTCGAGTCACTCTGGCATGACCCATACATTATCCAACATTGCCTCACCAAAGGCACATACATATTGGCCTCCCCTAAAGGTCTCTCTCTCAAAGAACCCACCAACGGGTTGTATCTCAAGAAATTTTATGCTTAAACGTAGTCATTCTACTTTAGGTTCTTTCTTTTATAGTGTTTTTAATATTTTTTCTTCCCTCACGTCTAAACTATCCTTTTGCTATTGACAAATGCTTTCTCCACCAGCCTACCACATCGGTTATGCAGACGACGCCAGTCGTTGGACACAAAATATCGCTTCGGTTGCTTGGGCTCTGTACACCCCCTCACATGAAATTATCCATTCGAGTGGCATATGTTTGGGTTCAACAACCAACAACCAAGCCAAATACACCACCGTCATTGGCCTCTTGGCCGATGCCCAACATCATCATATTCGTCACCTTAGCATCTTCCTCTACTCTCAACTAGTCGTACTCCATCTCAACAATGTGTACCGCATCCGTGATCCTTGCCTCTTTCACAAATACCTGCAGGTTAGACTTTTATCTCGACATTTTGATTCCATTACATTTACACATATCCCAAGACAATTGAATCAAATTATAGATAACCTAGCTAATATTGTGTTAGACTGGCATCTATCACATCAAACTACCTTTACACATACATAAACATATAACACAAACTGTCATCACATATATAGATTAGACATCATCAAAACACATGTAAACACCACAAAGATCTCAAAAATGTATACTCATGTATATATCAATAGGTCCACAGTGTCATCCACATGTTTACATACAAAAACACACCTATCCGCAGGCCAATGAAGCACCTCGGTACAAAATGGGCTCACCAGCCTATATACAAAAAATATATATACATCAAAATGCATTAGAGCACCACTCACGGTGCCTCTAGAGCACCACCGCCTGCTCCTCCCTCAGGTGGTGGCGGCCCACCACCACCTGCCCTAGGAGGTGGTGGTGGTCCCCGCCATACCGGCCCCTCCTACTCTAGTGGAAGTCATTCGGTCATCATCGCAACAACCACTGCTGCTCATCGTACTATGGTCTGCCATGGCAGCGACACCCCCACACACTACTCCAAAAAATCCTCATCTTGGATGCGTGACCGTATGCCCTCAGGCACATCCTGTAACACCACCTCTAGACGATGGCGTATGTCCTCAAAATCCACTTCGGTAGCTTCCGAAGGAGCGTGTGATGGCCCAGCACCAGGGTCATCCAACCGACATCTCCTTGCTGCCCTCTCCAGCTCAGCAGGTCGCGCCACGCAGTCCTCACGTCAACGGCTCTCTCCCCGCGACAGTCTCTCCGTCTCCTGAAGAGTTGGCGCTCTCTGCAACTCCACCTCACGCCCGCGAGGTGCCACATCTGCACATACAAACAAACAACATATAGTATCAACAACTATATCATATACATATGGAATGCTATCTCAAAAAACACAAATATCAACATCATCAAATCAACATACCTCGGTGGTCAAACACCTCTCCTAGAGGTAGCACCATGTCCGGATCATCTCGAAAGTCAACCCTAGCATAGGGGTACCGTAGTATCACCTATGAAATCTGATTCCATACCTGTGCCACCTCTGTAGTGAAAGTGGCCACCCTCACCACTTCCATGGCGAAGCAACACGGTCGACCACCGCCTCAGTCGTAGCTCTCGCGCCCCAGGCGCACCCAATAGAATCCTAGGGCACAACATTGACACCCTCTCCAGAAACCAAGCCACCAGGATAGACCTGAAGGAAAAATACCCCGTATCCATGGACCGATAGTGGTCCAGCTGCCCTACCATCCTGGCATGCAGCGTCAGCCCCCAGGTGAACTTCTCAACAACAAGTACTCTCTCCATCACCCTTAGCTAGCCCCCACTAATCCGATGGGTCTCCAGTGACCTATATACTCTCACAATCATCGCTGCTATACAACGATGCGCCAAGGAATCTATCGACCCAATGCTCACAACCATCCCGGACATAAAGTTCTGACCTGAATAGTATCTCTAGCCCACGGTCACTAGGGATAGATCCCTCAGTAGCACTGGCTCCGCCGGTAGGGGAACACCCTGAAACGAGAGCCCAGTCAAGAAGTACACGTCCTCCACCGCAGTGAAGGGGATCTGCTCTCCTCGCACAAGGAAGCAATGCATCTCCGGACTCCACATCTGGATCAGGAATTGTAGGAGATACTCCTACGCCCATATCAATGGGCACTCAAAAAACTTTAGTAACCCACAGGCTGCCAAAGTTGCACACACACCTGGCTCCTCAATATCCGCGACATCTCGCAGCTGGGACCAATCTCACTCTCGCCAACCCACTGGCATCGTGCAAACTGTCCACCTACAACCACAACAAAGAGTCTTATATCAACCCACGAGACCATCAAACACATCACAAAGATTAATTTTACACCTGTCAACCTTGCCTCTAAGGCATGGCTATTTCAACCCACAGGCATGCACACATGCGCGCCTTTTCACTACATAGGCGTGCACGTATGCGCACCTGTTAACTGCACAGGCATGCTCTCAGGTGTGCCTATTACCGACACAGGCGCGCACTGGTGCGTGCCTGCCCACACCACAACCGTGCACAAATGCACAACTGTACCCTTTTACCCCCTCACCAACGCCCCCATGCACGTCTATCTGGTGGGAAGGCACGCACATGTGTGCGCCTACTTTCGGATCACCCATGCACGTGGGGTCCACATCCATAAAATACCTCTGTACGACCCTTCGTACAACCCCTGCCCAAAAAATGAAATTCTATTTCTATGCAAGATGATCAGACCACTAACCTGAAGCTCGCTAATTGCCAATCAGATGCCTCATCCTCCCTGAATCTCCAAATCTCCTCTGAAAACTACTTGTCCAGTCACTATCGTAGCAGGTACAAATGAGGTGGCAATGTGGGCCCTACAACTATATATAGGCCTTTTTTACAAACTTCCACTCACCATTCTGGGAGCCCACGGTGTCCATTTCTTGATCCGTCTTCAGCCACGGGATCAACATCCCATCATCTACATCATAGTAGTCCCTGGGCCTCTTTTCATCCTGAGCCCTCAGAGTGCCATTTTTCATATCCTGGTTAGGTACGCATGTGCATATTCACGCTTATCAATTACATTCTCATATATTCAATTCTCTTCAGATATTGTTCACGTTGGGTATTTGGTTTTCATGTGTGCAGGTACTTGATCATCATACATTGGCACAACCCCTTCAGGTATATACTCAGCACTAGCATGTAGTATTTCCCTCTGTATTGCACTTACATTTCCCGTCACACCCTCTGACATTTTCCTCTAGAATCCCCATTCCCGGCTCTACAATAGCCACACTTCCATTTTCATCTTTAGTATTATCACCTAGTAGCATTCTTACCCACATGAGTTGTCCCATTCATAGCACCTTTTGACACTTTTGACACTCATGCTATTTTTCAAAACCCTTTAGGGATGGGAGTCTCGATAGTCTTTCATCATGTCGCGAATCAACCACATACTCCTCCTCATTTTGCTAGCTTCCCCACATGGACTCCCAGATTATCTCTTCACGGTTCTATTTTTTGACTGCACCTCTGCAGTATCATCAACCCTCCATTTCATCCACCATCAGTTTGCCCATCTGAAAATCTACCTTCATTTCGCCTACCTCATACAGAAACTCACCAATGCCCCCCCCCCCCCCACCCGTTCCCCAAGCAAATTATACCCAAAACGGGCCACCCACACCACCCCAAGGAACCCGTGTCTAGATTTGTACACCTCTCCCCAACTCATTCTTTATTTATTGTACAAACGCCTTTATTTCCAGTCGTTACATTACTTTTTTTGTTGTAACCTTTGGTGACCTGCTTCCCTCTTTTTGGCCAAATGCAACCCATGTCACCCTTGGTTGGAGAACTGCTTATCATATACCCTTGCTGGCATCGTCTATATCTTTAAAGTACCCCATAGGCCACTTACCTCTGCCCTCTGAGTTTGTTCACCTTGTCCCTCCTCTGGCACAAATTATCCCCAGTCTTGTCGTCTCCCTGACACTTGACCTCGTTGAACGGTTGCAACCACTTTTTCTCTCACACATACTCCAACCAAGGGCAGTCTTGAGTCTTCCCACATCTTGAATTCATCCATGTACCTCCGCCACTTCCTCACCTAGTAGATTTCACGAATCCATTTGCTTCTGGGAGTCGCGTCCCCCTTTTTGTTGACATCAACACAGTTTCCAGAAGGGCGACAGTATCTTGATTCTCATTATCCACTCAATGAGAGATCTCGGACGGCACAGGGTGAAACACCATTACTCCCTACTGTCGTTGACCCCCATAAAGTTCGACACCAACACTTTCTCATGTTATGGTGGGTCTTACTTTGCGACTATTGCAGTTAGTTCTTTCATTTTCCGAAGACCTATGAACTTGGTGGGGCTATCAATGCCCACATAATCGCTACTACTTATTATTGCGATCACAGCCTACTATTCATAGTATGTTCATTTGCAGAATTGTCTTCTGCTATTATCATGACCGCCCCTGAGGGCACTACAGTTGTCTACACCAATACTTTAGTCATATTTTTTCAGAGTTACATGATACGAGCATGGGGCATGCCCACCTTGTTTGTACATAGTTTTCTATTTTCCACACCTCATGGAAGGTCGGGTCCTACCGGTTCCTTTTTCCCTCCAATGGATCACTCTGGACGATCCCACTATTTCTCTCTCTTACAACAACATTCTCAGTAGAAGAAACATTGATGGATTTCGGCTATACGTATGCTCCTAACCTCATCCATCAGGGGGCGTCTGTTATCACTGAAATTTTGTCCGCACATGATTACAAGAAATCAACATCGTCAAACAACGATGAAGTCATCCATGAACCTGAATTAATACCAAAGCATTCATAGAAAGGTCAAAAACTATACAAAGTAGTAAAAAATTGAAGAGTGCTATGCAAGCATTGGGCGCGCGTGCACATGTGTGAAACATGAACGCAGAAATAACGCACATGTGCATGATGCACGACTGTTATCACAAAAAGCCATGCACCTGCTAAACAACACATTTATGAGAGTGGTCAGCCTCCCAGCCACTTATGGTTCAGCTCCCAAGCTGATTTGACCCTCAAATCTGGACTGGATCTGACTAGTGGGCTGGTCAAAGACCTAAGAATGCCCTAATTGGCCTCTTTTCATACTATAAAGCAGTTAAACAATAACCCAAAGGAATGCTATAAAAAGGCCATGGATGCACCTCATTTTTCAAGGAATTCAAAGTAATGTTATGCTGCCTCGATTGTCTTGAGGACTCCATCCTTGTCAAGAGCATTTTGGCACCATTACATTGGACAATCCATCTCACCCATTGAGTGGATTTGTAAAGAGTTCTTTCATCATTTTCCATTTTTATTTGTTGTAAGTAGAGCTAGCTAGTGGGGGTCCAAGATCCCTCCCTTGGAGGAAGAAGGGACTCATAGTCCCCTTTCTTCTTGGTGTATTGTTTCACTAATAGTTCAACCTCAACATTGGTGACATGGGTCTTATGGTTCTTTTTGTTTCTATGTCCCTATGCTCATGAATTTAGTTTTTATTGCATTTCCTAGTTTAATTCTTAATTATAGTTTTTATTTTCTTTCCCTAACTCTTTTCCTTGTAGTTGTCCTGCTTAGAAGACCCAACTGAGTTTGCAAGCACCTCTATTTTGCTCATTAAGGTGGCGGAAGAGGCGCAACAGAGGCAATGTTATGAAAACTAGGTCATCCATCCTTTGGGGTTCATCTGCCCTTGAAAGAACCCTGCCACCTTCAGCTATCCACATTCATGTATTATTATTAATGTTGATTATCATATCCCTACTCTGGTAAGAGTAGTTATCTCTTTGACAAAGGGATAAAGAAATTCTTCTACTGAAATTCAAAAAGAATTCCCAAATCACAGGTTCAATATGTAGTTGTTCTCCTTAAGGAGTAAATGCAGATAAAAATACCTCTTTATGCGACTCATGCATGAGCCCAAGCAGGACAATTGTTGTTTCCATGCTCTGATACCAATTTGAAACACACCCATGGAGGGGCATAAAAATTTTGCGCTTCTTAAGAGAATCGATGTCCTCATTCAGGGATTCTACTCCATTATTCTCTTCCAGGGAGTTCCAACCATGGCCTCCATGCTCCAAACTGAACTCAAAACTAGAAAATATCCTCTTCTACATCCTTCGGGTTCTTCCATTCCCCTTATACTTTCATATGACAGTGAGTTGTGACTAGACACCAAAACAACAGGTGCCAAGAAAACCACCGCATAAATTTCCTCGGAATGGAAATTCTCCGAAGTTCACAATTAGACGCCTTGTATCCTTGGGGATTTCGATGGTCCTAATTCACTTTGGGACTTTAGCATTCGGGAGTCCCATATGCTCACACAACATTTCCTCCCAAATTACTCCATACCCAAAGTTCTAGATCAAGTGCCACACGTTCATTGTAAATCAATGGTCCTAATTTACTTCGAGACTTCGACGTTTGGGTGATCCGAACGTTACAACAATCCATTCTCCTAGAGTAATTTCTTTTGGAGTCAAGGATCTTGCCCCACACATCCTTCCCGATCAACAATCCTGTTTTACTTCAGCACTTTGACTTTCTAGAGTTTCTACCTCTCCACACTCGCTTTCTCCCGAAATTGTTTTACCTGAAGTTAATGATCTATCGATGCATCTCTCCCACGAATCGATGACTACAAATAATTTCAGGACTTCGCACTTTGACATTTGCAAAGTACTCACCAACGCAAACCTCCAGAGTGCAATCCTTTCAGAGTATCAAATCTTCAGACACGCATCCCCCACTATCAATGGTCAGGATGAACTCTGACACTTTGGGACTTCGATGATTTCACCTACTCCCCACCTATAAAATTCCGGAGTGTCCAAGCTCCAGACTAAAGGATCTGTCACCACATGTACATTATAATGGATGGTCGAGATCTACTCTGGCCTTCATGACTTCAGGACGTTGACTCACTCCTCAACTGGAATCTCCCAAAGTTGGTCAGTGCCAAGAGGACCACAACCTAGATATAACGATCCTGATCTACCCATGTAGACCCCATATCGACGGTTCACAACCTCCTCTTAGGGTTCCACTATTGCACCACACTTGTAAACACCATCACTCAACACGTGAATTCCCATGTGTTCTCAATATGATACCCACCTTCCCTCGATCGAACGGTTGAGAGGGGTCCCGAAGGATCCATAGATCCATGGTCCACATTACTTTTGCACTTCATTCTTTGAGGTTTTTCGTGTTACTAAGCCTCTATTCTCCCAGAGAAGTCAACATCGGGTTGACTACCTCATAGATTTGATGGTCGAGATGGTTCTCGAACATCCTCAGATCTATGGCCTAGATTAACTTAGGGACTTCGGGACTTCGGGGAGTTTACCTCCCTTGCGACGAACTCAGTCATTTTGATGAACTTGCGAAGTCTGAAGGAATCAAGGGTTTAACTCTTGTTCTCTTTCCCATATCCAATGGTCACAAAAGACCTTGGCTCTTTCTGAACAGATATCGTCCGTTCATCTTCTAGACAAAGGAAAACCTTCCCTTTCAATACTTAAATCTCGCTATTCTTCCTGAGCTTTGTTAGCTCTATTATAAAAATATTTTCCTGACCATTTCTATCTTGCACATAGGGCCTTTTTCCATTTCCCTATGCAAACTTGGCATCCCTTTTTGATGAATCTAGAGATAAAAATACATAATTTTCCACATATACGCACCCTATCTACTATACAACATGCGTATATGTAGGCTACTCCACTACAGACCACGTACATCGAGACTTGTGATAGAAAATACAAAAATTAAGTCGGGTTTCCATGTCACAACAGGAGATATCTAATCCTTGGCCTTCCATATACTATAAATGTTCCAACTCGACCCTTCAGTTTCATTTTGAACGCTATAAGATCACAATTCCAAGCTATGGAAAAGAGGAGAAAGCATTCAACTTTGAGAAAAAAGTTACTCTGGAGAAATTACTTCATATTGAGTCTACATCCCTTTGTCCCTCAAGTCTGAAAACAATGTTCAGTCCCCAAGATCTTTCCCTATTATTGAGAGAACTTCATTGTCTCTTTTATATGAGCTTGCCTTTGGTGGAGGATTGAAGTAGTGGAGACCCAGTTGGAAGGAACTTGGTTTCTTGGTTATCTCACTTGCACATTGGTTTATATAGCATATGTTGGAATTTATTAGATTTCTACAGTCATACCCGTCTATTGTGGTTTACCCAAGGCATAGAGAGTTTTTCCCTCGTAACAGAATTGGCGACTCCACTGGGGAGAGATATTCTTTCTAAGGGTTGAAGTAGTTTTTCTCCTTGCGTTTCTCTTTTTCCTTTGTGTTTCTTGTCATATCACTGCTTGACATATTTTGTTCACTATGGGTTTGAGTTTTCAGCCTTTTTCCCTTGCCTGGCCTTGTTTTCAAGCCTGTACGTGCCTTTTTCCTTGACAGTCTCATACACACGTGTGCTGTCTCACTGCAAGATGCGTATACATGCACTATTTTCCTGAATAGTCACATATACCACTTTTTCTTGCTTGTTTGCTTGGTCTTGTGATTTCTTGATGGGATTTGATAGTTGTTGAGCCTTCTTATGTCTCTGTAGTGCATGCTAAGCTTCTTTGGGTTGACAGGAAACCTGTTTAGAGTTGAATTTTTGGGTGGAGTCTTTCTCATTGTTTTTCATTTTTGATTTGTCCTTGAACTTTGGGCTATTTGCTTGGCTGCATGGTATTCTGCTTGAGTTATTCCATTTATACACAGTAGAATTTATATATTACGTTTCTTATCAGTCCATGCATTTTATTTTTAATATATTGAAAATACAAAAAAATAGGCATTTTACATTGCTTGGCATTTTTGTCTTCTGAATCTTTATCATTAGCTTAGTGCATTTAGTGAAAGATTGCATTTTACTTCTGAATTGCAGAGTTCAAATTGAAAATTGCATTGTTTTTATATGCATATCATTCATTGAAAAATTAAAATTAGACTTTGCATTATATTTATATTTATTTTCTTGTAGAGTCATCATATCATGAGTTTCAATTCCATACCCTTTTGAGTAATCATGTTCAATAAAATTTATGCTTTAAACTAAAATTGATTAGTCACGATTTTATTTTTTAGGGTGTACAAACTAGTCTAGGATTTAGTGCCTTAGAATAGGATTTTGTGAGTAAACTTCTCCAAGGAAATTAAATCAACATATGTGTCTGAGATAGGGAGTCGAGAAGTCCATTGTATAATTGGTAAGATCAAGAGGCTCTGCTCACACCGAAGTTAATAATGAGGTCGCGTGAAGTTAGTTGAAGGGATAACGCCTCGGATACTCACCTAGAATCATAGATATTTCTGTGGATTTATTCATATTTGGAGATCTTGCTAGTACCCATACCTCTGTAAGAGGTAGTGATTTCAAGGTTTCAAGCTTTGCTACCCTACCCATATGGTAATCTAGACTTATGAATACTCGCCTGTGCATTGATTATACAATAGTTTATTAGTTTCTTGACTTAGGTATCTCATACGTTACTTGCAGGGGTTATTCTGCTTGTACCCTGGGTCAGATAGGGGTCGGAAAACACACAAACTTTATGGAAGATTACCTCTCCAGGGGGATCTGACCGACTAGTTGTTAAGCCCACAAGGGCCCCTATAAATGATTCTGTTACCTCCAAACTTTAGTGGGGAGTCTAAAGTCCCTCTTGGATGAGACATACCTTCTTTAGTGAGGGAGGCCACTCAACCACTTTAGCCCATTTGCATGCATAATGGTCGTTTGAATTTTGGTATTCTCTTTGACTGCTAGTTGGCCTTAGGATATTTTTATTTTGTAGAGTCATAAGTCCTCGTGGAGTCAGACCAGCATCCCCTCCGGTCCCGTCGGTTGTTACAGTTACCACCAAATTTCAATTTCTTGCCTTCTAAACGATGTAGAGTTATTAGGCATGGTAAAAACACATTCACCTTTCAGACTTGTGGTTCCACAAGGATGAGTACTGAGTATAGTCTCCAGAACACTGATAGTTCTTTGACTCCCATACCCACTATAGTTAATGGCACCCCTTTGACTCCTACAACCACTACATTTGTAGTGATAAAGGCACATACTGGTACTATGGCTTGACCTATAGTTAATTCTTGGTCTCTTGCCTCAAACCATTTTGGGGGTCTTGATCATTTGCTGGGTTACAATTTTCAGTCCATCCATATGGATTCTAGTCCATTTTCCTATGGTGTGCCTAACTTCAGTTCACAGTTTTTGACTGCCATCCCAGCTATTGTCCATAATGCTATCATTGGAATTGGGGGCACTACACCTCCTTACACTCCCTTTCTATTTGGTGGTTCTCATATCCCTCAAACGAATCCTAATATAGGAAGCCTCCCTACTCTTAACCCCGGTTATAATCCTTTTATGGATAGATGGAACAACCAACTTGGTGGAAAAGTTCCATCCTATATCCCTACCTCCTTGGTGCCAATTCCGACCAATAATTTTGGCATGACGAATCCACTTCAATCCTTCAGGTTCCCTCTTGGAGGAGGTCAATCTTACTCTTTGGGAAACCCCCAACCTGGATCCAATTTGGTTGGGGGAAATTTTCATAACCCCCAACCCGGGTCTTACTCGGCTGGGGGAAATTTTTATAATCCTCAACAGAACATTATTGCTGGAATGAAACCCAACCCACTTTATATGAATCATCCCAGAGGAGGGCCTTATAATCCCGGATAGGGCTATGGTTCTTACCAGAATCCTAGATGGGCTACAATTCTGCATGCACAATCTTTTGTAGGAGGTTGGGGCTAGATGTCGCAACTCCGTCTCCCTTTTCTGGTCATGCTTAATCTGCTAGATTTGGCTAATTTAATGAACGACCCAATGAGTCATGATCCCACATGGCCTCCCATCCCCACCAATATTCCTTTGGACATCCCAAAGTTTGAAGGCAAGAATGGAGAGGACCTTGGTGATCACGTCACTACCTTTCACCTTTGGTGCTCATCGAATTCTCTTAATGATAGTTCTATTAGATTATGATTGTTTCAATGCACTCTCATTGGAGTTGAGGCACAATGGTATATTGAGCTACCTAGGGGGACATATGGGTCATTTAATCAATTGGTGATGGTCTTTCTTAACCACTTTCAATTGCCCATTTGTTATGATGTTGGCCTCGAACATTTTTCGACTTTACGCCAAGACACCGCCACTCATATCTTGGATCATATCCAGGAGTGGCACAGACAAAAGAGGTTGATTAAGACTCCTATACCCTCGAAATTTCTTTTAGAATGGTTCCTTAAGTCTTTGCACCCTCCTATCTCGAAGGACGTTGCTAATTCTGGGGTCACCACTGAAGAATAAGCTATCTTTAGAGCCCAATAGTTAGATTTGATATATGCTCAGTTTGGGATGTTATATCACCTTCTTCCAGAAGCACCGCGGTCAAGTTATGACCCTAGGAAAAAACTCAGACCTCATGCTGATGGCATGGTAGGATCCACCAATGTAAAGTCCACAGACTCGACGACGATCCACTTGAAGAATTTGTCTCTAAACTAGTCTACTGGAGGACCAAATTTGTCTCTGTCTTCCAACCCCACTCAGTCGGTGGATGTAAATTCCGTGAAATCATCGAAAAATCCAAATGGTGACCAACAACCAGGAAAGAATAAAAGGAAAGTTCGAAAGAATAGTAAGGGTGGGAAAAATGGTAATAAACCCAAGGACAAAGATAAAAATGGGAAACTAAATGATAATGATGGATAGGGAAAGAAAGAAAAAAGTGAGGTGAAGTTTCCTTGTAAACTTTGTACTGATGACCACCTTACGCATTTATTCCCCAAACTCATGGAGGGTGCGAGGCTTTTGAATCTACCACCCGATGTGCTATCAAATCCATTCCCACATAACCAACACTTAGCCTTGAGCTCTTCGAACGTCGAAAATGCGACCGATAGGAGTAAAAAACCACTGTCGCAAGATGACGACCACGTATGTATCAATATGGTTGATGTGAAAATCGATGTAGACACTTGATCTCGAGATTATAGCTCTTCACAAGATTATCTGGTCTAGAATATCCCCCTTTTCCTTCAGAGATGAACTTGCAAATTGAGAAACTAGAGCACCGCCTCATATTCTGAAGGGAGTACTTAAGTGCTCTACCCATAATCCGAATGCTAGAGCCACCCATAACTACTCTATTTTTGAAGATTTGGGCAAACCCCTTGTGCAATGTTGGCTTTGGAGGTACCCCATACATATCCTTCACAGAGGAATGCCTTACTCTCTGCCTTAGGATCTCTAGAACTGAGTGGCTCAAAATTTATCAAGTTTGATGTCATGGATGTGAAGACTCACTTACCTTACGATGTGGCCTTCCAAATCCATGTGGACTATTCCAAGTATACCATCAAACGTGTGGTTGTTGATGAAGGTGCTGCCACCTGCATGATGTCCCTAGTTTTTTGGAAATCTCTCGGTTCTCCGACCCTTTCCAAGTCATCGAACATGTTGACTGCATTTGACGGTAATTCCTTCTACCCTCACAGTATTATCCTTACCTTTCCAGTCCAGTTAGGTGGGAAGACAATAGAAGTGGAGGTAGAGGTAGTTGATGCACCTCTTGTTTATAACCTATTACTAGGTCGCAATTGGACCTATGCTATGGTCATTTTCATATCATCCATCTTCCATACGCTTTGTTTTCCTCATCAAGGGAAGATCGTGACCATCGACAAGTTATCCTTTGCATACTCTAGTCCTAATGCATATGTCAGACCGTCGATCCTTGTGATAAAAAATTCTTAGCCGACAACTGAGAATATCGGTGTCAGAATGTATTCTTCCCTGATGGGTACTTTCAACTTCTTGGCATCGAATCACCACATTTATGCCATGTCTAGTAGGCCTGCTTCAACAGGGGGGTCCATCCCTTTCCGCACTTCCTATTTTAGTGATCCATGGACCCTTCCTTCCCCAACTTCGTGATGTGAAGGTCAGTTGCATGCTGGCATGGCCATGCCACTATCGACAGTGGATATTGCGTATCAAGTTGTTCTTGACTCTTTCGTCGATCCCGATCCTGTTACCTCGCCTATGGATGAGGAGGATCCTGTTCTTAGGCTTGTATGGGACACCTTGTTGTCTTGTTCACATGATTGCCTAGATGAGACTTTTCCTTTGGATGAAGCCATCCTTGAAGCCATGAATAGTTCCGATAGACCTTGGGATGATATGCATCATCGATCTTATTTTCTCCCAAGTCTTGAAAGAATCGAGCAAGATGACTTTCAGTCTACTTTGAGTGAGATAGTCAGTCACGTTGTAGTTCCACTTGATACACACGACATTTATACCAAAAGAAAACATGGCGAGTATTTATCCTACCGTCTCGATCAATATCTCTCATATGCCTGGCAAGGTTGAGAACGTAAATATAGGTGCAGATTGTTCACCAGAAGAAATTCTGATCTATACCAAACTCTTCAAAGAATTTCGAGATGTATTTGCTTGGTCATATGAAGAGATGCCAGAGATCAACCCTCGTATTGTCAAACATGAGGTTACAACTTACCCGGATGCTAAAGCTATTCGACAACGTCTTAGAGATGTGAATCCTAGGAAGGCCCTTCCCATTAAAGAAGAGGTGGAGAAGCTACTTAATTCTAAATTCATCTACTCGGTTCCCTTGACCGAATGGGTATCCAACCCCATTCCTATGAATAAAAATCAAGGAACCATACATTTATGTATGGACTTTCAGGACCTGAACAAGGCTTGTCCTAAATAAATTCCCCACACCTTTCATCGATCAGATTCTCGATGAGTGTGCAGGAAGTGAGATATTTTATTTTATGGAATGATTTTCAAGGTATAACCAAATCCAAATCAAACCTGAGGACCAACAGAAGACAACATTTATTTGTCCTTGGGGTACTTTTGCATACCAAAAAATGTCTTTCGGCCTTAAAAACGCCAGAGCAACCTTCCAATGTGACATGAATTTCCCTTTTCACGATCTGAAGCACATAGTCGAAGCCTACCTTGATGATCTTGCTGCTCACTCCCGCAAGAGAGTGGATCATGTTATGCACCTTCGTCTCATTTTTGAAATATGTCGTTATTATAGAATCTGGTTGAACCCTCATAAATGCATCTTTTGTGTTAAGTGTGGTCGTATTTTGGGATTTTTAGTTTTTGAGACTCAGATCATGGTAGATTCTCTTAAGGTTGAGGTAATACTTCAATTTCCTCCCTCATGCATGATTAGACAACTTCAAGGTTTACAGGGGAAAGCTAACTTTCTACGTCGGTTCATAGTGAATTATGCCAATATCACTAAGGGTTTCATGTGCCTCTTGAAGAAAGACACCCCTTTTATCTAGGATGGGTGAGCTTAAGAGTCTTTCGACGCTTTGAAGAAAGCCTTGGTATCGACCCCTGTATTGAAGTCTCCTGACTAAAATAGAGATTACTTGCTTTATATTTCCACGTCTGAAGAGATGATTGGTATGGTTCTAGTTCAGCAGGATGATGAGCTCCATGAGCACGTCATATAATATCTTAGTCAAAACTTAGTTAGTCTTGAGATTAATTACTCTCATGTTGAAAAGCTAGCTTTGGCTATCGTTCACGCAATCCAATGTTTATGTCACTATATATTGCTTTGCAAGACTACTGTGTTTGTTGAGTTCAATCCGTTTCAATATGTCCTTACCAGGTGTATCATAGGGGGGAAATATAATAAATGGATTGTCATTTTACAAGAGTTTTATCTCGACTTCGCTTTGGCAAAGTCCAAGAAATCACTAGTCTTTGTAGAGTTAATATCTGATTTTCCACGAGTAGATGAGGATGTTATTAATGTTGATTCATTTGTAGATAAACACATTTTCCTTGTCTGATCATCTGACCCCTGGTATGGAGACATTGTTATCTATCTTCAGACCTTGAAGTTTGCTCAACATCTCTCGCAAGATGATCGACGACGTATTAGATACCAAGCTAAGAAGTATACTATCATTGGTGACACTTTGTATCGCCAAGGAATATATGATATCTTATGTCATTGTTTAACTCACAAAGAGTCCGAGTTGGTGCTAAATGATTGCCACAAAGGGGCTTGTGGTGGTCACCTATCCGGGCTTGCAACAACCCAAAAGATATTGTGAGATGGTTATTTTTGGCATACTATCTTTAAAGATTGTATTGAAGAAGTTAAGAATTTTCACCCCTGCCAGGTGTTCACTAAGAAAATGCACTCTCACCCATGCCCTCTTCACCCAATCATTACCATCAGTCCCTTCACCAAGTGGGGGGTAGAATTCATAGATTGCAACCCAACTTCGGCTGGGGGGCATCAACATATTATCATGGCCGTTGACTACTTTAATAAGTGGGTTGAAGCCATGCCTACCATAAAATATGATGGAAAGACTGTTGCTTTCTTCATATTCAATCAAATTATCGCCTAGATCGGTATCCCGAGTGAGATTGTCACTAGTCATGGCATTCACTTTCATAAAAAAATGATGGTAGAACTAACATCTAAGCTGGGGTTTAGACATGGTCATTCCTCTCCTTATTACCCCTAGGAACATGGGCAAGTAGAGGCCATCAACAAGTCTCTCAAGACCATCTTGCAAAAAACTGTCAGTCAGAGTAAGTCCGATTGGCACATTATTCTATATCCCGTACTTTGGGCATACCAAACCATAGTTAAGACTGGCATCGGTTTTTCCCCTTTCCAGTTACTGCATGGTGTTGATTTGATTCTTCCTATTGAATGCAAAATACCTTCTCTTAAGTTGGCAGTTGTGCTCCTACCTGACACTTCATATCTAGAGCAACACCTTGTGCACCTAGAGAGTCTTGAGGAGCAACATCGGGATGCCTTTATGACTTTTGAGGCAAACAAAAAACGTGTCAAGGTCTAGTATGACAAGTCTGTCTGTCCTTGGTTGTACATTGAGAGTGACTTGGTCCTTTTATATGACCAAGCCAAAGAACCACTAGGGGCAGGCAAGTTTAAACCCATGTGGCACGGTCCTTATATCATGCGACGTGATCTAGAAAAAGGAGCCTATGAGTTATAATATTATGAAGGGAATGTGTTGGTTGAGCCCAGAAACGGGCTCTACTTGAAAAGATATTAATATTGAGATCTAGGCTTGAGAGAAACTCTTTGTATACTAATGTAATTTAGTGGATATACATATCTTTTCCCTTTCTTTTTGTCTTTGGCTTGCTTATCGAGTTTTCCCTTTATTGACAGATGTCAACAGAGTCTTCGGTCTACCTAGGATTCATAGACGGATCTAGTCATCATTCACGAAACTTGGCTTCCACCACTTGGGTGGTTTACTCACCCGAAGGTATGCTGGTGTCTTCAGGTGGCATATGCCTAGGTCCATCCACGAATAATGTGGCTGAATATAACATCATCATAGAAATTTGGCGTGATGCTATCTCACATGGTATTCGCTCTTTAGAGGTTCATCTGGATTCCCAGTTAGTAGTATGTTAGTTGAACACCATTAGCATGTGCATCATCCTACTTTACTTTGAAAATTCCTACGTGTACGTCTTTTAGAATAATAGTTTGATTTTATCACATATTATCACATTCCTAGGAGTGCTAATCATGTATCCGATGCCTATGCTAATTAAGTTTTAGATTGGAATTTGTCACATTAATAAAGAAAATAAAACCATTAAATCAATGTACACATTGTAAAATATAAGTAATGTCGAAGATCCATTTTTATATATTTCAAAAAATATGGTGTTTATATTACAAAATTGGGGCTAAAACCCTCAATACACATATACATCCAGTATACAGATCCCACGACATCTATGCCTGTGGTCTCGGATGTGTGTTATGATAGAAAACCATGAAATAGACGCTGAAATAGTCGTACCCATGTTCTAGGTACACCCACCACCTATCGCTGCATGGCTTCAGGTAGATCCTCTACCTGAACCATTGGAATCCTCTGAGTCAAACGAGACAGGTTTCCCTGAACATTTTGTAGGACTCTCTCGGCTTCTGCTCCTACCCCCTCATCACCTCGGTTCCTCCATCAATGTCGAGGTAAACCCTCTGGCCGTAGTGGACCCATGTTTGTGTCAAACAAGTGTCTAGTTAATACTTAAACACCACCCAAAATTATTTTTGTCTCATAATACAAAAATACAAAAAAATGAAATATTAAATTTCTTTTTACTTATGTCACCATAGGTGGTCCCTAGTGGATGTGGCATATATGGATCTCCTCTGAAATCGATCCCCACATAGGGATATCCATCCACAACAATGACTTGTCGCCGCCACTAGAAGAAAAAATCCTCATTGTAGGGTGTTGGAACCCTACCTCCCCCCTACTGTATCATGACCTGGGTCCACCGTGCCATGGATGGATCAAGCGATCCTCTTGGAAGGACCTCCACTGTAGCTCCCAGACCTAGAACTCGCTCGAAAAAGAAACTGTAAAGAATAGAGACAAACCTGACGTTTCACTTACCCCCTTGTTTGCACTCTGTCAGCTGACCTTTCATATCGGTCAATAGTGAGGTACACCAGTCATAGACAGTGGGTCTCACACACTGTACTGCATAAAACATGAGCGACCTCGATGCCTGGTGCAACGAAGACAAACCTGTGATCCTGGTCAATACAAGCATGATGATCTTTAGGCTAAGGTTAGTGTTATCGGATAAATCGGTAGGTCAGGACACTAACATATTTCCATAGATCCACCTAGATCTAGAACAAAACACACCAGAACATGACGCTTTCCTTAAGTTTTAAATATTGAATTTACTAACTAAAGAGGGATGGGTGACATACCATTTAAATGTCGCTTCCTCTCGCCATTGCCATCCTAGCTCCGTTCCAACGCTCATACAATGATGAACCTGCAAAAGAACACAACCATCCAAAGTGATAGAAATAACATAAAATCAATATAAACCAATGTATGTGATCAAGGAATCATACAATAAAACACAACAAGCTTTATAGGAAAGAATCATATTATTGTATCATATTAAATGTGAAAGAGATATTACAACCATGGCCTTGATGTCGTAAGGTCCCTTCCAACTGTCCTTTGTTCCCCACACACTTCTTTCTCCAAGGATTTTGAGACCATGGATCTGATAGCTACTCACAATCTATCTTGAAAAAGAAAATCTCAAAGCCACTCTAACCAAGCTAATAATCCCAAGCCAAAAACAACTTATCCCTTCTCCATGAGAGCTCCTCTCCTTTTATAAGCTGAAGAGGATAAGGTGAGGAGGTTAGGATGATCCCACTAAATCATGAAAGTGAGTACCATTCGGATGCCACCTCACTATGGAAGTTTCTCCTTCTAGAATATTTGAGAAAATGCTCGTTTTTCCCATGTGGAAGCATTCTTGCACCCTACCTATAGAGAATACTACGAACTCCTTGTGACCTAGCTATGATGCAGCCTGCAAGAATCAGACATTCTCTCACCCTAGCTATAATGCAGCCTACAAACTTCCTTTTTTATAGGGGTTTTACAAAGGAAAATGCAACTTTTTTTCTCAGGAAAAGTTCTTCTCCCTTCCTTCTTCAGGAACTCAGGCCACTGACCCCTCTGAAGGGAACAGATAGGTTTACATCACTAACGGTCATAGGGATGATGAAAATAATGTGTAACATAGATCCCCCCAAAGTATGAAGTTAGAATAGAGTGATAGATGAAATACTTTGTCGAGTGTGTGTAGGGAATAAGGAACGGTCGGTCGAAAACCTGCCAACAAACAAGGAAATATAGTACATTAATATATCATCACTAAGGTAGGAATTCCTATAATTAGAATAAAAATGACTCAAAGAATAAATGCCGACATGCAAAGATCCATGTCAAGTAAGACAGGTCATGGCAACCAAACATACATTGTGGATCCATGCCATTATGACTCAAATCTGAACATAGCCACCAAAAATAAACTGTGGATCTATGTGTTAAAGACTCAAATTTGAACATAGCCACGAGACATACAATGTGGATCTATGCAATAGTACAAATTGAATATACTCCAACACAACCTGGATCTATCAGAAAATATCCAGGGTCTTCATCTCCACCACTCTATAGTACGAATCTAGCCATGTGAATACATGTGTCAAAGTCGAACATGGCAGAAACCACTTGATTATCGATTGTTAATGAATACCGTTAACAAGTGCGAGAGAAATAACCATTAATGTCAATGACTCCCAAGGTACTCTAGTACAATCCAACAAATGTGAATCAATGAGATGAGGTCGAACACTCGACGAAATCTCTCGATGAGGGGTCGATAATGAAAACCCATTGTCGAAAGCAAGGAAACCTGCCATTGATGCATGAAAGTTCCAAGGTACCAATTGGTTTCTAAGTCTAATTCCTGGATAATGAGTTGAATTCAAAAGGAAAAGACCCGTCAGAGGAGGGCCTTAATGTATCCCACATCAATGACACGAAACAAGTAACAAGATTTGATGTAGGTCAGAGTAACAAGTGATTCAGGACTGACTCAGGGATGGCCGACGCAATATAAGGCTTAAAGACTATAGAAATGGCCGACGCAATAGAAGGATTTCCAGGTTGAATTTCTCTTTGAACATATTGATGACATGACAAATGTCTTGGAAATACTGACTCATCAACAAGGATCACATACCAATTTGTAATCTTATAGGAGTATCATCAGGAGACAAGTGGATTTTCCAACCTAGACACAAGGCGAGTGAGAGGGTTTCATATTCAAAAGAGACTCTTCCATGGAATACAGGTTTAGACATATTTCTTTCCCAATTTTTCCCCCCACCATATCTGGCGAGCACCTCTTTATTTCTTTCCCAATTTTTTCCTTTTTCGTATAACCTATACGAGTCTAAAAAAGTGATAAAATTATACTCAGTTACATTCTCATTGATTGACGAGCATGAGAAAGAACAAATACTAAGCTCAGTAACATATTCTCATGTATTTATGAGCATGAGAAAGAACAAAGACTAAGCTCGGGATTGTTTTCATTTTTACACAAGCTTTAAAACAAAAAAAAACTATGCTTGGACATGGTTTCATTTTTTACGAAAGCTTGAACCAGAGGAAACTATGTTTGAACCTGGTTTCATTTTTTACACAAGATTGAACCATAGGAAACTATGCTTGAGGTAAGTGGTTTCATTTTTACACTAGCTTGAACCATATAAAACTATGCCTGCGACTTCCCAATGCATAACAGAGGGATGGTTGGTACTTAGCCCCCATCTTAAGAAGCTAGCAGTTTAACTTCAGCATGAAGTCCAGAGGCCGAAGCCAAATGCCCCCCAAGATTCATTTCGTCCAAATGTAAAGGAGAATGAAAGGAAGCTTCAAATACTAGACGAAGGACTTGACTCAAATAGAGAGGGGGAAGACTATTTAATTTTTTAACGAGCTTGGCACAGAAACAAGAACTATGCTCATAACCTCTATTTCATTTTTTAATGAGGTTTCCACAGAGATGAAAAAGCTATCCTCATAAGTGGTTTCATTTTTTAACGAGCTTGAAATCAGAAAAACATGCTCAAAGACCTCTATTTCATTTTTTAACAAGGTTGCCTCAGATTGCAAAAACTATCCTCAAAATCTCTCTTCTTGATCATGGATTCCAAGAGCACAATGCTCCAGAATGACACCATGTCAAGGGACAAAAATCGATCATGGATTCCAAGAGGTCTTCACTGGAAGGAAGAAACACACTCTGGAAGGACACCATGTCGAGGATCATGAAAAGAGTAAAGAGATCAGGCTCTAATAACCCTATCGAAGAGATCACCATGTCAACTATTGGATCTAAGTCATCAGAAGTTGAAGTCATGGGAGACAACACCACATAATTGACATGTGGTAGGGGCGATACTATCTTCATATAAGAACCATTTAGAGAGGCAATCCAAGTGGGGTCAATGAATGAAAGTTGATCAACAGTCACAACTCTTCCATCATGAGGGAAAGATATCACATGAAACAAAGTAGACACAATAGCTTTCATGGAATAGACATAATCCTGCCCAAGGAGTAAAGAAAAATACAAGGGGTCTTGGACTACCATGATGTCAATAAAGATTGTTTTCCTTCCCAAAGTTACAGGAAACTGAGGAAGGGTCTCTTAAGGTTGACTGGTTCTTCTGTTAAAATCTATCAGAGTATGTGTAACCAATGCAAGTGGAGGACAACCCAAAGCTTGCCAAGCAAAAGAAGAAAAAATACTAACGAATGCACCTTCATCTATCAGTGTCTGAGGAATGTCTCGACCAAAAACCTGTACTGTAATATGGAAATGAATGTGAGAGGGAAGACGAGGTCTTGTTAGCACACCCTAATCAAAATGGATGGCCTCATAACTTGGAGGGGGTTCCATGGGAGAAGGAGGAATAACCCTCGGCAAGGTAGATTCTCTATCAACGAGAAAAACATGGACAACATCGGGTTTACTCTCTAGCGGGATAGTAGGATCGACTGATGGAGAGATCAAATCAACCACTTGGGTTTCATTCTCGAATGGGAGAATGGGGTCGACAGGTGGAAATGGATCGACCTCTTGGGTTTCACTCTCTAACGGGAGAGTGGGATCGACCGTGGATGGGATCGGATCAACGACTTTGTTAACACTCTCTAAAGAGAGAGTGGGATTGACCGAGGATGGGATCAAATTGACTACTTTGTAAAATGGTTCAATTAAGGACATGACCAGATTGACCACTTGATCAACCAGACTGACCGACAGGGGAACCAGATTGATCATTCCATCAACTACAGGTGGGTTGAGAGAAAGCTTGTGATAAGCAACTGGAAGTTGAGGCTGTGGAACAGTCATGTCTTCCAGTAATTTTGAGGCTTTGTCCATACAAGGGCAAATATGAGTTAGATGACGCCCTAAATAGATCAATCTCTAATAACCCTATCGAAGAGATCACCATGTCAAGTATTGGATCTAAGTCATCAGAAGTTGAAGTCATGGGAGACAACGCCAGATAAGTGACATGTGGCAGGGGAGATACTCTCTTCATATAAGAACCATTTAGGGAGGCAATCTAGGCGGGGTCAATGAATGAAAGTTGATCAACAGTCACAAATCTTCCATCGTGAGGGAAAGATATCACATGAAAAAAAGTAGACACAATAGCTTTCATGGCATAGACATAATCTCGCCCAAGGAGTAAAGCAAAATCCAAGAGGTCTTGGACTACCATTACATCAATAAATATAGTTTTCCTTCCCAAAGTTACAGGAAAGTAAGGAAGGGTCCCTAAAGGTTGACTTGTTCTTTTGTTAAAAGATAATAGATTCTGCGTAACCGACACAAGTGGAGGACAACCCAAAGCTTGCCAAGCAAAAGAGGAAAAAATACTAATGGATGCACCTTCATCTATCAGTGTCTGAGGAATGTCTTGACCACAAACCTGTACTTTAATATTGAAAGGAATGTGAGAGGGAAGACGAGGTCCTTTTAGCACACCCCAATAAAAATGGATGGCCTCATAACTTGGAGGGGGTTCCATGGGAGAAGGAGGAATAGCCCCCGGCATTGGAAGATTCTGTATCAACGAGAAAAACATGGACAGTATCGGGTTTAGTCTCTAGCGGGAGAGTAGGATCGACTGATGGAGAGATCAAATCGACCACTTGGGTTTCATTCTCAAAGGGGAGAATGGGGTCGACAGGTGGAAATGAATTGACCACTTGGGTTTCACTCTCTACCGGGAGACTGGGATCGATCGAGGATGGGATCAAATCGACCAGTTTGTTAACACTCTCTAAGGGGAGAGTGGGATCGACCAAGGATGGGATCAGATTAACTACTTTGTCAACTGGTTCAATTAAGGACATTACTATATTGACCACTTGATCAACCAGACTGACCGAAAAGGGAACCAAATTGATCATTCCATCAACTACAAGTGGGTTCAGAGAAAGCTTGTGATAAGCAACTGGAAGTTGAGGCTGTGGAACCATCAGGTCTTCCAGTAATTTTGAGGCCTTGTCCATACGTGGGTAAATATGAGTTAGATGACACCCTTTGCATAACATACACAGGAACTTAGCTCTAATTTTCTTCTTCCCAACTATATCATGACTAGTCGATGGGAAGTCATCATCATGTTGTTCAGAGGCTAACGACATGGGTTGGCGAGGATGTGTAGACCATGCTTCTGTTACCTTGGATAGACTTGGGCAATCCTTAAGAAGATGGCTACCCTTACAAAGCCTACAAGGGTACTTGGGCTTACAGGTTGTTGGGGTGATCTTGACATCATCAACACTCCTAGCATGATTAATAGTAACTGGTTGTTTTCCAACATGTTTGACAGTGGTTGGAAGATTTCCTTCCTGGCCATGAGGGGGGAATATTTGCAGAATTTAAGACGAAAAAATGCCAAGAATCATGCAATTTCGCTACTTCAAATGCAAGGATGCCCCCAATCTAATATAAAACAAGAAATTAAATCTTTTTGTTTCAAAAATTTCACTAAAAGCAATAATGAACTTTGTTAAAACAAAGAAACCCAAACTAAATTTTTTTATTTTAAAGCGAACTATTCAGAAGAAATCTGATCTTTTCCTAAACAATTCTAAAGAAAATGCACGCTTTGTAACTGAAAGACACTCAAAGCAAGAGAATAATCCTTGAAAACCAAACAAATCAAAGATGGCTAAAAGTAACTCAAATAATGTCAAGAAGACTATAAACAGATCAATATAGGCTCCAAAAGTTCAATCTAGCAGATCAAAGCAAAACAGGGCTCAAAAAGACAGGAAGACCTAATCCAAAACTTTTATAAATGAGTTCGTAGCCTAGTAGTGGGGTACAATGCGATAGTTAGGGATTCACATAGTCTAGATACAAGCAGGGTGTGAGAAGGTCACACTAAACTGAGTAGTAGGGTGTGAACATCAATGATTCTCGCAGGCCACAGAGAGGTACAGTGTGAGAAGGTTTGTAATCAAGAAAAAATTGGAAAAAGGATAAAATTTTTGAGTGAACATTCAGATCCAGAGAGTCTGGATGGATCTCCCACAGACTCAGAGACCATTAACCAAGCAATCAAAGCAAGGGAAACTAGACTAACTAGGAAACAATCTGTTCCCCAACGGAGTCACCAATTTTGTTATCGGATAAATTGGTAGCTGCGAAAACTAACAGATCTCCCTAGATCCACCTAGATCTAGAACAAAACACACCAGAACATGATGCTTTCCTTAAGTTTTAAATATTGAATTTCCTAACTAAAGAGGGATAGGTGACATACCATTTAAATGTTGCTTCCTCTTTCCATCGCCATCCTATTTCTTCTCCAATGCTCATACAATGATGAACCTGCAAAAGAACACAACCATCCAAAGTGATAGAAATAGCATAAACTCAATATAAACCTATGTATGTGATCAAGGAATCATACAATAAAACACAAAAAGATTTATATGGAATAATTGTTTGCACCCTTTTCGTCACCTTGGTGAGCAAATAAAAGGTTCTTACATGCCCAGTTGGGTCTTGCTGAGCATGAAAGTTGTAGAGGAAAGAGTTAGAGAAAGAAAAACAAAACTATAAGCAAGAATTAAACTAATGAAAACTAAAATCATGAGCATATGGATAAAGAAATAACAAACACAAGAAGACCGATATCACCAATGTTTTTAGGATGATCAATTGATGAAATCAAAGCACAATGAAGAAAGGGGACTATGAGTCCCTTATTCCTGCAAAGGAAGGTTCTTGGGCCCTCACAAACTTGCTCTTCTTACAATAAGAAAATGAAAATGATGGTGAAAGAACTCCTAGCACATCCACTCAATGGAGAGGTGGATAGCTCAATAAAATGGTGCCAATGTGTTATTTCCAAGGAGTGAGTCCTTAAAACAATCTAGGCAGCATAAAATTACATGAAATTCCTTGAGAAAATGATGTTCCTTCATGGATTTTTATAGCATAGCATTGGGTAATTATGTAACTCCTTTGAAGTGTGAAAAGGGGTTCTTTAGGGCTTCATTAGGTCTTTGACCAGCCTACCATGTGGATTCAGCTTAGATTTGAGGGTCAAACCAGCTTGGGAGCTGATCCATAAGTGGTTGGGAGGCCGACCAATTAAATAAATGCGCCATTTAGCAGGTGCGCGGGTTTTTGCGCCAACAGCCGCGCATCGTGTGTGTATGCGCGCATGGTACATTTATGTTCCGTGCATGTGAGCACGCATCAAACTTCTGTAAAGTGCCCTTCAATTTTTGGTTACTTTGTATAGTTTTTGACCTTTTTGCAATGCTGTGAAATAAATTCAGTGCCATGAACAACTTTATTACTGTTTGACGATGCTGAATTTTTGTCGCCATGTGCGGATGAAATTTCAGTGATAACAGATGCCCCCTGATGGATGAGGTTAGGAGCAGACGTATAGCCAAAATCCATCAATGTTTCTTCTACTGAGAATGTTTTTGTAAGAGAGAGCAATAGTGGGACCATTCAGAGCGATCCGTTGGAGAAAAAAAGGAACTGGTAGGACCCGACCTTCTGAGAGTTGTGCAAAAAACTAGAAAACTGTGTGCAAACGAGGCAGGCATGCCCCATGCTCGTGTTAAGTAACTCTGAAAAAGATGACTGAAGTGGTGGTGTAGACAACTGCAGTGCCCTCGGGGGTGGTGATGATAAAGGCATAAGACAATTCTGCAAAGGAACATACTCTGAACAATAGGCAATGATCGCGGTAATAAGTAGAGGCGATGATGCAGGAATTGATGGCCCTACCCAGTTCAGAGGTATTCGGAAAATGGTAGAAATAACTGCAATAGTCGCAAAGTAAGACCCACCATAACATGAGAAAGTGTTGGCATCAAATGTTATGGGGGCCAATGACAACAGGGAGCAATGGTGTTTCACCCTATGCCGTCTGAGATCTCTCATTGAATGGAGAATGAGAATCAAGATACTGTCGCCCTTCTGGAAAATGGTGCTGATGTCGACAAAAGGGGGACGCAACTCCCAAAAGAAAAGGGCTTCATGGAATCTACTGAGGTGAGGAAGTGGCAGAGGTACATGGACGAAGTCAAGAAGTGGGAAGACTCAAGACGTCCCTTGGTTGGAGGATGTATGAGATGAAAAGTGGCCGCAACCGTATAACAAGGTTGAGTGTCAGGGGGACGACAAGACCGACGATAAGTTGTGCTAGAGGTGGGACAAGGTGAACAAATTCAGAGGGTAGAGGTAAGTGACTTGGGTAGTACTCTGAATATATGGACGATGCCGGCAAGGGTAGATGAGAAGAAATGCTCCAACCAAGGGTGACATGGGTTGCGCGTGGCCAAAATGAAGCAAGTCGCCAACGGTGACGGCAAAAGAAAATGTAAAGACTGGAAATACAGGAGGTTTGTACAATAAATAATGAATAATTTTGGGGAGAAATGTACAAATATAGAAACGGGTGCCCCAGTGTGAAATGTGTGCCCCAGGGAGGGTAGAATTGTCTTGGAAAGCTGATGAAGGGTGGGGGCCCCATTGGTGAGTTTCTGTATGAAGTAGGTGAAATGAAGATAGGTTCGCAGATGGGCAAATTGATTGTGGATGAAATGGAGGGTTCATGATCTTGCGGGGGTGCAGGTAAAAAGAATAGAACCATAAAGAGACGATCTGGGAGTCCATATGGGAAGCTAGCAAAATGAGGAGAAGAAGTATGTGGCTGATTCACGACATGATGAAAGACTATGGGGAATCCCATCCCTAAAGGGTAATGAAGAACAACATGGGTGTCAAAAAGTTCCAAAAGGTGCTATGAATGGGACAACTCATATGGGTGAGAATGCTACCGGGTGACAGTACCGTAGGTGCAAATGGAGGCGTGGGTACTGCAGAGCCAGAAATGAGGATCCTAAAGGTCAATATCATAGGGTGTGACTGGAAATGTAAATGCAATAGAGCGGGAGAGACTACATGCCAGTGTTGAATATATACCTGAAGGGATGATGTTGATGATCGATGAGCAAGTACCTGCGCACATAACAACCAAATACCCAAAGTGAACAATGTCTGAAGAGAATCAAAGATATGAGCATGTATTTGAAAAATGTGACAATGCGTGTGCGTACCTGACTATGATATGAAAAAAAAGGCGCCCCGGGGGCTCAGGATGAAAAGTGACCCAGGGACAACTATGATGTAGGTGGGGGGATGCTGATCCCGTGGCTGAAGACGGTTTGAAAAATGGACACATTGGGCTCTCGGAATGGTGAGTGGGAGTTTGGCAAAAGGCCTATATATAGCTGTAGGGCCCACATTGCCACCTCATTTGTACCTGCTGCAATAGTGACTGGACGAGGAATTTTCAGAGGAGATTTGGAGATTGGGGGAGGACGAGGCATCTGATCGACATTTTTCTAGTATCAGGTTAGTGGTCTGATCATCTTGCATAGAAATAGGTTTTCAATTTTTGGGCAATACGGGGGGCCGTACAGGGGTAGTTAGGGGTTTTTGAGGGGGTGGGGGGCCCACATGCGTGGGTGATTCGGTGAAAGGCACACATACGTGCGTGCCTGTAAACCGAACATACACGCATGTGTGCACGGTAGGTGGAATTTAAGGCACGCTCGAGGGCGCGCCTGTGAGTTGAACAGGCGCGCATCAGTGCACGCCTATGAGTTGTACAGGCACACACCTATGCACGACTGTATGGTGAATAAGCGCGCTCAGGGACACGCCTGTGTAGTGAACAGGCCCGCATATATGCGCACCTGTATAGTGAATACATATATGCACGCCTGTATAGTGAACAGGTGCACATGTGTGCGCGCCTGTGGGCGAGAAAAAACCGTGCCTATGAGGCAAGGTTGTAAGGGTAAAAACGAGTCTTTTTGATGCTGTTGATGGGTATCTGAGCTGATATAGGAATCTGTGTTGTGTGTAGGTGGCCAACAGTGAGGATGTATGTGCGGTGGCGAGAGTGAGACTGGGCCCAGTTGCGAGATGCTGTGGCAATTGCGGGGCCTGAGGTGTGAGCAACTTTAGCAACTTGTGGGTTGCTAAAGTTTTTTGAGTGCCCGTTGATACGGGAACATGAGTATTTACTACAGTTCCTGCTCTAGATGTGGATTCTAGAGCTTCATTGCTTCCTCGTGCGAGGAGAGCAGATCCCCTTCACTGCGGTGGAGGATGTATATTTCCTGACTGGGCTCCCCTTTCGGGGAACGCCCCTCCCGACAGAGCCTATGCTGCCGAGGGAGACAACTCTTGTTACCATTGGTCGGAGATACTGCTTAGGGGAGAACTTCATGTCTGGGACTGTGGTGAGCGTGAGTGCTATAGACTCCTTGACTCATCGTTGCATAGCGACGATGATCGTTCGTGTATACGGGTCACTTGCAACCCAACGGATTAGTGGTGGCCAGCTGCTGGTGCTGGAGAGAGTGGTGGGCGGTGAGCAGTTTGCGTGGGGACTGATGCTGCATGCGTGGATGATCGCGCAGTTGGATCACTGTCGGTCCACAGGTGTAGGAGAGTTCACCTTTGGGTCGATCCTAGTGGCATGGTTCTTGGAGAGGGTGCCGATGTTGCGTCCGCGGGTTCTACTAGAGATGCCGGGGGCATGAGAGCTGCGATTGAGGCAGTGGTATTCAGTTTTGGTTTGCCACGGTGGTGGCGAAGGTGGGCATTAATTTTTTGCAGAGGCTGCACAGATATGGAGGCAGATGTCGTAGGTAGTACTCCGGTACCCCTATGCGGGGGTTGACTTCTAGGGTGACCCGAACATGGTGCTACCTCCTGGGGAGGTTTTCGACCATCGAGGTACATTTAGTATTGTGTATGTTTTTTATTTATGTTGTTTTGTGAGATACCAGTCCATATGTATGTGATATAGATGCTGATACTATCTGTTTGTTGGTTGTTTTGTGTATGTGCAGATGTGGCACCTCGCGGGCGCGAGGTGGAGATGCAGAGAGTGTCGGTGCAACGAGAGCTGGAGAGACTGCCTCATGGAGAGAGACGTCGGTGGGATGATGCTGTGGGGCGACCATCAGAGCCCAAGAGGGCGATGAGGAGGCACCGATTCGATGACCCTGGTACAGGGCCATCACACGCTCCTCCGGCGGTGACCGGAGTTGATTTTGAGGATATACGCCCTCGTCTGGAGATGGTGTTGTAGGACGTGCCTGAGGGCATGTGGACACGGATCCAGGATGAGAGCTTCCTGGAGCAGTGAGTGGGGGTGCCGCCACCATGGCGGGGCATAGTGCGGCGAGCAGCAGTGATGGCTGCGATGACTAGTGGATGCCTACTGCCGGGGTAGGAGGGTCCTGTGGGTGGTCCTCCACCATCGCCTGGGGTAGGTGGGGGTGGGCCACCACCTCCTCCTGAGGGAGGAGCAGGTGGGGGTGTGATAGAGGCCCCCTGATGTATGATGTATATTTTTGTTGTTTATAGGTTGATGAGCCGGTTTTTGTACTGAGGTGTTGTGCTGGCCTACGAGTCCATGTATTTTTGTATGTAAACATTCGGATGGCTTGATAGGCCTTATATATATGAGTATACATATTTTGAGATCCTAATGTTGTCTACATGTGTTTTTTGTTGTTGATGATGATGATGTCTATTCTATCTATATGCTGTGATAGGATTTGTGAGATGTTTATGTATGTGTAGCTTGATGTGATATATGCCAATCTAACACCATGTTAGCTATTTCATCTGTTGTTTGATTCAATTGTCTTGAAATATGTGTAAATGTAATGGAATCAAAATGTCGAGATAATAATCTAACCTGCAGGTATTTGTGAAAGAGGCACGGATCGCGTACACGGTAAACATTATTGAGGTAGAGAACGACTAGTTGAGAGTCAAGGAAGATGCTAAGGTTGCGAATATGATGACGCTGGGCGTCGGCTAGGAGGCCAATGACCGCAGTGTATTCGGCTTGGTTGTTGGTTGCTGGTCCCAAACAGATGCCGCTTGAATGTAGTATTTCATGTGAGGGGGTATACAAATCCCAAGCCGCCGAAGCGAGATTTTGTGTCCAACGGCTGGCGTCGTCGGCGTAACCAATGTGGTAGGTTGGTGGAAGAAACATCTGTCAATAGCACAAAGGGTAGTTTAGATGGGAGGGTAGGAAAAAAAAGATTAAAAACACTAAAAAAGAAGAAAAAATAACCTAAAGTAGAATGACCATTTCTAAGCATAAAACTTCTTGAGGTATAACCCATTGACGGGTTCCTTGAGGGAGAGGCCTTCGGGGGAGGCCAGGATGTATGCACCTTTGGTGAGGCAATGTTGGATGATGTAAGGGCCATGCCAAAGTGATTCAAATTTTCCATGGCCAAAGGTATCATGGGCGATATCATAGGCCAGGACGAGGTCGCCTTCGCCTTGGACGAGGTTGACATGGCGATCAAAGTTAGCCTTGGATCGTTTTTTAGCTGCCTCGTTGTTCTGTAAGGAAGATCGATGATATTCATCCAGAGACTCCAAGTTCAGCAAGCGCTACTCCATTGGAGCAGTGTCAGGTAAAAGCTCAATTGCGGTGTGTAGGGTGGGAATTTCGCACTCGATGGGTAGAGTTGCCTCGACCCCATGGACTAAATGAAATGGCATGAAACCTGTAGCGGTCTTTACTGACGTTCGATAAGCCCATAGCACAAAAAATAAAATATGATGCCAATTGGTTTTATGTTTATTAACCGTGCGCTGTAACATGGTCTTGAGGACTTTGTTCACTGCCTCGACCTGTCCATTGGACTGAGGGTAATATGGTGAGGCAAAATCGTGAGAGAAGCCTAATCGAGATGAGAGTTAGACAAAGATATCATTCTCGAAGTGTTTCCCATGGTCGGAAACAAGTTGGAGTGGTACTCCAAAATGGGATATGATGTGGTTAAAGAAAAAACGCGCTGCAGTGTTAGCGATGTTGTTGAAAGTGGGCATAGCTTCGGCCCATTTGGTGAAGTAATCCATGGCGAAAACAATGTATTTGTGACCATTGCTGGAGGGGGGATTACAAGTCATAAAGTCGATGCCCCATTTGAAAAAAGGGCCCGCTATAATGACAGGGTGGAGAAGGGCGAGGGGGGGCTCGGGCTTTGGTGGCATAGAGCTGACATTGCTCACATCGTTTCACGGCATGGATGCAATTGTGAAACAGGGTAGGCCAAAAGTAACCAAATCAGATAATTTTTTGAGCCGTGGATATACCCAAAAGATGGCCCCCACAAGCGTCGCTGTGGCAGTCGTTTAAGACTCTGTCGGCCTCGTCAATAGTCAGGCAACGACGAAGAATGGTGTCGACACCCCATCGATATAGGATGTCTCCGATGAGGAGATAGCGGGGGGCATGATGGAGAATACGCCGAAGATCATCTCGTGATAGATGGTTACCAAAATTTTGAGTTCGTAGGTAGATGAGAAGGTTGTCATACCAAGGATCATCGGAAGCGATGTAAAAGAGATTTTCATCAGGAAAGTCGGTGTTGACGGGGGCACTGGTGGTGTCATAGGGGAGGGCGGTGACAAGTTCGACGAGAACAAGGGCCTTCTTACTCTTAGGGGTGGAAAAATTGAGGTCGTACTCCTAAAGGATAACGATCCATCGAGCAAAATTTGCCATTAACTTGTCGACGACTGAGCAAATATTGCATAGGGTTGGAATCTGCGACGACCTTGGTGGTGCGAAGAAGAATGTAATGACACAGTTTCTGGACTGCGAGGACAACGACAAGAGAAAGTTTTTCTTCGTGTTTTTACTTCAAGGGTGGTCCTAAGAGGTTCTTACTAATGTAGTAAATGACATGTTCATGATTGTCATATCTGAGCTGGACGAGGATGCCGGCTACTGATACAACGAATGCTGATACGTAGAGGATGTAGTCGCGATTGTAGTCAGGTGCACTAATCAAAGGTGCATTCGAAAGCGCTGCTTTAAGATCATCAAATGACTGTTGGGCATAGTCGTCCCAATGAAAAGGGATGTTGTGATGTAGTAAGCGAAGGAAACTGTGTGTGCATATGGTGTAATCAGGAACAAAGCATCTAAGAAAGTTAGCTTTGCCTTGTAGACTCTGAAGTTGTCGTAAATTCCGAGGAGGTGTAATTTCGGTGATAGCTTTGACTTTGAGGGGGTCCATGGTAATACCTCTTTGGGAAATGATAAAACCGAGGAGGTGCCCATGCGGTGACGCAGAACACGCACTTGAGAGGATTCAAGCAAATGTTGTACTGGCGACACCGTTGAAAGATGATTTGTAAATCATCGAGATGCTGGGTGCGCTTCTTGGATCGAGCTGTGAGGTAGTCCAAGTATGCGAGGATGATTTTAGCCAGATCATGGAAGATGTATGTCATTGCCCACTGGAAGGTTGCGCCGACATTTTTTAATCCGAAAGGCATGACACGATATGAAAAAGTACCCCATGAGGTAATGAATGTAGTTTTATACTGATCTGCTGGGTGGATTTGAATTTGGTTATAGCCAGAGAATCTGTCCATAAAGGAGAGAGAATAATTTGATCAATGAAAGGCGTTGGAAAGTTGTCTTTGGGACATGTGTTATTGAGATCACAGAAGTCTATGCAAACGCGGATAGTGCCCTATTTTTTGTTGACGGGTACGGGGTTGGAAACCCATGAAGTGTAAGTGATGGGGTAAATAAACCCAGCCGTACGTAATTTGTCAATTTTGGCTTTGATAGCCGCAACCTTGGATGGGTGTAGCGGTCACTGTTTCTGGCGAATTGGTGTGATGTCAGCCCAGGCGTTGATGTGATGCTCGACAATAGAGGGGTCAAGGCTAGGCATTTTTATGTATGACTAGGCAAAAATATCCCTATATTCTTGGAAGAGGGCTTTATATGCGGCGATTTCCTGAGGAGTGCAAGCAGCTCCAATGCCGTTTTTAATGGAAATGTCGATTTTGATGGTGGGGGAAATGTTGGCCATATTACCTTCTTCAAAAGCGTCAGGGGCAGGAATGGGATTGTTGAACCAATCGATAGGCCCGAATGGGATAAAATATTTGGTTTCGACCATGTAAATGGGGTTTGGTTTAGGAGGCATGAGGGTTTCCTGTGGAAGGAAGAGTGCACGATGATGTAGTGCGTCCCAGGGAGAGTTGGGGCATTGTAGCTCTTCGAGTATTTCCTCGTCACATTGGAAACGATGGGAATATAAGGGGTCGTGAGAAGTGACCTCCGTGATGGAGTGGTTTCCCCCTGTTGGAGAAGTAGAGGGAGCAATGTTAGGCAAGGGTGAGGGTTCACTTGACATGAACCCTATGTTGAAGTACTGAGGGGTACCCATGGTGGTTGGGTGGAGAGTTTCCATAGGGGAATGAGAAGGAGAGTTGGGTGGGTTATGGGGTAAATCCTCAGATACATCATCTAAGAACCAAGGAGGTGTTGGGAGTGATTCAGGCTTAGGAGAAATGACATGAAGATCCGCTAGTGACAAGGTAAGGTCATTGGTCATCTCTGTGGGTTGGTGAAGCAGGGCCAATTGACGTTGCCTGTATGCAAGGATCATAGGACACTGGTATGTAAAATAAGACAATGAATCATAGAGAGAGAAAGGGCATCTCATACGTTCATTGACTGAAGTGGTGACATAACGGATGTCAGTGATATTTGTTGGAGAGGACGTAGCAGGGCGTGGGTTGTTCTGGAAGTTTTGGCGTACAGCAGCTAATGTCTGCCGGAAGCATGGCAATGCTGGGAAATGATGGGTATAATGGCCATACTCTGAATAGATAGTGCAAGCAAATTTGGTCCTCAACCCTTTACTACTGGAAGGTTGGGTGGTAGTAGTGGGAATAGCAGTAGTGACGGGTGTTGCGGGAGGTTGATGGAGGGGAGTCAAATTCCGTAATTCTAGTAGTGATGGGAAGTTGTTGGTTTGGTGATCCTCTTTCTCACATAGTGTGCAAGGTGGTGGGATGCGTGGAGGAAGTGGAGCTATGGGATCCTTCTTCTTTCTCCTGCCCCCAGCTGTAGCAGGGGGGTTAGGGAGTATGGGGGTAGTGGGGGTAAGGACGGGAATCGTCATGGGGAGGCCTTCCTGTGGAGGAAGGGATGGGCGAGGGACCTTCTCAGGTGGATGTAAATACCACACTGGGATTGCTAACACCATATTAGGTAGTGTGAGTGTTGCGGCTACCTAGAAAGATTCGATACCGGGTGGAGGGTAAAAGAAGGGAATTTGAGTGAGGGGTTGGGGAACTGTCTCCAAAAGGGGACTATGCCCCTGAGGGGATGTGGATTCGTGGACCGTAGGGGTCGACGAGTGCACAAGAGGATCCTATGGGAGTGGTTCTGCGACTATTGAGACGTCAGGAATGACTGTAGCCTCCTGAGGAGAACGAGCATCCTCTGTGTGAGTTCCGTTAGATGAGATGACACATACTTGATTAGGGGGAAGGAGTGGTGGTGCTCCATGGTATGTCCCTAATAAGGATGGATCTTTGAAAATCATAGGACCCATCTCTACGAGTGGGTATGTGTCGTGTTTGGTGTGGATGAGAGGAAGAATGTTATTGAGGTTGGCAGATGGGTTAGGATCATAATGTGAGACTTGGTCGATGGTCACAATCTTCCCATTATGGGGGAACATGATTGTCCGAAAGACGGATGATGCCACTGCCTTCATAGGATACATGTAGCTACGTCCAAACAAGATATTGTAATCGAGCGGAGCGTTGATAAATTCGATGTCATTGAGAATAGTTTTGCCCTCGAGTTCCACTGGGACATTTTGGAAGAGCCCTTCAGGAGATGATGGTCGTTCGTCATAAGCTCGTAATGTGATGGCGGAGGGTATGAGTTCCAAGGAACCAAGTTTCTGCCATACTATTTTGGACATGATGCATGTAGATGCCCCTTCATCGATGATACACCGATGAATGATGATGTTCCGTATTTTTACTGGTATTTGAATAGCGACCAAGGCGGGAAGATGAGGTTCGCAACTATCAAGATCAAAGGTGATGAGTCGAGTATCTGTAGGGTTGACTGCTCCCAAGGCAGAAAGTAGTGATTTCCGCTGCATAGGGAAAGTTTGGAGGACTTCTAAAACTGACATGGCAGTCGGGGATTGCGCTAAGTCATATACCAAACTATAATTATGAGTTACCCTAGCTTGTGGGTTGTGAACATTCCTGCGCAAGGGGATGCAAGGGATGCGTAATGGTGGTTCGGCGGAAGGGTGAGGGATCACCAACGGGGGTCCCGTCGGTGTAGGGTTTGTCTCTGGAGAGATAGGAGTAGACTCAGCTGGTGTCTGATATTGGCGATTTCGTGTTTGAAGAAGGATTTCTTCCTCACTAGTAAGGAGAATTGTACACTCTGCTGGATTGTTGGGGTTGTGGTATTGACCCACTTGAGGTGGGGGATGCTGTGTGTCCTGTTGGGTGTTTATCACCCCTTGATGTGGGATAGGATTTTGCAACACGGCGGGAGGGGGTTGTTGCGCGTATTGTTGTGGTGCCTGTTGAGGGGCAGTTTGTGCAGGAGAAGGGGGAAGCCTCCCAGAGTCTTTCAACCATTTGAAATCAACGATCTGGGGGAAATGGTGAGTTTAATGACCGAACTCACCACAAAGGGCACAAGGGAAGATGGTTTTAACATTATTTCTCCCTTGGCGTTTGTTTTTATTTCCCCCTTGGGGGTTTTGGTTCCCTTGGTTCTGGTTGCCCCCAGTGGGTTGATGCTGTGGGGGTTGATTCCCACCTTGACCAAGGTTATTGTTATGCCTGTTCCATCCTTTCTTCTTAGCATTGTTCGATGGATGAGTTGGATTGGCTGTGTTCAACTGTTCAAAATTTTGGTATTGTTGAGCTGCAGAGGGTTGAACAAAATTTAACCCCGCATGAGGATGTGGGGGAGCCATGGGTTGTGGGGGACCAGGAAATGGAACATATGGATTTTGTGGAGGTATCGGTCCATAAGGTAGATAGGAAGGCATAGTTCTCTCACTATTACTATAAGCTGACGTTGAGGGGGTACCACTGTGTGGGGGAATAGGTGGATGTGTGGGAGGTTCTGGTGGTGGTCCACTGATGGGTGGAGGTATAGCAATAGGGTATGGCTATTGATAAGGGGGTGGGGGGTAATAAGAAGTGCCCCCATAGGCTGGCGGGTATTGAGGTGTTCCATACATCGGTGGTGGTTGGGGTTGTGGACCATGGTGTGTGGTGGCACCTATT
>JZKD02S0078994.1:137067-151610 GCA_000966675.3 Picea glauca | reverse complement strand
CATGTGGGCATGTATGGGCCCGTTACAAACCTTTAAACTCTCCTAGTGTTTTGATCTAAGAAAGCGAAATTCTAAACATTATCCTATCTTTGTGACATGTGGGCATGTATGGGCCCATTACAAATTTAAGATATGTTTGAAAAATGAAACTAAGAGGGGTCCCAAAAAGGGTCGTTGTCCTCTCCTAAAGGTTTTTGAAATTTTGTTAAGGGAGATGAGGTTGTTTTACAACCTCTTTCTGATTCTCAAGATCATTTGAACGCACGAGAGAAGAGCATACTCAAGGGTTGTTACTTCAACTTCTAGTCCCAAATGTGAGTTAGATGTGATTAAATATGATTTGTCCACTTATGTTTGTAAATCAAAACTAGCCATCCATGTGGCAAAAAGCAAAGAAGGGAAATTGATTTTTATCCTCCTAAGTGCCTATGTTTGGTTGACTAACCCCTTTATATTATGAGGGGACTAAGTGTAACGTAGCTTTACAACATTTTTGACAACATATTTAAGAAGGAATATGGCCTTTCCCACACCCAAAGCACTTACAATGAACAATTTTAATCAAATGCGCTACCCCTAGTGCAGACAGAGGCGCACAGAGCACAGGTGCGCGAGCAGAGTTGAGACAGAAAGCGCATGCGCACAGAGAAAATCCGTTATGAAAGTGCATGCGTGCACGATGCGCGACTGTGGGGTGGAATACCCGCGCACCTGTGACAAACGACCGAGAAAGAAAATCCAGATGGATTTCTCTCAATTCTCCTGTGAATTGACTGGTTAGTAGGTTAGCAGAGGCCAGTTTGTGCACCTGCAAGTTAAACAAACTAAAAGGAAAGCAAAATAAACCCAAATGGGGGAGGAATTGATACCTTTTCCCCAGTGGAGTCACCAATCTGTTTGCACCCTTTTCGTCACCTTGGTGAGAAAATAAGAGGTGCTTACATGCCCAGTTGGGTCTTGCTGAGCATGACAACTGTAGAGGAAAGAGTTAGAGAAAGAAAAACAAAACTATAAGCAAGAATTAAACTAATGCAAACTAAAATCATGAGCATATGGATAAAGAAATAACAAACACAAAAAGACCGATATCACCAATGTTTTTAGGCTGATCAATTGATGAAATCAAAGCACAATGAAGAAAGGGGACTATGAGTCCCTTTTTCCTCCAAAGGAAGGCTCTTGGGCCCTCACAAACTTTCTCTCCTTACAATAAGAAAATGAAAATGATGGTGAAAGAACTCCTAGCACATCCACTCAATGGAGAGGTGGATAGCTCAATGAAATTGTGCCAATGTGTTATTGCCAAGGAGTGAGTCCTTAAAACAATCTAGGAAACATAACATTACATGAAATTCCTTGAGAAAATGATGTTCCTTCATGGCTTTTTATAGCATAGCATTGGGTAATTATGTAACTCCTTTGAAGTGTGAAAAGGGGCTCTCTAGGGCTTCATTAGGTCTTTGACCAGCCTACCATGCGGATTTAGCTCAGATTTGAGGGTCAAATCGGCTTGGGAGCTGATCCATAAGTGGTTGGGAGGCCGACCAATTCAATAAATGCACCGTTTAGCAGGTGTGCGGGTTTTTGCGCCAACAACCGTGCATCGTGCGCGTATGCGCACATGGTACATTTATGTTTCGCGCATGTGCGCGTGCATCAAAATTCTATAAAGCGCCCTTCAATTTTTTGTTACTTTGTATAGTTTTTGACCTTTTTTCAATGCTGTGAAATAAATTTAGTGCCATGAACGACTTTATTATTGTTTGACGATGCTGAGTTCTTGTCGCCATGTGCGAACGAAATTTCAGTGATAACAAGAATCATAATACTGTATCATATTAAATGTGAAAGAGATATTACAACCATGGCCTTGATGTTGTAAGGTCCTTTCCAATTATCCTTCATTCCCCACACACTTCTTACTCCAAGGATTCTAAGACCATGGATCTGATTGCTACTCATAATCTATCTTGACAAAGCAAATCTGAAAGCCACTCTAACCAAGCTAACAATCCCAAGCCAAAAACAACTTAGACCTTATCCATGAGAGATCCTCTCCTTTTATAATATGAAGAGGATAAGGTGAGGAGGTTATGATGATCCCACTAAATCATGAAAGTGAGTAAGATCCAAACCATTTGGATCCCACCTCACCATGGAAGTTTCTTCTTCTAGAAGATTCGAGAAAATGCTCATTTTTCCCACGTGTAAGCATTCTCTCACCCTTCCTATGGAGTAGACTGCAAAATCCTTGTGACCTAGCTATGATGCAGCCTACGAGAATCAGGCATTCTCACACCCTAGCCATAATGTAGCCTGAGAACTTCCTTTTTTATAGGGCTTTTACAAAGGAAAATGCAACTTCTTTTCTAAGGAAAAGTTCTTCTCACTTCCTTCTTCAGGAACTCAGGCCACTGACCCCTCTGAAGGAAACATATAGGTTTACATCATTAACGGTCATAGGGATGACAAAAATAATGTGTAATAGAGAGCCCCCCAAAGTATGAAGTTAGAACAGAGTGATAGCTGAAATACTTTGTCAAGTGTGTGTAGGGAACAAGGAATAGTCGGTCGGAAACCTGCCAACAAAAAAGGAAATATTGTACAATAATATATCATCACTGAGGTAGGAATTCCCATACTCAGAATACAAATGAATCAGAGCATAAATGCTGACATGCGAAGATCCAGGTCAAGTAAGACAGGTCATGGCCACCAAACATACATTGTGGATCCACGCCATTATGACTCAAATCTGAACATAGCCACCAAAAATACACTATGGATCTATGTGTTAAAGACTCAAATTTGAACATAGCCATGAGACATAGAATGTGGATCTATGCAACAGTACAAACTGAATATACTCCAACACAACCTGGACACAAGGCGAGTGAAAGGGTGTCATCTTCAAAAGAGACTCTTCCATGGAATACAGGTTTAGACATATTTCTTTCCCAATTTTTTCCCCCACCATCTCTGGTGAGTACTTCTTTATTTTTACACAAACTTGAGGAGGATAACATATGCTTTTAATGTAAGCTCATCCTTTGGATGAGTCCCTCGGAGTATGTTTAACGAACCCTAGGAAGGAGTGGTTCGATCCCATATAGGCCTTTTGATGTTTTTTTTACGAGTCCAAAGAAAGAAAACTCATGGGTTTTTCATGTTTAGAGAATCTAAAAAACACTTAAAGAAAACTCTAGTCCCATATGGGCCTTTCAATGTTTGTTTTACGAGTCAAAAGAAAGAAAACTCAGGGGTTTTTCATGTTTTGAGAGTCTGAAAAACACTTAAAGAGAACTCTCCCAGTTCCTTTCTCGTAAATTAGTTCGACGAGACCGGAAATTTGATAAACTATTGCTCACTGAACGTTTTCTTCAAATACTTTTATGAGCGTGAAAAGAACAAGATCGCCCGACAATCTTTTCATGTTTAGAGTGTCTAAAAAGAGCTTAAAGGGAACTCCAGAGGGTTCCTTTTTCGTATAACCTTTACGAGTATGAAAAAGTGATAAAATTATACTTGGTTACATTCTCATTGATTTACGAGAAAGAGAAAGAACAAAGACTAAGCTCGGTAACTTATTCTCATATATTTACAAGCATGAGAAAGAACAAAGACTAAGCTGGGATTGTTTTCATTTTTACGCAGGCTTTAGAACAAAACAAAACTATGCTTGGACTTGGTTTCATTTTTTATGCAAGCTTGAACTAGAGGAAACTATGCTTGAACCTGGTTTCATTTTTTATGCAAGCTTGAACTAGAGGAAACTATGCTTGAGGTAAGTCGTTTCATTTTTACAAAAGCTTGAACCGTAGAAAACTATGCTTGCGACTTCACAACGCATCACACAGAGATGGTTGGTACTTATCCCCCAGCTTAAGAAGCTAGCAGTTTAACTTTAGCATGAAGTCCAGAGGCCGAAGCCAAATGCCCCCCAAGCTTTGTTTCGTCCAACTGTAAAGGAGAATGAAAGGAAGCTTCAAATACTAGACGAAGGAATTGACTCAAACAGAGAGGGGGAAGACTATTTCATTTATTAATGAGCTTGGCACAGAAACAAGAACTATGATCATAACCTTTGTTTCATTTTTTAACGAGGTTTCCACAGAGATGAAAAAAATATCCTCGTAAGTGGTTTCATTTTTTAACAAGCTTGAAATCAGAAAACCATGTACGAAGACCTCTGTTTCATTTTTTAAAGAGGTTTCCTCAGAGATGCAAAAACTATCCTCAGAATCTCTCTTCTTGATCATTGATTCCAAGAGGACAATACTCCGGAATGACACCATGTCAAGGGACAAACTCGGTCATGGCTTCCAAGAGGTCTTCACTGGAAGGAAGAAACACACTTTGGAAGGACACCATGTTGAGGGTCATGACAGGAGTAAAGAGATTAGTCTCTAATAAACCTATCGAAGAGATCACCATGTCAACTATTGGATCTAAGTCATCAGAAGTTGAAGTCATGGGAGACAACGCCACATAATTGACATGTGGCAGGAGGGATAATGTCTTCATATAAGAACCATTTAGGGAGGCAATCCAGGCCAGGTCAATGAATGAAATTTGATCAACAGTCACAACTCTACAATCGTGAGGGAACGATATTACGAAAAAATGTAGACACAATAGCTTTCATGGCATAGACATAATATCGCCCAAGTAGTAAAGAAAAATCCAAGGGGTCTTGGACTACCATGATGTCAATAAAGACAGTTTTGCTTCCCAAAGTTACAGGAAATTGAGGAAGGGTCCCTAAAGGTTGATTGGTTCTTCTGTTAAAAGCTAACATATTCTGCGTAACCGACGCAAGTGGAGGACAACCCAAAGCTTTCCAAGCAAAAGAGGACAAAATACTAATGGATGCACCTTCATCTATTAGTGTCTGAGGAATGTCTCGACCACAAACCTGTACTGTAATCTAGAAAGGAATGTGAGAGGGAAGATGAGGTCCTATTAGCACACCCCAATCAAAATGGATGGCCTCATAACTTGGAGGGGGCTCCATGGGAGAAGGAGGAATAGCGCACGACATGGTAGATTCTGTATCAACGAGAAAAACATGGGCAATATCAGGTTTACTCTCTAGTGGGAGAGAAGGATCAACCAATGGAGATATCAGATCGACCACTTGGGTTTCATTCTTGAAGGGGAGAATGGGGTCGACAGGTGGAAATAGATCGACCACTTGGGTTTCACTCTCTTATGGGAGAGTGGGATTGACCGAGGATGGGATCATATCAACCACTTTGTTAACACTGTCTAAAGGGAGAGTGGGATTGACTGAGGATGGGATTGGATTGACTACTTTGTAAAATGGTTCAATTAAGGACATGACTAGATTGACCACTTGATCAACTAGACTGACCGACAGGGGAACCCGATTGATCATTCCATCAACTACAGGTGGGTTGAGAGAAAGCTTGCGATAAGTAGCTGGAAGTTGAGGTTGTGGAACATTCATGTCTTCCAGTAATTTCGAGGCTTTGTCCATACGAGGGCAAAGATGAGTTAGATGACGCCCTTTGTATAACATACACGAGAACTTGGCTCTAATTTTCTTCTTCCCAAATATATCATGACTAGTCGATGGGAAGTCATCAACATGCTGTTCAGAGGCTAACGACATGGGTTGGCGAGGATGTGTAGACCATGTTTATATAACCTTGGATAGACCAGGGAAATCCTTAAGAAAATGGATACACTTACAAATCCTGAAAGGGTACTTGGGCTTACAGGTTGCTGGGGTGATCTTGACATCATCAACACTCCCAACACGATTAATAGTAACTAGTTTTTTTCCAACATGTTTGACAGTGGTTGGAAGCTTTCCCTCCAAGCCATGAGGGGGAAAATTTTCGAAATTTAAGGCAAAAAAATGCCAAAAATCATGCATTTTCGCTACTTCAAATGCAAGGATGCCCCCAATCTAATATAAGGAAAGAAATTAAATCTTTTTGTTTCAAAAATTTGACAGAAAGAAATAATGAACTTTGTTAAAACAAAGAAACCCAAACTAAAAGTTTTCTTTTAAAGTGAACTATTCAAAAGAAATCTAATCTTTCCCTAAACAATTCTAAAGAAAACACACACTTTGTAATTGAAAGAAACTCAAAGAAAGAGACTAATCCTTCAAAACCAAACAAAACAAAGATGGCTAAAAGCAACTCAAAGAATGCCAAGAAGACTATAAACAGATAAATATAGGCTCCAAAAGTTCAATCCAGCTAATCAAAGCAAAACTGGGCATCAAAAAGACAGGAAGACCTAATCCAAAACTTTTACAAATGAGTTCACAGCCTGGTAGTGGGGTACATTGAGAGAATTAGGGATTCTCGCAATCTAGATACAAGTAGGGTGCGAGAAGGTCACACTGAACTGAACAATAGGGTGTGAACATCAATGATTCTCCTAGGCCATAGAGAGGTACAGTGTGAAAACATTTGTAGTCAAGAAAAATTTGGAAAAAGGACAAAATTTTTGAGTGAACATTCAGATCCAGAGAGACTGGATGGATCTCCGACAACCTCAGAGACCATAAATCAAGAAATCAAAGCAAGGGAAACTATATTAAATATGAAACAATCCGTTCCCCAGTGGAGTCACAAATTTTGTTATTGGGTAAATCTGTAGGTGCAGACACTAACGGATCTCCCTAGATCCACCTAGTTCTAGAACAAAACACACCAGAACATGACGCTTTCGTTAAGTTTTAAATATTGAATTTACTAACTAAAGAGGGATGGGTGACATACCATTTAAATGTCTCTTCCTCTCGCCATCGCCATCCTAGATCCGTTCCAACGCTCATACAATGATGAGGCTGCAAAAGAACACAACCATACAAAGTGATAGAAATAGCATAAACTCAATATAAACCTATGTATGTGATCAAGGAATCATACAGTAAAACAAAACAGTCTTTATAGGAAAGAAATATTACTGTAACATATTAAATGTGAAAGAGATATTACAACCATGGACTTGATGTCATAAGGTCCCTTCCAACTGTCCTTCATCCCCCCCACACTTCTTGCTCCAAGGATTCTGAGACCATGGATCTGATAGCTACTCACAATCTATCTTGAAAAAGCAAATCTCAAAGCCACTCTAACCAAGCTAACAATCCCAAGCCAAAAACAACTTAGCCCTTCTCCATGAGAGCTCCTCTCCTTTTATAAGATGAAGAGGATAAGGTGAGGAGGTTAGGATGATTCCACTAAATCATGAAAGTGAGTAAGATCCAAATGATTTGGATGCCACCTCACCATGGAAGTTTCTCCTTCTAGAAGATTCGAGAAAACACTCGTTTTTCCCACGTGTAAGCATTCTCACACCCTACCTATAGAGAAGACTGCGAACTCCTCATGACCTATCTATGATGCAGCCTATGAGAGTCAGGAATTCTCACACCCTAGCTATAATGCAACCTTCGATCTTCCTTTTTTAGAGGGTTTTTACAAAGGAAAATGAAACTTCTTTTCTCAGGAAAAGTTCTTCTCCCTTCCTTCTTCAGGAACTCAGGCTACTGACCCCTCTGAAGGAAACATATAGGTTTACATCATTAATGGTCATAGGGATGATGAAAATAATGTGTAATAGAGATCCCCCCAAAGTATGAAGTTAGAACAGAGTGATAGATGAAATACTTTGTCGAGTGTGTGTAGGGAACAAGGAACAAGTGGTCGGAAACCTGCCAACAAACAAGGAAATACAGTACAATAATATATCATCACTGAGGTAGGAATTCCCATACTTAGAATAAAAATGACTCAGAGCATAAATGATGACATGTGAAGATCCATGTCAGGTAAGACAAGTCATGGCCACCAAACATACATTGTGGATCCACGCCATTATGACTCAAATCTGAACATAGCCACCAAAAATACACCGTGGATCTATGTGTTAAAGACTCAAATTTGAACATAGCCACAAGACATACAATGTGGATCTATGCAACAGTACAAACTGAATATGATCCAACGCAACCTGGATCTGTCAGAAAATATCCAGGGTCTTCATCTCCACCACTCTATAGTACAAATCTAACCATGTGAATACATTTGTCGAAGTCGAACATTGTAGAAACCACTTGATTACCAGTTGTTCGTGAATATCATTAACAAGTGCGAGAGAAATCACCATTAATGTCAATGGTTCCCAAGGTACTCTAGTACAATCTAATGAATGTGAATCAATGAGCTGAGCTCGAACACTTGACGAAATCTCTCGATTAGGGGTCGATAATTAAAACCCACTGTCGAAAGTGAGGAAACTTGCCATTGAGGCATGGAAGTTCCAAGGTACCAATTGGTTTCTAAGTCTAATTCTTGGATAATGAATTGAAGTTGATAGGAAAAGACTCGTTAGAGGAGGGCCTTAATGTATCCCACATCAATGACATGAAACAATTAACAAGATTTGATGTAGGTCAGAGTAACAAGTGATTTGGGATTGACTTAGGGATGGCCGATGCAATACAAGGCTTAAAGACTGCAGAAATGGCCGACGCAATAGAAGGCTTTCTGGGTTGAATTTCTCTTTGAACATATTGACGACATGACAACTGTCTTAGAAATACTGACTCAACAAGAAGGATCACAGACAATTTTGTAATCTTATAGGAGTATGATCAGGAGACAAGTGAATTTTCCAACCTAGACACAAGGCGAGTGAAAGGGTGTCATGTTCAAAAGCGACTCTTCCATGGAATACAGGTTTAGACATATTTCTTTCCCAATTTTTTCCCCCACCATCTCTGGTGAGTACCTCTTTATTTTTACACAAGATTGAGGAGGATAACATATGCTTGTAATGTAAGCTCATCCTTTGGATGAGTCCCTCAGAGTATGTTTAACGAACCCTAGGAAGGAGTGGTTCGGTCCCATATAGGCCATTCAATTTTTGTTTTACGAGTTCGAAGAAAGAAACCTCATGGGTTTTTCATGTTTAGAGAGTCTGAAAAACACTTAAAGAAAACTTCGGTCCCATATGGGCCTTTCAATGTTTGTTTTATGAGTCTAAAGAAAGAAAACTCAGGGTTTTTTCATGTTTTGAGAGTATGAAAAACACTTAAAGAGAACTCTCCCAGTTCCTTTTTCATAAATTAGTTCGACGAGACCAAAAAAGTGATAAACTATCGCTCACCGAACATTTTCTTCAAATACTGTTACAAGTGTGAAAAGAACAAGATCGCTCAACAATCTTTTCATGTTTAGAGAGTCTGAAAAGAGCTTAAAGGGAACTCTAGGGGGGTTCCTTTTTTGTATAACCTTTATGAGTCCGAAAAAGTGATAAAATTATACTCAGTTACATTCTCATTGATTTATGAGCACAATAAAGAACAAAGACTAAGTTTGATAACTTATTCTCATGTATTTATGAGCATGAGAAAGAACAAAGAATAAGATCAGGATTGTTTTCATTTTTACGCAATCTTTAAAACAAAACAAAACAATGCTTGGACTTGGTTTCATTTTTTACGCAAGATTGAACCATAGGAAACTATTCTTGAACTGGTTTCATTTTTTATGTAAGCTTGAACCAGAGGAAACTATGCTTGAGGTAAGTGGTTTCATTTTTACACAAGCTTGAACCATAGAAAACTATGATTGCGACTTACCAAGGCATAACACAGGGATGGTTGGTACTTATCCCCCAGCTTAAGAAGCTAGCAGTTTAACTTCAACATGAAGTCTAGAGGCCGAAGCCAAATGGCTCCCAAGCTTCGTTTCATCCAACTGTAAAGGAGAATGAAAGGAAGCTTCAAACACTAGACAAAGGACTTGACTCAAACAGAGAGGGGGAAGACTATTTAATTTTTTAACGAGCTTGGCACAAAAACAAGAACTATGCTTGTAGCTGCTTTTTCATTTTTTAACGAGGTTGCCACAGAGACGAAAAAAATATCCTCATAAGTGGTTTCATTTTTTAACGAGCTTGAAATTAGAAAACCATGCTCAAAGACTTTTGTTTCATTTTTTTATGAGGTTTCCTCAGATATGAAAAACCTATCCTCATAATCTCTCTTCTTGATCATGGATTCAAAGAGTACAATGCTCCAGAATGACACCATGTCAAGGGACAAAACTCGGTCATGGCTTCCAAGAGGTCTTCACTGGAAGGAAGAAACAAACTCTAGAAGGAAACCATGTCGCGGGTCATGATAGGAGTAAAGAGATCAGGCTCTAATAACCCTATTGAAGAGATCACCATGTCAACTATTGGATCTAAGTCATTAGAAGTTGAAGTCATGGGAGACAATGCCACATAATTGACATGTGGCAGGGGCGATACTATCTTCATATAAGAACCATTTAGGGAGGCAATCCAGGTGGGGTCAATGAATGAAAGTTGATCAATAGTCACAACTCTTCCATCGTGAGGGAAAGATATGACATGAAAAAAAGTAGACATAATAGCTTTCATGGCATAGACATAATCCCACCCAAGGAGTAAAGAAAAATCCAAGGGGTCTTGGACTACCATGACATCAATAAAGACAGTTTTCCTTCCCAAAGTTACAGGAAACCGAGGAAATGTCCCTAAAGGTTGACTAGTTCTTCTATTAAAAGATAACAGATTCTGCGTAACCGACGCAAGTGGACAACAACCCAAAGCTTTCTAGGCAAAAGAGGACAAAATACTAACGGATGCACCTTCATCTATTAGTGTCTGAGGAACCTCTCGACCAAAAACCTGTACTGTAATATGGAAAAGAATGTGGGAGGGAAGACAAGGTCTTGTTAGCACACCCCAATCAAAATGGATGGCCTCATAACTTGGAGGAGGTTCAATGGGAGAAGGAGGAATAGCCCTCGGCATGGTGGATTCTGTATCAAAAGGAAAAACATGGGCAGTATTAGGTTTACTCTCTAGCAGGAGAGTAGGATCAATTGATGGAGAGATCAGATTGAACACTTGGGTGTCATTCTCCGAGGGGAGAATGGGGTCGACAGGTAGAACTGGATAGACATCTTAGGTTTCACTCTATAACGAGAGAGTGGGATCAACCGAGGATGGGATTGGATCAACCACTTTGTTAACACTCTCTAAAGGGAGAGTGGGATCGACCAAGGATGGGATCAAATTGACTACTTTGTCAACTAGTTCAATTAACGACATTACCAGATTGATCACTTGATTAACCGGACTGACCGACAGGGGAACCAGATTGATCATTCCATCAACTACAGGTGGGTTGAGAGAAATCTTGTGATAAGAAGCTGGAAGTTGAGGCTGTGGAACAGTCATGTCTTCCAGTAATTTCGAGGCTTTGTCCATACGAGGGAAAAGATGAGATAGATGACTCCCTTTTCATAACATACACTAGAACTTGGCTCTACTTTTCTTCTTCCCAACTATATCATGACTAGTCTACGAGAAGTCATCAACATGTTGTTTAGAGGCTAATGACATGGGTTGGCGAGGATGTTTAGACCATGCTTCTATAACCTTTGATAGACCAGGGCAATCCTTAAGAAGATGGAAACCCTTACAAAGCTTGCAAGGGTACTTGGGCTTACAGGTTGTTAGGGTGATCTTGACATCATCAATAGTCCCATCACGATTAACAATAAATGGTTGTTTTCCAACATGTTTGAGAGTGGTTGGAAGCTTTCCCACCCGATTATGAGGGGGAAAAAGTTTCATAATTTAAGACCAAAAAATGCCAAGAATCATGCAATTTCGCTACTTCAAATGCAAGGATGCCACCAAACTAATATAAAGAAAGAAATTAAATATTTTTGTTTCAAAATTTCACTAAAATCAATAATGAACTTTGTTAAAACAAAGAAACCCAAACTAAAATTTTTCTTTTAAAGTGAACTATTCAGAAGAAATCTGATCTTTCCCTAAACAATTCTAAAGAAAACACATGCTTTGTAATTGAAGGACACTCAAAGCAGGAGACTAATCCTTCAAAACCAAACAAAGCAAAGATGGCTAAAATCAACTCAAAGAATGTCAAGCAGACTGTAAACAAATCAATATAGGTTCCAAAAGTTCAATCCATCAGATCAAAGCAAAACTGGGCATCAAAAGGACAGGAAGACCTAATCCAAAACTTTTACAAATGAGTTTGCAGCCTGGTAGTGGGGTACAGTGTGAGAATTAGGGATTCTCGTAGTCTAGATACAGGAAGGGTGCGAGAATTTCACACTGAATTGAATAATAGGGTGCGAACATCAATGATTCTTGCAGGCCACAGAGAGGTACAGTGCGAGATGGTTTGTAATCAAGAAAAAATTAGAAAAAGGACAAAATTTTGTAGTGAACATTCAGATCCAGAGAGTCTGCATGGATCTCCCATAGACTCAGAGACCATAAATCAAGCAATCAAAGCAAGGTAAACTAGACTAACTAGGAAACAATCCGTTCCCTGGTGGAGTCACCAATTTTGTTATTGGATAAATAGGTAGGTGCGGACACTAACAGATCGCCATAGATCCACCTAGATATAGAACAAAACACACTAGAACATGACGCTTTCCTTAAGTTTTAAATATTGAATTTAATAACTAAAGAGGGATGGGTGACATACCATTTAAATTTCGCTTCCTCTTGCCATCACCATCCTAGCTCCATTCCAACGCTCATACAATGATGAACCTACAAAAGAACAAAACCATCCAAAGTGATAGAAATAGCATAAACTCAATATAAACCTATGTATGTGATCAAGGAATCATACAATAAAACACACCAAGATTTATAGGAAAGAATCATATTACTGTATCATATTAAATGTGAAAGAGATATTACAACCATGGCCTTGATGTTGTAAGGTCCCTTCCAACTATCCTTCATTCCCCACACACTTCTTGCTCCAAGGATTCTGAGACCATGGATCTGATAGCTACTCATAATCTATCTTGACAAAGCAAATCTGAAAGCCACTCTAACCAAGCTAACAATCCGAAGCCAAAAACAACTTAGCCCTTCTCCATGAGAGCTCCTCTCCTTTTATAAGTTGAAGAGGATAAGGTGAGGAGGTTAGGATGATCCCACTAAATCATGAAAGTGAGTAAGTTCCAAACCATTTGGATGCCACCTCGCCATGGAAGTTTCTCCTTCTAGAAGATTCGAGAAAATGCTCATTTTTCCCATGTGTAAGCATTCTCACACCCTGCCTATAGAGAATATTGTGAAATCCTTGCGACCTACATATGATGTATCCTGCAAGAATCAGGCATTCTCACACCCTAGATATAATTCAACCTTCGATCTTCCTTTTTTATAGGGTTTTTACAAAGGAAAATGAAACTTCTTTTCTCAGGAAAAGTTCTTCTCCCTTCCTTCTTCAGGAACTCAGGCGACTGACCCCTTTGAAGGAAACATATAGGTTTACATCATTAATGGTCATAGGGATGACGAAAATAATGTGTAACAGAGAGCCCCCCAAAGTATGAAGTTAGAACATAGTGATAGATGAAATACTTTGTCGAGTGTGTGTAGGGAACAAGGAATAGTTGGTCGGAAACCTGCCAACAAATAAGGAAATACAGTACAATAATATATCATCACTGAGGTAGGCATTCCCATACTCAGAATACAAATGAATCAGAGTATAAATGCTAACATGCAAATATTGATGTCAAGTAAGACAAGTCATGGCCACCAAACATAGATTGTGGATCCACGCCATTATGACTCAAATCTGAACATAGCCACCAAAAATACACCATGGATCTATGTGTTAAAGACTCAAATTTGAACATAGCCATGAGACATACAATGTGGATCTATACAACAGTACAAATCGAATATACTCCAATGCAACCTGGATCTGTCAAAAAATATCCAGGGTCTTCATCTCCACCACTCTATAGTCTGAATCTAACCATCTAAATACATATGTCGAAGTCGAACATGGTAGAAACCACTTGATTATCGGTCGTTAGTGAATATCGTTAACAAGTTCAAGAGAAATCACCATTAATGTCAGTGGCTCCCAAGGTACTCTAGTACAATCCAACGAATGTGAATCAATGAGCTAAGGTCGAACACTCGACGGAATCTCTCGATCAGGGGTCGATAATGAAAACCCACTATCGAAAGTGAGGAAACTTTCCATTGAGGCATGAAAGTACCAAGGTACCAATTGGTTTCTAAGTCTAATTCTTGGATAATGAGTTGAAGTTGACAGGAAAAGACTCATCAGAGGAGGGCGTTAGTGTATCCCACATCAATGACATGAAACAAGAAACAAGATTTGATGTAGGTCAGAGTAACAAGTGATTCAGGACTAAGTCAGGGATGGCCGATGCAATAGAAGGCTTAAAGACCGCATAAATGGCCGATGCAATATAAGGCTTTCCAGGTTGAATTTCTCTTTGAACATATTGACGACACGACAATTGTCTTGGAAATACTGACTCAGCAACAAGGATCATAGACAATTTTGAAATCTTATAGGAGTATGATCAAGAGACAAGTGGATTTTCCAACCTAGACATAAGGTGAGTGAAAGGGTGTCATGTTCAAAAACAACTCTTCCATGGAATATAGGTTTAGACATATTTCTTCCCCAA
>JZKD02S0078994.1:114343-137055 GCA_000966675.3 Picea glauca | reverse complement strand
CCCCCACCATCTCTGGCGAGTACCTCTTTATTTTTACACAAGCTTGAGGAGGATAACATATGCTTGTAATTTAAGCTCATCCTTTGGACGAGTCCCTCAGAGTATGTTTAATGAACCCTAGGAAGGAGTGGTTCGGTCCAATATAGGCCTTTTTATGTTTGTTTTATGAGTCCAAAGAAAGAAAAATTATGGGTTTTTCATGTTTAGAGAGTCTGAAAAACACTTAAATAAAACTCCAGTCCCATATGGGCCTTTCAATGTTTGTTTTATGAGTCCAAAGAAAGAAAAATCATGGGTTTTTCATATTTTGAGAGTCTGAAAAACACTTAAAGAGAAATCTCCCAGTTCCTTTTTCATAAATTAGTTCGACGAGACCGAAAAAGCAATAAACTATCGCTCACCGAACGTTTTCTTCAAACACTTTTACGAGCATGAAAAGAACAAGATAACTTGGTAATCTTTTCATGTTTAGAGAGTCTGAAAAGAGCTTAAAGGGAATTCCAGAGGGTTCCTTTTTCGTATAACCTTTACGAGTCTGAAAAAGTGATAAAATTATACTCGGTTACATTCTCATTGATTTACGAGCATGAGAAAGAACAAAGACTGAGCTCGGTAACTTATTCTCATGTATTTACGAGCACAAGAAATAAAAAATACTAAGCTCGGGATTGTTTTCATTTTTACGCAAGCTTTAAAACAAAACAAAACTATGCTTGGACTTTGTTTCATTTTTTATGCAAGATTGAACTAGAGGAAACTATGCTTGAACTTGGTTTCATTTTTTACGAAAGCTTGAACTAGAGGAAACTATGCTTGAGGTAAGTGGTTTTATTTTTACACAAGCTTGAACCATAGAAAACTATGCTTGCAACTTCCCAAGGCATAACATAGGGATGGTTGGTACTTAGCCCCCAGCTTAAGAAGCTAGCAATTTAAATTCAACATGAAGTCCAGAGGCCGAAGCCAAATGCCCCCCAAGCTTCGTTTCATCCAACTGTAAAGGAGAATGAAAGGAAGCTTCAAATACTAGATGAAGGACTTGAGTCAAACAGAGAGGGGGAAGACTATTTCATTTTTTAATGAGCTTGGAACATAAACAAGAACTATGCTCGTAACCTCTGTTTCATTTTTTAACGAGGTTGCCATAGAGATGAAAAAACTATCCTCCTAAGTGGTTTCATTTTTTAATGAGATTGAAATCATAAAACCATGCTCAAAGACCTCTATTTCATTTTTTAACGAGGTTGCTTCAGAGATGAAAAAACTATCCTCAGAATCTCTCTTCTTGATCATGGATTCCAAGAGGACAATGCTCTGGAATGACACCATGTCAAGGGACAAAACTCGGTCATCGCTTCCAAGAGGTATTCACTGGAAGGAAGAAACACACTATGGAAGGACACCATGTCAAGGGTCGTGACAGGAGTAAAGAGATCAGGCTCTAATAACCCTATCGAAGAGATCACCATGTCAACTATTGGATCTAAGTCATCAGAAGTTGAAGTCATGGGAGACAACGCCACAGAATTAACATGTGGCAAGGGAGATACTGTCTTCATATAAGAACCATTTAGGGAGGCAATCCAAGTGGGGTCAATGAATGAAAGTTGATCAACAGTCACAACTCTTACATTGTGAGGGAAATATATCACATGAAAAAAAGTAGACACAATAGATTTCATGGCATAGACATAATCCCGCCCAAGGAGTAAAGCGAAATCCAGATGGTCTTCGACTACCATGATGTCAATAAAGAGAGTTTTCCTTCCCAAAGTTACAGGAAACCGAGGAAGGATCCCTAAAGGTTGACTGGCTCTTCTGTTAAAAGCTAATAGATTCTACATAATTGGCGCAATTGGAGGAAACCCCAAAGCATGCTAAGCAAAAGAGGAAAAAATACTAATAGATGCACCTTCATCTATCAGTGTCTGAGGAAAGTCTCGACCACAAACTTGTACTGTAATCTGGAAAGGAATGTGAGAGGGAAGACGAGGTCCTGTTAGCACACCCCAATCAAAATGGATGGCCTCATAACTTGGAGGGGGTTCCATGGGAGAAGAAGGAATAGCCCCTGACATGGTATATTATGTATCAACGAGAAAAATATGGGCAATATTAGGTTTACTCTCTAGCGGGAGAGTAGGATCGACCGATGGAGAGATCATATTGATTACTTGGGTTTCATTCTCCAAGGGAAGAATGGGGTTGATAGGTGGAAACAGATTGACCACTTGGGTTTCACTCTCTAACGTTAGAGTGGGATTGATCGAGGATGGGATCGAATCAACCACTTTGTTAACACTCTCTAAAGGGAGAGTGGGATCGACCGAGGATTGGATCGGATCGACTACTTTGTAAACTGGTTCAATTAAAGACATGACTAGATTGACCACTTGATCAACCAAACTGACCGACAGAGGAACCAGATTGGTCATTCCATCAACTATAGGTGGGTTGAGAGAAAGCTTGCGATAAGCAACTGGAAGTTGAGGCTATGGAATAGTCATGTCTTCTAGTAATTTTGAGCTTTTGTCCATATGAGGGAAAAGATGATTTAGTGACACCCTTTGCATAACATACATAGGAAGTTGGCTCTACTTTTCTTTTTCCCAACTATATCGTGACTATTCGACAGGAAGTCATCAACATGTTGTTTAGAGGCTAACGACATGGGTTGGCGAGGATGTGTAGACCATGCTTCTATAACCTTGGATAGACCAGGGAAATCCTTAAGAAGATGGCTACCCTTACAAAGCCTGCAAAGGTACTTGGGCTTACTGGTTGTTGGGTTGATCTTGACATCATCAACACTCCCAACACGATTAACAGTAATTGGTTATTTTCCAATATGTTTGACAGTGGTTGGAAGGTTTCCCCCCCGACCATGAGGGGGAAAATGTTCCTGAATTTAAGACCAAAAAATGCCAAGAATCATGCAATTTTGATACTTCAAATGCAAGGATTCCCACAATCTAATATAAAGCAAGAAATTTAATCTTTTTGTTTCAAAAATTTCACTAAAAGCAATAATGAACCTTGTTAAAACAAAGAAACCCAAACTAAAAGTTTTCTTTTAAAGCGAACTATTCATAATAAATATGATCTTTCCCTAAACAATTCTAAAGAAAACACATGCTTTGTAATTGAAAGACACTCAAAGCAAGAGACGAATCCTTCAAAACCAAACAAATCAAATATGGCTAAAAGAAACTCAAAGAATGTCAAACAGACTATAAACAAATCAATATAGGCTCCAAAAGTTCAATCCAACTGATCAAGGCAAAACTGAGCATCAAAAAGATTGGAAGACCTAATCCAAAACTTTTACAAATGAGTTCACAGCCTGGTAGTGGGGTACAGTGCGAGAATTAGGGATTCTCGCAGTCTAGATACATGCAGGGTGTGAAAAGGTCATACTGAATTGAACAATAGGGTGTGAACATCAATGATTCTTGCAGGCCACAGAGAGGTACAGTGCGAGAAGGTTTGTAATCAAGAAAAATTTGGAAAAAGGACAAAACATTTGAGTGAACATTTAGATCCAGAGAGTCTAGATGGATCTCCCACAGACTCAGAGACCATATATCAAGCAATCAAAGCAAGGGAAACTAGACTAACTAGGAAAAAATCCATTCCCCAGCGGAGTCACCAATTTTGTTATCGGATAAATCGGTAGGTGCGGACACTAACAGATCTCCCTAGATCCACCTAGATTTAGAACAAAACACACTTGAACATGATGCTTTCCTTAAGTTTTAAATATTGAATTTACTAACTAAAGAGGGATGGGTGACATACCATTTAAATGTCGCTTCATCTCGCCATCTCCATCCTAGCTCCGTTCCAACGCTCATACAATGATGAACCTGCTAAAGAACACAACCATCCAAAGTGATAGAAATATCATAAACTCAATATAAACCTATGTATTTGATCAAGGAATCATACAATAAAACACAACAAGCTTTATAAGAAAGAATCATATTACTCTATCATATTAAATGCGAAAAATATATTACAACCATGGCCTTGATGTCGTAAGGTCCCTTCAAACTGTCCTTCATTCCCCACACACTTCTTGCTCCAAGGATTAGGAGACCATGGATCTGATAGCTACTCAATCTATCTTGACAAAGCAAATCTCAAAGCCACTCTAACCAAGCTAACAATCCCAAGCCAAAAACATCTTATCCCTTCTCCATGAGAGCTCCTCTCCTTTTATAAGCTGAAGAGGATAAGGTGAGGAGGTTAGGACGATCCCACTAAATCATGAAAGCAAGTAAGATCCAAACCATTTGGATGTCACCTCACCATGGAAGTTTCTCCTTCTAGAAGATTCGAGAAAATGCTCGTTTTTCCCACGTGTAAGCATTCGTGCACCCTACCTATAGAGTAGACTACGAACTCCTTGTGACCTAGCTATGATGCATCCTATGAGAATTAGACATTCTCACACCCTATCTATAATGCAGCATGTGAACTTCCTTTTTTATAGGGTTTTACAAAGGAAAATGTAATTTCTTTTCTTAGGAAAGGTTCTTCTCCCTTCCTTCTTCAGAAACTTAGGCCACTGACCCCTCTAAAGGCAACAGATAAGTTTACATCATTAACAGTCATAGAAATGATGAAAATAATGTGTAACAGAGAGACCCCCAAAGTATGAAGTTAGAATAGAGTGATAGCTGAAATAGTTTGTCGAGTGTGTGCAGGGAACAAGGAACAGTCGGTCAGAAACCTGCCAACAAACAAGGAAATACAGTACAATAATATATCATCACTGAGGTAGGAATTCCCATACTAAGAATACAAATGACTCAGAGCATAAATGCCGACATGCGAAGATCCATGTCAAGTAAGATAGGTCATGGCCACCAAACATACATTGTGGATTCACACCATTATGACTCAAATATGAACATATCCACCAAAAATACACTGTGGATCTATGTGTTAAAGACTCAAATTTGATTATAGCCATGAGACATACAATGTGGATCTATGCAATAGTACAAACTGAATATACTCCAACAAAACCTGGATCTGTCAGAAAATATCCAGGGTATTCATCTCCACCACTCTATAGTATGAATCTAACCATGTGAATACATGTGTCAAAGTCGAACATGGTAGAAACCACTTGATTACCGGTCATTAGTGAATACCGTTAACAAGTGCGAGAGAAATCACCATTAATGTCAATGACTCCTAAGGTACTCTAGTACAATCGAACGAATGTGAATCAATTAGATGAGGTCGAAAACTCGACGGAATCTCTCGATTAGGGGTCGATAATTGAAAACCCACCGTCGAAAGCGAGGAAACCTTCCATTGAGGCATACAAGTTCCAAGGTACCAATTGGTTTTTAATTCTAATTCCTAGACACCGAGTTGAAGTTGATAGGAAGAGACTAGTCAGAGGAGTGCCTTAATGTATCCCACATCAATGAAATGAAACAAGTAACAAGATTTGATGTAGGTTAGAGTAACAAGTGATTCAGGACTGACTCAGGGATGGCCGACATAATAGAAGGCTTAAAGACTGCAGAAATGGTCGACGCAATAAAAGGCTTTCCCGGTTGAATTTCTCTTTGAACATATTGACAACACGACAATTGTCTTGGAAATACTGACTCAACAACAAGGATCACAAACCAAGAAGTATGATCAGGAGACAAGTGGATTTTCCAACCTAGACACAAGGTGAGTGAAAGGGCATCATGTTCAAAAGTGACTCTTCCATGGAATACAGGTTTAGACATATTTCTTTCCCAATTTTTTCCCCCACCATCTCTGACGAGTACCTCTTTATTTTTACACAAGCTTGAGGAGGATAACATATTCATTTAATGTAAGCTCATCCTTTGGACGAGTCCCTCAGTGTATGTTTAACGAACCTTAGGAAGGAGTGGTTCGGTCCCATATAGGCCATTCGATGTTTGTTTTACAAGTCCAAAGAAAGAAAACTCATGGTTTTTTCATGTTTAGAGAGTCTGAAAAACACTTAAAGAAAACTCTGGTCCCATATGGGCCTTTCAATGTTTGTTTTATGAGTACAAAGAAAGAAAACTCAGTGGTTTTTCATGTTTTGAGAGTCTGAAAAACACTTAAAGAGAACTCTCCTAGTTCCTTTTTCATAAATTAGTTCGATGAGACCGAAAAAGTGATAAACTATCACTCACCAAAATTTTTCTTCAAATAATTTTACGAGCGTGAAAAGAACAAGATCGCTTGGAAATCTTTTCATGTTTAGAGAGTCTAAAAAGAGCTTAACAAGAAATCTAGGGTGTTCCTTTTTCGTATAACCTTTACGAGTCCGAAAAAGTGATAAAATTATACTCGGTTACATTCTCATTGATTTACGAGCACGAGAAAGAACAAAGAATAAGCTTGGTAACTTATTCTCATGTATTTATGAGCATGAGAAATAACAAAGACTAAGCTCAGGATTGTTTTCATTTTTATGCAAGATTTAAAACAAATCAAAACTATGCTTGGACTTGGTTTCATTTTTTACACAAGCTTGAACCAGAGAAAACTATGCTTGAACCTGGTTTCATTTTTTACGCAATCTTGATCTAGAGGAAACTATTCTTGAGGTAAGTGGTTTCATTTTTACACAATCCTAAACCATAGAAAACTATGCTTGCGACTTCCCAATGCATAACATAGGGATGGTTGATACTTAGCCCCGAACTTAAGAAGCTAGCAGTTTAACTTCAACATGAAGTCCAAAGGCTGAAGCCAAATGCCCCCCAAGCTTCGTTTCGTCCAATTGTAAAGGAGAATGAAAGGAAGCTTCAAATACTAGACGAAGGACTTGAATCAAACAGAGAGGGGGAAGACTATTTAATTTTTTAACGAGCTTGGCACAAAAACAAGAACTATGCTTGTAACCTCTGTTTCATTTTTTAATGAGGTTGCCACAGAGACGAAAAAACTATCCTCGTAAGTGGTTTCATTTTTTAACGAGCTTGAAATCAAAAAACCATGCTCAAAGACCTCTGTTTCCTCTCTTTCATCACCTTAGTGAGAAAAATAGAGGTGCTTACAAGTTTAGTTGGGTTTGCTAAGCAGGACAGCTGGAAAGAAAAGGGTTAGAGAAAGAAATGTAAAACAACAACTAAGAATTAAAACAACAACTAAATTAATGAACATAGGGACATAAGGACAAAAGAAACAATGAGACCCATGTCACCAATGATAAGGCTTATATTAGTGAAATAAAACACCGAGAAGCAAGAGGACTATGAGTCCCTTCTTCCTCTAAGGGAGGGCTCTTGGACCCCCACAAATAATCTCTTCTTACAACTTTGAAAATGAAAATGAAAATGGTGAAAGAATTCTTTGCTAATCCACTCAAGGGGTGAGATGGATTTCCCAATGCAATGATGCAAGTATACTCTTGGCAAGAATAGAAGATTCCTCAAGAGAATAATGGCAGCATAACTTTGCGATGAATTCCTTGAAAAATGAAGTGTATCCATGGCCTTTTTATAGCATTCATTTGAGGTATTGTTCAACTAGTTTGTAGTGTGTAAAGAGGCTAATTAGGGAATTTCTAGGTCTTTGACCAGCCACGTAGTCGAATCCAGTCCATATTTGAGTGTCAAATCAACTTGGAAGATGAACCAGAAGTGGGTGGGAGGCCGACCACTCTCATAAATGCGTCGTTTCTCAGGTGCGTGGTTTTTTGCAACAACAGTCGCGAATCATGCGCATGTGTGCGAATCTTGCATTTCTATTTTGCGCATGTGCACGCACGCCCTATGTCTGCATAGTGCCCTTTAATTTTTTCACTAGTTGTATAGTTTTGACCCTTTGGGAATGCTTTTGTGATATTCTTGGTCCATGGGTGACCTCATAACTGTTTAGCAATGCTGAATTCCTGTAACCATTTGCGGATGAAATTTCAGTGTTAACAACCTCTGTCTCATGTTTTAACAAGGTTGCCTCAGAGATGAAAAAACTATCCTTGGAATCTCTCTTCTTGATCATGGATTCCAAGAGGATAATGCTCCGGAATGACACCATGTCAAGGGACAAAACTCGGTCATGGATTCCAAGAGGTCTTCACTGGAAGGAAGAAACACACTCTGGAAGGACACCATGTTGAGGGTCATGACAAAAGTAAAGAGATTAGGCTCTAATAACCTTATAGAAGAGATCACCATGTCAACTATTGGATCTAAGTCATTAGAAGTTGAAGTCATGGGAGATAAAGACAATGCCACATAATTGACATGTGGCAGGGGCGATACTGTATTCATATAAGAACCATTTAGGGAGGCAATCAAGGCGGGGTCAATGAATGAAAGTTGATCAACAATCACAACTCTTCCATCGTGAGGAAAATATATCACATGAAAAAAAGTAGACACAATAGATTTCATGGCAGAGACATAATCCCGCCCAAGGAGTAAAGCTAAATCCAAGGGGTCTTGGACTACCATGACATCAATAAAGAGATTTTTCCTTCCCAAAGTTACAGGAAACTGAGGAAGGGTCCCTAAAGGTTGATTGGTTCTTCTGTTAAAAGATAACAAATTCTGCGTAACCGGCGCAAGTGGAGGAAAACCCAAATCTTTCCAAGCAAAAGAGGAAAAAATACTAACGGATGCACCTTCATCTATCAGTGTCTGAAGAATGTCTCGACAACAAACCTGTACTGTAATATAGGAAGGAATGTGAGAGGGAAGACGAGGTCCTGTTAGCACACCCCAATCGAAATGGATGGCCTCATAACTTGGAGGGGGTTCCATGGAAGAAGGAGGAATAGCCCCCGACATGGTAGATTCTGTATCAACGATAAAATCATGGGAAGTATTGGGTTTAATCTCTAGAGGGAGAGTAGGATCGACTGATGGAGATATCAGATCGACCACTTGGGTTTCATTGTCCAAGGGGAGAATGGGGTCGACAGGTGGAAATAGATCGACTGCTTGGGTTTCACTCTCTAACGGGAGAGTGGGATTGACCGAGGATGGGATCAGATCAACCACTTTTTTAACACTCTCTAAAGGGAGAGTGGGATCGACCGAGGATGGGATCAGATCGACTACTTTGTAAACTACTTCAATTAAGGATGAGACCAGATTGACCACTTGATCAACCAGACTGACTGACAGGGGAACGATATTGATCATTCCATCAACTATAGGTGGGTTGAGAGAAATATTGTGATAAGCAGCTGGAAGTTGAGGCTATGGAATGGTCATGTCTTCCAGTAATTTCAAGGCTTTGTCCATACAAGGGAAAATATGAGTTAGATGACGCCCTTTACATAACATACAGGGTAACTTGGCTCTACTTCTCTTCTTCCCAACTATATCGTGACTAGTCGATGGGAAGTCATCAACATGTTGTTCAGAGGCTATCGACATGGGTTGGTGAGGATGTGTAGACCATGATTCTATAACCTTGGATAGACCAGGGAAATCCTTTAGAAGATGGCTACCCTTACAAAGCCTGCAAGGGTACTTGGGATTACAGGTTGTTGGGGTGATCTTGACATCATCAACACTCCCAGCATGATTAACAGTAACTGGTTTTTTTCCAACATGTTTGACAGTGGTTGGAAGGTTTCCCTCCCGGCCATGAGGGGGAATTTTTTTTGGAATTTAAGACCAAAAAATACCAAGAATCATGCAATTTTGCTACTTCAAATGGAAGGATCCCCCAAATCTAATATAAAGAAAGAAATTAAATCTTTTTGTTTCAAAATTTTCACTAAAAGAAATAATGAACTTTGTTAAAACAAAGAAACCCAAACTAAAATTTTTCTTTTAAAGCGAACTATTCGGAAGAAATATGATATTTTCCTAAACAATTCTAAAGAAAACACACGCTTTGTAATTGAAAGACACTCAAAGAAAGAGACTAATCCTTCAAAACCAAGAAAAGAAAAGATCTCTAAAAGAAACTCAAAGAATGTCAAGGAGACTGTAAACAGATCAATATAGGCTCCAAAATTTCAATCCAGTTGATCAAAGGAAAACTGGGCATCAAAAAGACAGGAAGACCTAATCCAAAACTTTTACAAATGAGTTCGCAGCCTAGTAGTGGGGTACAATGCGAGAATTAGTGATTCTCACCGTCTAGATACAGGCAGGGTGCGAGAAGGTCGCACTAAAATGAACAGTAGGGTACGAACATCAATGATTCTTGAAGGCCATAGAGAGGTACAGTGCGAGAAGGCTTGTAATCAAGAAAAAATTGGAAAAAGGACAAAATTTTTGAGTGAACATTCAGATCCAGAGAGTCTAGATGGATCTCCCACAAACTCAAAGACCATAAATCAAGCAATCAAAGAAAGGGAAACTATACTAACTAGGAAACAATCCGTTCCCTAGCGGAGTCATCAATTTTGTTATCGGATAAATCTGTAGGTGCAGACACTAATAGATCTCCGTAGATCCACCTAGATCTAGAAAAAAACACACTATAACATGACGCTTTCCTTAAGTTTTAAATATTGAATTTACTAACTAAAGAGGGATGGGTGACAGACCATTTAAATGTCACTTCCTCTCGCCATCACCATCCTAGCTCCATTCCAACACTCATACAATGATGAACCTGCAAAAGAACACAACCATCCAAAGAGATAGAAATAACATAAACTCAATATAAACCTATGTATGTGATCAAGGAATCATACAATAAAACAACAACAAGCTTTATAGAAAAGAATCATATTACTGTATCATATTAAATGTGAAATAGATATTACAACCATAGCCTTGATGTCATAAGGTCCCTTCCAACTGTCCTTCGTTCCCCACACACTTCTTTCTCCAAGGATTCTGAGACTATGGATCTGATAGCTACTCACAATCTATCTTGACAAAGCAACTCCCAAAGCCACTCTAACCAAGCTAACAATCCCAAGCCAAAAACAACTTAGCCCTTCTCCATGCGAGCTCCTCTCCCTTTATAAGCTGAAGAGGATAAGGTGAGAAGGTTAGGATGATCCCACTAAATCATGAAAATGAGTAAGATCCAAACCATTTGGATGCCACCTCACCATGGAAGTTTCTCCTTCTAGAAGATTCGAGAAAATGCTCATTTTTCCCACGTGTAAGCATTCTCGCACCCTGCCTATACAGTAGATTGTGAACTCCTCATGACCTAGATATGATGAAGCCTGTGAGAATCAAGAATTCTTGAACCCTATCTATAATGAAACCTCCGAAATTCTTTTTTTATAGGGTTTTTACAAAGGAAAATGCGACTTCTTTTCTCAGGAAAAGTTCTTCTCCCTTCCTTCTTCCGGAACTCATGCCACTGACCCCTTTGAAGGAAACATATAGGTTTACATAATTAACAGTCAAAGGGATGATTAAAATAATGTGTAACATAGAGCCCCCCAACGTATGAAGTTAGAACAAAGTTATAGCTGAAATAATTTGTTGTGTGTGTGTAGGGAACAAGGAACAGTCAGTCGGAAACCTGCAACAAACAAGGAAATACAATACAATAATATATCATCACTGAGGTAGGCATTCCCATACTCAGAATACAAATGAATCAGAGCATAAATGCTGACATGTGAAGATCCATGTCAAGTAAGACAGGTCATGGCTACCAAACATATATTATGGATCCATGCCATTATGACTCAAATATGAACATAGCCACCAAAAATACACTACGGATCTATGTGTTAAAGACTCAAATTTGAACATAGCCACGAGACATACAATGTGGATCTATGCAATAGTACAAACTGAATATACTCCAACGTAACCTAGATCTATCAGAAAATATCCAGGGTCTTCATCTCCACCACTCTATAGTATGAATATAACCATGTGAATACATGTGTCGAAGTCGAACATGGTAGAAACCACTTGATTACCAGTCGTTAGTGAATACCATTAACAAGTGCAAGTGAAATCACCATTAATGTCAATGACTCCCAAGGTACTCTAGTACAATCCAATGAATGTGAATCAATGAGCTGAGGTTGAACACTCGACGAAATCTCTCGATCAGGGGTCGATAATGAAAACCCACTGTCAAAAGTGAGGAAACCTGCCATTGAGGCATGCAAGTTCCAAGGTACCAATTGGTTTCTAAGTCTAATTACTAGATAATGAGTTGAAGTCGACATGAAAAGACTCATCAGAGGAGGGCCTTAATGTATCCGACATCAATGAAATGAAACAAGTAACAAGATTTGATGTAGGTCAGAGTAACAAGTGATTCAGGACTGACTCAGGGATGGCCAACGCAATATAAGGCTTTCCCGGTTGAATTTCTCTTTGAACATATTGACGACATGACAACTATCTTAGAAATGCTGACTCAACAACAAGGATCACAGAGCAATTTGTAATCTTATAGGAGTATGATTAGGATACAAGTGGATTTTCCAACCTAGACACAAGGCGAGTGAAAGGGTGTCATGTTCAAAAGTGACTCTTCGATGGAATACAGGTTTAGAAACATTTCTTTGCCAATTTTTTCCCCCACCATCTCAGGCAAGTACCTCTTTATTTTTACAAAAGCTTGAGGAGGATAACATATGCTTGTAATGTAAGCTCATCCTTCGGACGAGTCCCTCAGAGTATGTTTAACGAACCCTAGGAAGGAGTGGTTCGGTCCCATATAGGCCTTTCGATGTTTGTTTTACGAGTCCAAAGAAAGAAAGCTCATGGGTTTTTCATGTTTAGAGAGTCTGAAAAATACTTAAAGAAAACTCCGGTCCCATATGGGCCTTTCGATGTTTGTTTTATGAGTCCAAAGAAAGAAAACTCAGAGTTTTTTCATGTTTTGAAAGTCTGAAAAACACTTAAAAAGAACTCTCCCGGTTCCTTTTTCGTAAATTATTTCAACGAGACCGAAAAAGTGATAAAATATCGCTCATTGAACGTTTTCTTCAAATACTTCTATGAGCGTGAAAAGAACAAGATCGCTTGACAATATTTTCATGTTTAGAGAGTCTGAAAAGAGATTAAAGGGAACTCCAGGGGGTTCCTTTTTCGTATAACCTTTACGAGTCCGCGGAAGTGATAAAATTATACTCGGTTACATTCTCATTGATTTACGAGAACAAGAAAGAACAAAGACTAAGCTCAGTAACTTATTCTCATGTATTTACGAGCATGAGAAAGAACAAATTCTAAGCTCGGGATTGTTTTTATTTTTACGCAAGCTTTAAAACAAAACAAAAATATGCTTGGACTTGGTTTCATTTTTTACGCAAGATTGAACCAGAGGAAACTATGCTTGGACAAGGTTTCCTTTGGTACTTAGCCCCCAGCTTAAGAAGCTAGCAGTTTAACTTCAGCATGAAGTCCAGAGCCCGAAGCCAAATGCCCCCCAAGCTTCGTTTCGTCCAACTATAAAGGAGAATGAAAGGAAGCTTCAAATACTAGATGAAGGACTTGACTCAAACAGAGAGGGGGAAGACTATTTCATTTTTTAACGAGCTTGGCACATAAACAAAAACTATGCTCATAACCTCTATTTCATTTTTTAATGAGGTTTCCACAGAGACAAAAAAACTATCCTCGTAAGTGGTTTCACTTTTTAATGATCTTGAAATCAGAAAACCATGCTCAAAGACCTATGTTTCATTTTTTAACGAGGTTGCCTCAGAGATGCAAAAAGTATCCTCAGAATCTCTCTTCTTGATCATGGATTCCAAAAGGACAATGCTCTGGAATGACACCATGTCAAGGGACAAAACTTGGTCATGGATTCCAAGAGGTCTTTACTTGATGGAAGAAACACACTCTGGAAGGACACCATGTTGAGGGTCATGACAGGAGTAAAGAGATCAGGCTCTAATAACCCTATTGAAGAGATCACCATGTCAACTATTGGATCTAAGTCATCAGAAGTTGAAGTCATGGGAGACAAAACCACATAATTGACATGTGGCAGGGGAGATACTATCTTCAAATAAGAACCATTTAGGGAGGCAATCCAGGTAGGGTCAATGAATGAAATTTTATCAACAGTCACAACTCTTCCATCGTGAGGGAAAGATATTACATGAAAAAAAGTAGACACAATAGATTTCATGGCATAGACATAATATCGCCCAAGTAGTAAAGAAAAATCCAAGGGGTATTGGACTACCATGACATCAATAAAGACAGTTTTCCTTCCCAAAGTTACAGGAAACTGAGGAAGGGTCCCTAAAGGTTGACTGGTTATTTTGTTAAAATCTAACATATTCTGCGTAACCGACGCAAGTGGAGGACAACCCAAAGCTTGTCAAGCAAAAGAGGAAAAAATACTAATGGATGCACCTTCATCTATTAGTGTCTGAGGAATGTCTCGACCACAAACCTATACTGTAATCTAGAAATGAATGTGAGAGGGAAGACGAGGTCCTGTTAGCACACCCCAATCAAAATGGATGGCCTCATAACTTGGAGGGGGTTCCATGGGAGAAGGAGGAATATCCCCCGACATGGTAGATTCTGTATCAACGAGAAAAACATGGGCAGTATCAGGTTTACTCTCTAGCGGGAGAGTAGGATCGACCAATGGAGAGATCAGATTGACCACTTGGGTTTCATTCTCGAAGGGGAGAATGGGGTTGATAGGTGGAAACAGATCGACCACTTGGGTTTCACTCTCTAATGGGAGAGTGGGATCGACCGAGGATGGGATCATATCAACCACTTTGTTAACACTCTCTAAAGGGAGAGTGGGATCGACCGAGAATGGGATTGGATTGACTACTTTTTCAACTGGTTCAATTAAGGATGTGACCATATTGACCACTTGATCAACCAGACTAACCGACACGGGAACCAGATTGATCATTCCATCAACTACAGGTGGGTTGAGAGAAATCTTGCGATAAGTAGCTGGAAGTTGAGGCTTTGGAACAGTCATGTCTTCTAGTAATTTTGAGGCTTTGTCCATACGAGGGCAATGATGAGTTAGATGATGCCCTTTGCATAACATACACGGGAACTTGGCTCTACTTTTCTTCTTCCCAACTATATCATGACTAGTCGTCAGGAAATCATCAGCATGTTGTTCAAAGGCTAACGACATGGGTTGGTGAGGATGTGTAGGCCATGCTTCTATAACCTTGGATATACCAGGGAAATATTTAAAAATATGGATACCCTTACAAATCTTGCAAGGGTACTTGGGCTTACAGGTTGTTGGGGTGATCTTGACATCATCAACACTCTCAACACAATTAACAATAACTGATTGTTTTCCAACATGTTTGACAGTGGTTGGAAACTTTCCCCCCTGGCCATGTGGGGGAAAATTTTTCATAATTTAAGACCAAAAAATGATAAGAATCATGCAATTTCGCTACTTCAAATGCAAGGATGCCCCCAATCTAACATAAAGCAAGAAATTAAATCTTTTTGTTTTAAAAATTTCACTAGAAGAAATAATGAACTTTGTTAAAACAAAGAAACCCAAACCAAAAGTTTTCTTTTAAAGAGAACTATTCAGAAGAAGTCTGATCTTTCCCTAAACAATTCTAAAGAAAACACACGCTTTGTAATTGAAAGACACTCAAAGAAAGAGACTAATCCTTGAAAACCAAACAAAGCAAATATGGCTAAAAGAAACTCAAAGAATGTCAAGCAGACTATAAACAGATCAATATAGGGTCCAAAAGTTCAATCCAGTTGATCAAAGAAAAAATGGGCTTCAAAAAGACAGGAAGACCTAATCTAAAACTTTTACAAATGAGTTCGCAGCCTGGTAGTGGGGTACAGTGCGAGAATTAGGGATTCTTGCAGTCTAGATACAGGCAGGGTGTGAGAAGGTTGCACTGAACTGAACAGTAGGGTGCGAACATCAATGATTCTCACAGGACACAAAGAGGTACAATGCGAGAAGGTTTGTAATCAAGAAAAAATTGGAAAAAGGACAAATTTTTTGAGTGAACATTCAGTTCCAGAGAGTTTGGATGGATTTCCCACAGACTTCGAGACCATAATCCAAGCAATCAAAGGAAGGGAAACTAAACTTATAACTAGGAAACAATCCATTCCCCAATGGAGTCACCAATTTTGTTATCGGATAAATCGATAGGTGCAGACACTAAAAGATCTCCCTAGATCCACCTAGATCTAGAACAAAACACACCAGAACATGACACTTTCCTTAAGTTTTAAATATTGAATTTACTAACTAAAGAGGGATGGGTGACATACCATTTAAATTCCATTTCCTCTTGTCATCGCCATCCTAGCTCTGTTCTAAAACTCATACAATGATGAACCTGCAAAAGATCACAACCATCCAAAGTGATAGAAATAAAATAAACTCAATATAAACCTATGTATGTGATCAAGGAATCATACAATAAAACACAACAAGATTTATAGGAAATAATCATATTACTGTATCATATTAAATGTGAAAGAGATATTACAATCATGGCCTTGATGTCATAAGGTCCCTTCCAAATATCCTTCATTACCCACACACTTCTTGTTCCAAGGAATCTGAGACCCTGGATCTGATAGCTACTCACAATCTATCTTGACAAAGAAAATCGGAAAGCCACTCTAACCAAGCTAACAATCCCAAGCCGAAAACAACTTAGCCCTTCTCCATGATATCTCCTCTCCTTTTATAAGCTAAAGTGGATAAGGTGAGGAGGTTAGGATGATCCCACTAAATCATGAAAGAGAGTAAGATCCAAACCATTCAGATGCCACCCCACCATGGTATTTTCTCCTTCTAGAATATTCGAGAAAATGCTCATTTTTCCCACGTGTAAGCATTCTCGCACCCTAACTATAGAGTATACTATGAACTCCTCACGAACTAGCTATGATGCAACCTGTGAGAATCAGGCATTCTCGCACCCTAGCTATAATGCAACCTATGAATTTCCTTTTTTATAGGGCTTTTACAAAGGAAAATGCAACTTCTTTTTCTCAGGAAAAGTTCTTCTCCCTTCTTTCTTCAGGAACTTAGGACACTGACCCCTATGAAGGAAACATATAGGTTTACATCATTAACGGTCATAGGGATGAGGAAAATAATGTGTAACAGTTAGTTATTTCCCGGATAGGGATTTGACTTCCCACCTTGAGAGTCCCTGCTACACAGTAGGCATCGATATACTCCTCGATATTCATCCCATTCCCTGCTCCGTGTGACTTGAGGTTTACGACCTCTCCTTTGTGTGATAGACCAGTCAAGAAGTAGATGGTATCTACTTCGATCCTCAATGGTTTTCCATCGAGGATAAATCTTTCTCTATTAGGGTCCTAGTAACCCACCAACCTCCAACAACATCTCTATCAGGGTAGCCATATTCTTAAGGATTTCCCTGGTCTATCCAAGGTTATAGAAGCATGGTCTACACATCCTCGCCAACCCATGTTGTTATCCTCTGAACAACATGTTGATGAATTCCCCTCGACTAGTCATGATATAGTTGGGAAGAAGAAATGTAGAGCCAAGTTCTTGTGTATGTTATGCAAAGGGCGTCATCTAACTAATCTTTTCCCTCGTATGGACAAAGCCTCAAAATTACTGGAAGACATGACTGTTCCACAAACTCAACTTCCAGCTAATTATCACAAGCTTTCTCTCAACCCACCTGTAGTTGATGGAATGATCAATCTAGTTTCCCTGTCGGTTAGTCCGGTTGATCCAGTGGTCAATCTGGTCACATCCTTAATTGAACCAGTTGACAAAGTAGTCAATCCGATCCCATCCTCGGTCAATCCCACTCTCCCTTTAGAGTGAGTTAACAAAGTGGTTGATCTAATCCCATCCTCGATCGATCCCACTCTCCCATTAGAGAGTGAAACCCAAGCGGTCGATCCATTTCCACCTGTCAACCCCATTCTCCCCTTCAAGAATGAAACCCAAGTGGTCGATCTGATCTCTCCATCGGCCAATCCTACTCTCCCACTAGAGAGTAAACTCAATACTGCCCATGTTTTTCTTGTTGATACAGAATCTACCATGTCGGGGGCTATTCCTCCTTCTCCCATTGAACCCCCTCCAAGTTATGAGGACATCCATTTTGATTGGGGTGTGCTAATAGGACCTCGTCTTCCCTCTCACATTCCTTTATATTATAGCTTGATACATAGGCCAAGTTTTTTTCTTAGGACTAGGAGTCTATTATAGCTTGATACATGACATTATGATGAGCCTCATTTTATCACTCATACACATGCGGCCTTATTCCCCGCGGACTCCCAAAACGAGTCTTAGTTAAGCTGTTTTTCTACTCATCTAAAAACCAAAAAGATTGCTGAGTGATTTGTCCCTTTCACCCACATTAAATTGGATTTGAAAGGCCATGAGTCTTAGTTAATCTCTTTTCCGACTCGCTACCAAAAATAGAAAAGATCGCCGAGTGAACTTGTCTTTTTCACACTTGTAAATTGGATTTTAAAAGACGTTTATTTGGCACAAGTTTATCCCTTTTTTAAACCAAGTAGACTAAAATACATAAAAAATGATATTTTTGGCATTAAATTGTGATTGCATCTCATGCCCTCACTTGCAGTATTGAGCCTTTACCCGGTTCTCGATTTGCGTTATAAACCGTTGCCTAAGAAGTTTTTGCATCCTCAACCAAGAAGAGACTTGTTTATATCCTTCACAATTTGACACCCTATACCCTGGAGGGAACATCACCCTGAGACTCCATATCCCACATGCATTTCCTTGCATTGAGCATATGTACATTCAACTGCTGGAACTAGTTTTTCTTACTTGTGACACTCGTTTCCTCCTCTGTATCATAGCATTCATTTGTTATGAAAAAAAAAAGATGGGCAGGAAGGGAATACTATATTATATTTGGTAGAAGCCGTGTCACCTTTGAACATAGCACAAAGTTATTGAGTCCTTGTGTCATCATAATTTTGGGTTTAGCATGGCCTTAGGAAGCTGATCTCATTACAAAGTTTTCTCTATCGACTGGTTACTCTTCCAGTCCCTATAGAGAACATTATTGATGCCTTCTTCATATAATAGTCACATCATTGATTCTATGCTACCAAAGTCTACCATATGTCTCATGCTCTTGTTCAAAGGAAGTCTATCAACCCGTGTCGGCCATTCTTCAGAAATATTGACTTTGCATGTTGACCATACCCTCAATTTGTCTCAGAATCACATGATACTATGGTCTTATCATGCACCTTGGCCTTACTTTCATCATTGGTAGGACACCTTGAACCTAACAGTCGACATTTCATCATTGGTAGTTGACTGGGTGGTTTCCCTTGTGTTCGATAGAAACACAACTATTCACACTTTAGGATTTGTGCAATGTCTTGGATTCCATTAACCTTATTGGTGGTTTCCTCACCTTTGTCAATAGTTTTCATCATTGGATTCTATTCAGAGGGTATTTTTCTTGTACCGCTTGCATTTGGCACATGTGAAAGATGCACAAGTTTGTTGGTTCGTGAACATGTTATTCATTAGATCTCCACCAAATTATGAAGCTCCTTCTTTGTTCCTCATGTTGACTGATGATATATGCCTTAATGCTCTCCTTTCGGCATGTCTCTTTCCATTGACTTCAACTCATTTATTCTGGATATGGGACCTATATTTTTATGAGTACCTTTCATTCATTAGTGGCATGCTTTCTCTCCATTTCCAGATGGGAATACATAAACGTCTCCTGATCAATGGATTCCTCAAGTGTTCAACATTGACTCATTTATTCACACTTGTAGGAATGTGCTCGATGCCTTGATACCTACTTTCATTATTGGTAGGTTTTCTCACATTTGGTAACCGTATACCTCAATGACTGGTAATCAAACAATGTCTCATTGTGTTTAACCTCAACTTTGTTACTCACATGATGTAGACTTGCACCCTTGGAGGATAGTGTAGAAGACTTGAAGACATCACTATGTGGCCACAATGTTCCTGATCTGTTGCTTCCCTTTCATTGGACCAACACCTATTTGACTCCAGTAATCATGGGACATCAGATTATACTCCATTGTATATAGATATCTTCAGATTGGTTTTGAGACTAGTTCTACTGGGCCTTGGTCATGATTATGACAAATTTTGGCATATAACTGCATTTGTTTTTGCCTATTCATGGCCATGAACAATTATTTAGTATATTTTCCACATGGATCTGCATTTTATTCTATTGGTAGCCATGTATGTAAAGTCAAAACAAAATGTAATGAGAAACTAGTCTTTCCAACTAGGTTTAGACCACTCCACTTCTGGGTTATTTATAATGTATTTCGACCATCACAGATACTCCTCTGATCTCACACATTAGGGGGCATATGTTATAGCAATATTTTCCTCACCATTGCTATCTTGCACAGAGGGCCTTTTTCCATTTCCCTATGCAGACTTGTCATCCCTTTTTGATGAATCCAGAGCTAAAAATACATATTTTTCCACATATACGTGCCCTATCTACTATACAACATGTGTATACATAGGCTTCTCCACTACAACCCATGTACATGGGATTTGTGCCAGAAAATACAAAAATGAAGTTGGGTTTCCATGTCACGATAGGAGATCTCTGATCCTTGGCCTTCCATATACTGGAAATGTTCTGACTCGGCCCTTCAGTTGCATTTTGAAGGCTATAAGAGAACAATTTTGAGCTATGGAAAAGAGGATAAAGCATTCAACTTTGAGAGCAAAGTTACTCTGGAGAAATTACTTCATATTGAGTCTACATCCCTTTGTCCCTCAAGTCTAAACATAGTGTTCAACCCCCAAGCTCTTTCCCTATTGTTGAGAGAAATTCCTTGTCTCTTTTCTATGAGCTTGCCTTTGGTGGAGGATTGAAGTGGTGGAGACCCAGTTGGAAGGTGTTATCACTGAAATTTCATCCAAAAATGGTTACAAGAATCCAACATATTCAAACAACTATTAGTTCACCCATGGACCAAAATTACCAAAAAATAATTTCCAAAAGGTCCAAAACTATACAACCAATTATAAAATTAGGATGCGCTATGACTGTACAAGACATGCGCACACATGCTCCATTAAGAAACACAGGAAAAGTGCACATGCGCATGATGCACGACTGTGGATGCTAAAAGCCACACACACCTGAGAATGACGCATTTATGATGTTGGTTGGCCTCCTACCCACTTCTGGTTCAGCTTCCAAGTCGATTTGACATCCAAATCTCGGTTGGATCCGTCTGGGTGGTTGGTCAAAGACCTAAAGGTGCCCTAAACAACCAATTTTCACACTAAAAGTTGGTTGCACAATACCTCAAAGTGGTGCTATAAAACAAGGCCATGGGTGCACTACATCTTCAAGGAATTCATCTGCAAGGTTATGTTGCTGCTATTCTCTTAGGGAAACCTCTTTTCTCATCAAGAGCATACTAGCACCATTCCATTTGGGAAATCCACATCACCTTTTGAGTGGGTTAGCTTGGGATTCTTTCACTATTTCTTTCATGTTTTCAAGTTGTAAGAAGAGCTCAATATTGGGGGTCCAAGAGCCCTCCCTTGGAGGAAGAAGGGACCCAAAGTCCCATTTCTTTTTGGTGTTTTCTTTTCACTAATACAATCCTTTTCATTGGTGACATGAGTCTTGTTTGTTTCTTGTTCTTATGTCCTTATGCACAATAGTTTAATTGTTTTTTTTTCTTTTCCTAGTTTAGTTCTTATCTTAGTCTTTTATGTTTATTCTTCTAACCCTTTTCTTTACTGTTGTCTTGCTTAGATAACCCAACTAAGCTTGTAAGCACCTCTGTTTTTCTCATTTAGGTGACAGAAGAGGTGCAACAGATTGGCGACTCTGCTGGGGAAAGGTATCAATTTCCTACCCCATTTGGGTTATTTTAGCTCTTCCTTTTACTTATTTAATCTGCAGGTACCATAACTGCCCCAAGCTGACCTGAAAAACATTAAATTCAAATTTGAGTTGATTTGAGAGAATTCCATCCAAAATTTTCTTCACGGCCGTGTGACAATTGTGCGTGGGATTATTGGCCCACAGTCGCGAATCGTGCGCACGTGCACCAAAATCACTGCATTACTCAGCGTCTGCTGCGCACCTACACTCAAAATTCTTTTTCAGTTCATGCATTGGCACTCAGAGCGCCTCTGTCTAGTCTAAAACCCATGCACTTATGAAAAAAATCACACATTGTAAGCTTTTTTATGATCTGTTGAAGGCCCATAGCCTTCTTAAAGATGATTCCATGCATGTTGTAATCTGCACCACACTTACATTCCCTCTCATATAAAGGGATTAATCAAAACACATAGGCACTTAGGGGTTAAAAATCATTATTTTTCCTCTTTTTTCTTTTTATTTCGCCACATGGATGGCTTGCTTTGACTAAAAGTTGGAATCATTCTACATCACATATAAAAATTGCATTGGGACTAAAAATTGGATATCAAACGTTGAGTATACTCTTCTCTTGCACTCCAAAGCGATCTTGAGAATCAGAAAGAGGTTGAAAGACAATTTCATCTCCCTTAAAAAGATAAAATATTTAGGAGAGGACAATAGCCCCCTCGGGACTCCTCTTAGTTTATTTTTCAAACACATCTCAAGATTGTAACGGGCCCATACATGCCCACATGCTACAGAGATAGGATAATGTTGAAATTTACTTTCTTAGATTAAATCACTAGGGAAGTTTAAAGATTTTGTAATGGGCCCATACATGCCCACATGATCACAATCTAGGATAGTTTCAAAGATTTCTTAGATTAAATCACATTAGGGAGTTAAAGGAATAGTAAAGGACCCACATGTCCAC
>JZKD02S0078994.1:55407-102170 GCA_000966675.3 Picea glauca | reverse complement strand
AAATCATACCCCCCCTCCTCCAACAAACCCGATAAATACCCTTACCCCATCAATTGATATGGTTCATATCTTCCCACCAGAACCTGAGGCACTCCCTTCTCCCCCATGGTTCCTAGATGATTTATATAAGGAGTTACCCCCAAATCCCCCCAATTCTCCAATTCATTTCCCCACAAACATTCTACACCCGACTACCATTTTTAACCCACAATATCTATATATTTTCTTTATGTCGAGCGAACCATCACAATCCCCCTATGTCTATATCAGAAGGAGACAATTCCATAGTGACAGTCACCGAGGTCACTCCTCTTGATCCCCTATATTCATGCCAATTTCATTGTGATGAAGATATCCTCAAGGAGTTACCTACCCCCGATTGCCCATGGGATGCGCTCCACTACAGAGCGCTCTTTCTTTCACAGGAAGCCTTCACGCCTCCTAACCAATACCCCACATATGCAGTCGAAACCAAATATTTTCTCCCATCATAACATATAAATTGGTTAAATAACCCTATCCCTACCCCAGATGCTTTCGAGGAAGGAAATATGGCCAATATATCCCCAACCATCAAAATATATATTTCCATCAAATTTGGAATTATCGAGGAAATCACCATTGGCATGGCATGTTCTCCAAAAGAACTCACCGCCTACAAATCCCTCTTCCAGGAATACCACGACATTTTCACCTGGTCATACAAAAAGATGCCTGGCCTTGATCACTCTATTGTCGAACATTGCATGGACACCTGGCCTGATATCACACCAATCCGCCAAAAACAATGATCGCTACACCCATCCAAAGTAGCGGCCATCAAAGCCAAGATTGACAAACTACACACTATAGGGTTCCTTTACCCCATAGCTTATACGTCATTGGTCTCCAACCTTGTCCCTGTTAACAAAAAATAGGGCACTATCTGTGTTTGTACGGACTTCTGTGACCTCAATCACGCCTATCCCAAAGACAACTTTCTAACACCCTTCATCAACCAAATAATCGATGATTGCACAGGTCACAAGGCTTTGTCCTTCATGGATGGTTTCTCTGGTTACAACCAAATCCCAATTCACCCCATCGATCAGTAAAAAACCACATTCACGACCCCATGGGGCACCTTTGTGTATCATGTCATGCCATTCGGACTCAAAAATGCCGACACCACTTTCCAACAGGCTATGACATATGTTTTTCACGATCTGGCTCATATCATCCTCACAAACTTAGACGACCTCACCGCTCGATCTAAGAAACGCACTCAGCATCTTGATGATCTATGAATCATCTTCCACAGGTTTCGTCAATACAATATCTGCTTGAACCCCCTCAAGTGCGTATTCTGCGTCACTGCTGGGTGCCTTCTTGGGTTCATAGTTTCCCAATGTGGCATTATTGTGGACCCTCTCAAATTCCAAGCCATCACAGAAATTCTACCCCCATGGAATTTATTCCAACTACAGAGCCTTCAAGGCAAAGCCAAATTTTTACGACACTTTATCCCAGATTACGCTACTCACACACATGGATTCCTTTGCTTACTTCATCATGACATCCCATTTCAATGGGATAAACATGCCCAAACCGCTTTTGACGATCTCAAAGTGGCTCTCTCCAACACCCCGTTGATTAGTCCACCTGACTATAACTGCAATTATCTCCTCTACATATCAGCCTCAGTCATTTGAGTAGCATGAGTGCTTGTCCAAATAGGGGATGACACCTGTGAGCATGTGATTTACTACATTAGTAAAAACCTTTCAGGAACACCCTTGAAGTACAATCATGAAGAAAATCTATTCCTCACAGTTGTCCTTGCAGTCCAGAAACTGTGCCATTACATTCTGCTTCGAACTACCAAATTCATCGTAGATTCCAACCCCATGCAATACTTGCTCAGTCGTCGACAAATTAATGGTAAATTTTCTTGATGGATCATCATCCTTCAAGAATACAATCTCGAATTTTCAACACCCAAGAGCAAGAAATCTCTCATCCTCGCCGAACTTATCACGGATTTTCCCTTCGACACTACCAGTCCACCGGTCAATACCAACCTCCCTGATGAACATATTTTTTTATCCCCTCAGATGACCCTTGGTATGACAATCTTCTTGTGTATCTCCAAACACAAAAACTCAGAAACCACCTCTCCAGAGATGATCGTCAATGTATTCGTCACCAGGCACCTTGCTACCTCTTCATTGGGGACATCTTATATCAGTGAGAGTCGACACCATACTCCATTGATGCTTAACCATTTATGAGGCCGACAAAGTCTTGAACGACTTCCACAGGGGCGCTTGCGGAGGCCATCTCTTAGGGTTGTCCACCGCCCAGAAAATCATCTGCACATGTTACTTTTGGCCTACATTATTTCATGACTGTGTCCATGCCGTGAAACGATGTGATAAATGCCAGCTTTACGCCAAAAAAGAATGCACACCACCTATTCTTCTACACCCAGTCATCACCCTTGGTCCCTTTTGTAAATGGGGCATCGACTTCATGACTTGGAACCCTACATCCAACAACGGACACAAATACATAGTCATTGTAGTTGATTACTTTACCAAGTGGACTAAAGCCATGCCTACCTTCAACAACATCGTTGACAGAGAAACGCCTTTTTTCTTTAACCACGTCATATCCCTCTTTGGAGTACCACTCCAACTAGTCTCTGATCACAATAAACATTTCGAAAATGATATTTTCATGGAACTCTCATCCCGGTTAGGCTTCTCCCACGAGTTTTCCTCACCATACTACCTTCAGTCCAACGGAAAGGTAGAAGCAGTTAAAAAGGTCTTAACAACCATGTTGCAATGCATGGTTAGCAAACATAAAACTAATTGTCATCATATGTTATTTTCTGTGCTCTGGGCTTATCGCACAATAGTCAAAACTGCCACTAGTTTCACACCTTTTCATCTAGTCCATGGGGTTGAGGCCACTCTTCCCATCGAGTGTGAAATTCCCACCTTACACACCACTATTGAGCTATTACCCGACACTGCCCCAATAAAGCAACATTTTCTAAACTTAGAATCCTTGGATGAAGATCGTCGATCTTCATTACAGAACAATGAAGCAGCCAAAAAATGATCAAAGGCCACCTTTGATCGCCATGTAAACCTTTTCTCATTTAATGAAGGGGACCTCGTCCTTGCTTATGATATCGCTCACGAGACCCTTGGCCAAGGAAAATTCGAGTCCCTGTGGCATGGACTGTACATCATCCAACATTGCCTCACTAAAGGTGCATACATCCTGGCCTCCCTTGAAGGCCATCCTCTCAAGGAACCCGTCAACCAGTTGTACTTAAAGAAATTTTATGCCTGAGCATAGCTATACTACACTAGGATTTTTCTTTTTTACATCTTTTGTAGAGTTTTTAGTCTTCTTTTACCCATACCTCCCATCTAATATATCACTCGTGTTATTGACAGATGCCGCCTCCATCGACCTACCACATCGGTTACACTGACAGAGCTAGTCGCTGGACACAGAATCTCGCTTCGGCTGCTTGGGCCCTCTATTCACCTTCACATGACCTACTCCACACCAATGACATATTTTTAGGCTCAGCCACCAACAATCAAGTAGAGTACACCGCCGTCATTGGTCTCCTTGTTGAGGCCAATCATCGCCGTATTCTTCACCTTAGCATCTTATTAGATTCCCAACTTGTTGTCCTCCATCTCAACAATGTATATCGTGTCCGTGATCCTTGCCTCTTTCGAAAATATTGATGCAGGAGCATCTCTCACATCAAATGAGCCAGCGCGAAAAACAAAGGACAGTTGGACAAACCCAGCCAAAATTTTGAATTTTCCCTTGAAGTTGATGCACCAAATATAAATGAGATCATTTAATGAAGGTTCCTTGGTATAATGTAATCAGACCTTGAGCACCCCGCTCTCGTCTGAAGTAGATGGAGGAATTTATAGTAGTTAATGTAGGCAGTTAGAAATTTAATTCTAGAATAGACTGTTTGAGAGCACAAGAGGGAAACAAGATATAGTCACCCTCATTGTGCATTGTAACAGAGTTAGAAGCATTGGAGCATAGAAGAGAATCCACAGATGGAGTGGATACTGGATAAATGAGTGGGTAAGAAGACCAAAAGGAAAGAATATTTTGAATATTTGGTCAAGTGGAAGGGCCATCTAGTTGAAGATGCCAGCTGGGAGACTGAAGCGGAGATTCTAAAGCATGGACAGACCATGCAGGAGCTCATGGACAGGAGCCCATGAAAGTTTTCAAGCGAGGGAGTATGATGTAGGAGCATCTCTCACAACAAATGAGCCAGTGCGGAAAACAAAGGACAACTGGACGAACCCAGCCAAGTTTTTGAATTTTCCCTTGAAGTTGATTGCCAAATATAAATGAGATCATTTAATGAAGGCGCCTTGGTATAATGTAATCAGACATTGAGAGCCCCACTCTCGTCTGAAGTAGATGGAGGAATTTATAGTAGTTAATGTAGGTAGATAGAAATTTAATTCTAGAATAGACTGTTTGAGAGCGCAAGAGGGAAACAGGATATAAACACCCTCATTGTGCATTGTAACAGAGTTAGAAGCATTGAAGCATTGAGAAGAGAAGCAGGGAACTGTGTAGAAACCCCCATGTACAATTATTTGAATTAATAGAAGAAATTGATTAAGGTTCATGGCGTTGTGTTTGTTCTCTGTGTATGTATGTTGAATTCTATGCTCATGAGTATTTACTTCCTGTTATTCATTTGCTTTACATGCTATGTATGAATGATTTCTGGATGAGTGTTTGAAATCTGAGAAAGGAAGTAGAAGAAATGAGTTTCAATTGTTTCTCTATCTGAGCAAGGATTCCTGCAAGGAGTGTAGTTGAAGTCGTCCACAAGGAGTGCATTGACAGAGGGCTCAGATAGTTTAACTCTTGTTCTCATTCACAAAGAAGTGAAATTGGGTTATATGAGCCATGCAAGGAGTGAACAGGCTAAGGAAAGTCTTAGTTGTGAATCTGAGCGAAGTATTGAAGGACTACTGCTACAGGTGTGCGCAGAGTCGAAATAACTCAACACTTGGAAGTGTTCAAGGATTGCCGCAAGGAGTGTGTGCAAGAGTCTTCGTGAAGACTCAGAATTGTGTGAAGCTCAGGAAGGACAAGGCTTCTAAGCTCGTCGAAGAGAAGCACATGTAGTTTGTGTCATGGGAGTGTTTGAACATGCACTGCATAGTTACGCGTAGGAAGACCAGTTTTCACAGAGGAATACTGGGTTCACCCCATAGAAAACATCAAAGAGGAAGCGATCGATAGTTAGGATCTTGTGGAGAAGATTTGAAAAATCCCACCAGCCGTTGGATCTGCCAAATAAACGAGGAGGTTACGGCCGCATTCAGAGTTCAAGCTCTAGGGGTCGTGAGTCGTTGGATCGTTGATCAGTTACCCATTAGTCGTCTAATCTGATAGGAGTTGCATAGGGTTTAAACCCTCATGAGCAGGGTAAGAACCCCGAGAGGCGTCGAGATATCGAGGCGTCAGGGTTCAGGAAATCGGGAGTCACGTGGACTAGAAGTTGGGGAAATCCATCATGAAAATCTTGATGAGTTCATAGTTGTCCATCTGTTGGGACATGTGGCAGGGATCGAGAGTCCATCGACATTTCGGAGTTTCAGAAGACAAGAATCCGAGACCTGTTGAATCCCAGAACGACGAAAGGATCATAGCCGTAGGATCTCAGGGAGGACACATGTTGTGTGGTCGTCTAGATCGGGGATGTGGTCATCGGAGTTCAGGTAAGTGAGTGTTCATGTTTTTGTAAAGTGGAGAAACCCGAGGGATGATTTGAACCGTCCATCACTTGGGACATGTGTCAGAAATCCAGAGAGAGTCAAGGATCAATGTTTTGGAGGTCCTGAGGATAGGATACTCTCACAAGTCGAAACCACGAAGTCTGATTTTTCGACAAAAGGAGAGCTCTGTGTGGGCCCAGTTGACGTCATTCCATTGTAACAAGGGAATCGGGAATTGCCAGAGTGAAAATACCAAAGCATATGAGAACCGTCCATTCTTGAGGACACGTGGCCAAGATCGAAGTGATTGGGAAATTGACATTCGTGAAATCGGGGGAATCGAAGGCCAAATCACTTCGGCATTAGAAGTCGCAAAACCCCGACAAGGAGAAGGTGCCATTGAGGGGCTAGCTGTCAGCATAGCAGAGAATCAGGATTCGAGAGATCGGTAGTCCCGAGGGCAAATGTTTTTTGACATCTGAAAACCCAAAATCCCGATGAGGTATATGACCGCGGTCATATAAGGGAAGGTCGCATGGAACAAAGGCTTGGCCTGGGAGGCTAAGGTAGTAGGGGAGCATATAGGGGATCAGGGATCGGTAAAATGAATTGTTTGGACATTGCAAGTGCTGAAATCTCGATAGGAGGAAACCTCAATAACAAAGTAAAAGGTCAACATTGATTTACCAGCCGTGAGAGAGTTGCTGTGGGTGAAAATTTCCCGATAGGGAAATAGAATAACCTTTTAGTTCTTCGGGCCGAAGAAGGAGGAAATATCCTGTGAGTGGACGTGCCTAGAGGGCGCTCCTGTGTCAAATATCTGCAGGTTAGACTTTTATCTCGACATTTTGATTCCATTAAATTTACACATATCCCAAGACAATTCAATCAAATAGTAGATAACATGGCTAACATTATACTAGATTGGCATATATCACATTGATCTGAAAATAGAAGGCTGACTTGTTTTGCTATGCAAGCACCCTCTACTTCAATAAAATAAACCTTAACAGGACCTTGCTTCATGTGTTTAAAATGTGCAAACTGGTTTATGTGTTAAGTTTAGGCTTCTTGTTGTCAATGTGCATGTGTGAGGAAATGATCTTTTAAATGATTAAATATGTGTTATAAATCAATACACAACAATATAAAGTGCAGCAAATAACACATTAAAATCACAGCAATACCAAGATGATAAAGGAGTTCACCCCTCTCTGGGCTACATCTCCTTGAGCCTCCTTCAATGGACTTGGCTCTTTGGGATTAGTTTGTCAAATGCTCTTTACAAGCTGCTGCTCAACTCCAATGGATTTATAGACTGTACCATTGGATTCAGAATACATACAAACCCCAAAAATGACTGTTAAAACTCTGCAAATGGACAATGGCTCATCCATCAATGACCTCTTCTACATGTGACCTTCAAGCTTCCCTGAGCTTGAATGAGGCAAAAACACCTGTAAAAGTCTTCCAATGGATCTGAAACCTATCCCAATGTGTTCAGAGCATAATAAGCAGTCAAAAATGACTATTCAGTCTCAGAAAATGGATATGTGCTCACCTGAGCAATGCCTCAAACAATGAGGGCTTCAAGCTTCCTCAAACTTCAAATGTGAAAAACCTACAAATGGGCTCTTCAAATTCCTGTGAAAATGGTTCCAATGGACTCAGAACGTCCAAAAACCCCTAGCTGGGCTTTTACGTCTCTTGATTTGGTCAAAAACTCATCAAGTTATGCTTGCTGCCATTTTTCCTTTCTCCAAGCTCTGTTACAGGCTCGCCATATTGCACCTCTGGAAAAATGACCCTAGCTCCTGAGCGTTTTCGTGTGCATAAACCCAGCACACGTGCGTCCCACAAAATGTGCCAAAATGTCGAACAGTTAACGAAAATCCAGCCCCCAAGCTCGGAGGTGTTGGGCGCATGGGGAGACCATATGGCCACGTTCCCCGCGCAAAAATAGGCACCCGTTTCCAAGTTTAACTGTAGGTGCGACATGTGTCCGGGCGCGTGGGCTTACCCGTTTGTAACCCAAATTAAAAATCCCGCACAAATACCAAACCCACGGGTTACAATATATAAACCACAAGTCATGGTTTCAAACCCCGCGCAATATAAACAATACACGGTTAAATAACACATGGTATAAACTATGGTTCAAATGTTGTAACCAAACCATATTAAAATCGCGCGCTATTTTAACAAAAGGTTTTAAACCATATAAAAATACAATCCCGCGCCCCATTCCCTGGGAAGCAGGGTCATATGCCGTATAACAAGTGACCGGGGGCTGGGCCCCGTTCCAATACAAAAGCCCGCGCTAATTTTTAAAACAGTTATGTATGTAAACACCACGGACTTTAATGTTTATACACCGCGCTGCAATAGTACCGGGGTTTTAATTGAACACCGCGTGATATTTTAATATGATGTCATATGCAACGCATAAAACCGGGGTCGGGGCCAAGCCCTGGCCCAACCCCCCTGCCGTATACAAATCAAATGAAATTTAAAACCATTAAAAACCATAGGTTTAATAAACAATGGCATGTGGTGCAATGGTCGGCGGACTTTGCTTAAAAATTGGCGCGTGGGGAGGTCCGGGGGTCGAACCCCATGGCCTCCATGAAATTTTACCAAATGAACCAAACATCAACTGCCAACAGATGGGTTCCACGTGGCAGCCCTTAATTGGGCCACGTGGCACTTTTTTATACGCCAAACTGATGCCACGTGTCAAGACGTGATTCGTCCACAGTCAACCAATAAAACGTGCCACGTCACCTACCTGCCATGTCAGCTGCCAGGGTGTACTTTCATTCCACGTCACTGTACGGCTGCCATGTTAGCTGTACGGCCTATGCCACGTCAGTTGTACGACCTGCCCAGTCAGCACCCTTTTTTTTCCCTGTTTGGCGATTCGAACAGATCGCGATAACTTTTTCTCCCTACGTCCGTTTGAGACGAAACGAGTTGCGTTGGGTTCGTGATGTCGAGGGCTACAAACCCATTTTTTTTGAGGTGATTCTGAGAACTTTGATTTTTGAGCTAAAATTTGCCCCCTGGTCCAGATTCTGATCACACCTTCCCACTGAAAGGCTTTTGGACCCACAAAAGCTTATAATTATCGATCTGAGCTTCAATACTCTTCTTCTTTCAAGTTATATCAATTGATTCTACTTGAAAAGACTTTTCGACAATCACCTGGGTACTTTGACATGCCATGCACTGCAACTAGCTATGTCCCTCAACCACTGCTCTCTGGTTGCTGCTGACCCACTATTATCTCAGTACTTGGAAGACTTCCAGCCTTCCCACTGAGAATCAAGTCCCCCTTGTGGACTCTTTGACGTCAACAATCCACTCTCCAATGGCTGTAAAACTTACCTGCGACATCTTGTCACAAGCCAAGAAAACCATCAATCTTGAAAATGAATTATACAAGACTGAAAAATAATGACAACAAAATCTTTTTCCGCTTCAAGCAACTGTCACATATTGTGCTTCATCAAAGCACATGGTGTTTACCTACATCTCAATGTACTCAAAAATGACTTACAAGATAACAAACACCATCGACTAAACATAAGTCGAAAACCATGAATGACATAACATAGTCGTCAAGCAATATCGACACAAGTCGAGATTCAAGTGAAACATGTCAACCATCCAAAATGACAAGTCTAAAGACATGATACATAATCATGCTACAATCATGACTCATCCATGATGACTATCATCAAGTTCATTGTTTATGCACTTTCAAAACCAAATGCATATGCATAGCTTCTTCAACTCTCCTTCCTGTAGAAACATAGGTACTCAAACCCAAAGCATGTGGGTACTAAAGAGCTGAAAATGAAAAGTGTATGTGGCTGTAACAAAATAGACAGCCTACCCCTCTTTTGCATGTTCTGGAACGAGGTGGTATAACACAAGTATGCATACAAAAGTAAAAGCATTCACATGCAAACTTGCATCTTGCAATCTATGATAACTGCTGCCACTTGAAAAACTTCAACTAAATGAAAAGATAAGGATGAAATGTGTATCTATTGCAGAAAAATGAAAGCCTTACTTGCGCAAGAAATCTACCCATTTCTTACCAAGCCAACTCAATGGCGAATCCTTCTGCTGAAAGTGGTCTTCTTGTGAATCATCTTGACTCACATCAATGATGGAATCTCCTCTTCCATTCTTGTCAATCTTTTGATCCAACTGCTTCTTGTGCCGTGGATGAGAGGTTGGATGCAATGTCCAACATTGGTCAATGAGATGACCCCTCTTCTGACAATGACTGCAAATCTTTTGCATGTTCTTTTCATGTTGCCTTTGCTTGGAAAGTTTCCTAAAAATGGACTTTCTCTTCCAACATTTTGAAACATAATGGTTATAGAAACCACAATATGTACATGGTCTTTTTCCATTTTTACATGTAGATTTATTATGCTTAACATAATCAAAAGAAACAGAATTATAGGCAGATTTATACCTTGAACATTCACCTTTTTCTCCGCTTTGAGGAGGTGAATTGGAAGAGTCACAAGCTCTCTTTTGAAGACTCTCAAATCTGCTCTTGTCCTCATGGTTGTCACAACCTTTTTGTTGCACACCTTTGCATTCATCTTGAACACAAGTTTTGCATGCTGAAGAGTTTGAAATTTCAACCAAAGTTCTTGAACTTTCACCTTGAAAACCTTCTTGAGGAGGTGAACTTGAAACAAAATTTTTGCTTGAAACTTTTTCATTAGTTTCCTCAACCTTGGAATTTGTTTCATTAATTCTTTCATAACCAAGACCACAATACTTAGGTCTCTCTTCAACTACAATAGGCTCAACAATGCCTTGTGCATGCTTGCCTAACCCTTTACCTTCATAGCCCATTTTTAACATTAAYTTGGACCCTATTCCTTTTGTGTGATTTTCAAAAACACCAAAGCATTCTTCTTGAGAGGAATTTGAAGACAAACTGACATTACATACCTCATGGTCATGCATGTACTTGGTAAGGGTTTCTTTTGCTTCATGAAGTTGATTCTCCATCTCCTGCAAATTTTCAAGAAGTTGGTCTTTTTCCTCCTTCATGGCCATCAACTGCTCTTGAAGGACAATGCTCTCTTCCCTGTCTTTCCACAATTCTTGTACCATATCCTTCATGGTTAACAATGCATTAAACATTTCTTTGTCAAAGAACTTAGATTTGGAAGATGTAGGAGAACTATCAATGCTTAAAGCTTCCTCCATACTTGCAAGATAACAAACTTCAACACAAATCTTGCACAAATACCAACAGCTAAAACTCAAGCTATCATTGGCAAATACATGAGTAAAACAAACTATGCTCTGATACCAACTGATCTGAAAATAGAAGGCTGACTTGTTTTTCTATGCAAGCACCCTCTACTTCAATAAAATAAACCTTAACATGACCTTGCTTCATGTGTTTAAAATGTGCAAACTGGTTTATGTGTTAAGTTTAGGCTTCTTCTTGTCAATGTGCATGTGTGAGGAAATGATATTTTAAATGATTAAATATGTGTTATAAATCAATACACAACAATATAAAGTGCAGCAAATAACACATTAAAATCACAGCAATACCAAGATGATAAAGGAGTTTACCCCTCTCTGGGCTACATCTCCTTGAGCCTCCTTCAATGGACTTGGCTCTTTGGGATTAGTTTGTCAAATGCTCTTTACAAGATACTGCTCAAATCCAATGGATTTATAGACTGTACCATTGGATTCAGAATACATACAAACCCCAAAAATGACTGTTAAAACTCTGCAAATGGACAATGGCTCATCCAACAATGACCTCTTCTACATGTGACCTCCAAGATTCCCTGAGCTTGAATGAGGCAAAAACACCTGTAAAAGTCCTCCAATGGATCTGAAACCTATCCCAATGTGTTCAGAGCATAATAAGAAGTCAGAAATGACTATTCAGTCTCAGAAAATGGATATGTGCTCACCTGAGCAATGCCTCAAACAATGAGGGCTTCAAGCTTCCTCAAACTTCAAATGTGAAAAACATGCAAATGGGCTCTTCAAATTCCTATGAAAATGGTTCCAATGGACTCAGGACGTCCAAAAACCCCTAGCTGGGATTTTACGGCTCTTGATTTGGTCAAAAACTCATCAAGTTATGCTTGCTGCCATTTTTCCTTTCTCCAAGCTCTGTTACAGGCTCGCCATATTGCACCTCTGGAAAAATGACCCTAGCTCCTGAGCGTTTTCGTGTGCATAAACCCAGCACACGCGCATCCCGCAAAATGCACCAAAATGTTGAACAGTTAACGGAAATCCAACCCCCAATCTCGGAGGTGTTGGGCGCATGGGGAGACCATATGGCCACGTTCCCCGCGCAAAAATAGGCACCCGTTTCCAAGTTTAACTGTAGGTGTGACATGTGTCCGGGCGTGTGGTCTTACCCGTTTGTAACCCAAATTAAAAATCCCGCGCAAATACCAAACCCATGGGTTACAATATATAAACCACAAGTCGTGGTTTCAAACCCCGCGCAATATAAACAATACACGGTTAAATAACACATGGTATAAACTATGGTTCAAATGTTGTAACCGAACCATATTAAAATCGCACGCTATTTTAACAAAAGGTTTTAAACCATATAAAAATACAATCCCGCGCTCCATTCCTTGGGAAGCAGGGTCATATGCCGTATAACAAGTGATCGGGGGCTAGGCCCCGTTCCAATACAAAAGCCCGCGCTAATTTTTAAAACAGTTATGTATGTAAACACCACAGACTTTAATGTTTATACACCGCGCTGCAATAGTACCGGGGTTTTAATTGAACACCGCACGATATTTTAATATTAGGTCATATGCAACGCATAAAACCGGGGTCGGGGCCAAGCCCTGGCCCAACCCCCCCGCCGTATACAAATCAAATGAAATTTAAAACCATTAAAAACCATAGGTTTAATAAACAATGGCATGTGGTGCAATGGTCGGCGGACTTTGTTTAAAACTTGGCGCGTGGGGAGGTTCGGGAGTCGAACCCCGTGGCCTCCATGAAATTTTACCAAACGAACCAAACATCAACTGCCAACAGATGGGTGCCACGTGGCAGCCCTTAATTGGGCCACGTGGCACTTTTTTATACGCCAAACTGATGCCATGTGTCAAGACGTGATTCGTCCATAGTCAACCAATAAAACGTGCCACGTCACCTACCTTCCACGTCAGCTGCCAGGGTGTAACTTCCTGCCACATCACTGTACGACCACCACGTCAGATGTACGGCCTATGCCACGTCATCTGTACGGCCTGCCCAGTCAGCACCCTTTTTTTTCCCTGTTTGGCGATTCGAACAGATCGCGATAACTTTTTCTCCCGGCGTCCGTTTGAGACGAAACGAGTTGCGTTGGGTTCGTGATGTCGAGGGATACAAACCCATTTTTTTTTAGGTGATTCTGAGAACTTTTATTTTTGAGCTAAAATTTGCCCCCTGGTCCATATTCTGATCACACATGAAGACATCTTCACATACACATAAACCATCAGAAGTCTGTCACAACATATAGATTAGACATCATCCACTACATAAAAAAATAAAAATAAAAAAAAATCATCAACAACAAACACATCACACATGTACACAAAGATCCAAAAATGTATATCCATATATATATATATATATATATATATCAGTCCACATGTCATAAAGTGTTTACAAAAATAGTACATCGCCTGTAGGCAGGTGAATCACCTCCTCCCTACCAATACAAAACTGGATATCACAAGTATACAAAATGGGCTCACTAGTCTATATCAGATACAAAACTACATATCTAGCAGCCCTCAAGGCGCCTCTAGTGCTCCAACACCAGGTCCTCCCTTTGGTGGAGGTACTCCACCAGCTCCAAGTCCCTCAGGTCCCGGAGGCAACTGTCCAGTCATCGCAGCTCCGACTATAGCTTCTCTATGGATCAAGGTTCACGACTCTGTCGACAGCCCAATACACTGCTCCAGGATCCTCTCATCCTGGATCCGCACCCACATCCTCTTGGGCACTCCCCATAGAACCTCCTCTAGTCAGCGACAGAAATCATCAAACTCTCCCCCGACCTTGGTCGGAGGAGCATGTGACGGCCCTACCCCGGGGTCATCATAACGACGTCTCCAGGCCACTCTATCATCATCACTGGGCCTCACCCCAACATCCTCTTGACATCGCCTCTCCCCTGCTCGCAACTCTCCTCATGGTGGTCTCAAAGGCCCCTGGCGGGCTTGCACTCTAATCAGCTAGACCTCTCATCCATGCAGTCCCACATCTACACAAACAAACACATGATAGCATCAACATCCATACAAATATCAACCATATGCTATACTATCTAAAAAACAAATCAACAAAACCAACAACCAACACATCATACCTCGACGATCGAATACCTCTCCCAGAGGTAATATCATCTCAGGTTCATCATGAAAATCTATCCCACTATATGGAAACTACAATATGATCTGTGGAATCTGATGCCACACCTAACACCTGTGCAGCCTCGATTATGAAGTAGTGGCCACCCTCCCCACCCCCATGACGAACCGAAATCATCGACCACCGCCACAGTCATGACTCTCGCACTCCTGGCGGGTCTAACAAAACTCTCAGGCACAAGATTGACACCCTCTCTAGAAACCAAGCCACTAGGATAGATCCAAAGGAAAAATTCCTTGAGTTGGTCGCTCGACACCTGGTGAGTTTTCCCACCATCTTGGCGTGCAACATCGTCCCAAATGATCACCTGCATCCACATATACAGTACTCGATCAACCATCACAAAAACACCAAAATCTCCCAAAAAAGAAAAAAAGAAAAAAAGAGGAGATAAGTGTTATCACCCTCAGATTTTCCTCAAAGGCACGACTATTTGCCCCAAAGGCGTGCACACATACGCACATGTTTACCCCATAGGTGCGCATGTATGCGTTCCTGTTAGGCCCACATGCTCGCATTCAGTGCATGCATGTTCACTACATAGTTGCGCACTCATGCACAACTGTCAGCAAGACAGTCGTGCACATATGCACGACTGTGTTTCAGATAGGCGTGCACCCCATGCGTGCTTGTTTTCCCAAATAGCGTGCCCCCTCTTCATAGTTGTTCCCATTACATCCGTTCATTTGTGCGCAGGTCTCCATCGATCGCCCGTGCATTCGTGCGCAGGTCCTACCCAAAAATTGACACCTAACTACTATACAGGAGGATGAGACCACTAACCTGACTCTCGCACCTCCTGGATCGGCTTCCTCGCACTCCTGGAATCTCCGAATCTTCTCTGCAATCTCCTCTCTAACCACTATAGCAGAAAGTACAAATGAGGTGGCAATGTGTGCCCTACAACTATATATAGGCCCTTTTTGAAAAACTTCTAGACTCAATTCTGAGAGCTTCGAGCGTCCATTTTTCGATCTTTCTTCAGCCATGGGATCAACACCCCATCATCTACATCAAGACAGTCCCCATGACATTTTTCATCCTTATCCCCCAGGGAGCCATTTTTCCATACCCCGTTCAGGTACGCATGCTCATGTTCAAAATTATCAAATAAACGGTTATATGTTTCGATTATCTTCAGATATTGTTCATGTCGAGTATTTGGTTTTCATGTGTGCAGGTACTTGGTCATCACACAACAGTGTGACCACTTCAGGTATATAATCGACACTGTCATGTAATCATTCCCTTTGAATCTCAATTGCATCTCTAGTCACACCCTCTGAAATTTTCCTTTAGGGTCCCTATATCCAGCTCTGCAGTACTGTCACCTCCACTGCCTTTTGGGTACTGTCACCCAGTAGCACTCTCCCCCACATGAGTTGTCCCATTCATAGCCCCCTTGGCACTTTGACACTCATGTTGTTTTCAACCTTTAGGGATGGGAGTCCTGATAGTCTTACATCATGTCATGAATCAACCACATACTCCTTCTCCTCATTTTTCTAGCCTACCCAACGGACTCCCAGGGCACTTCCTCATGGTTTTATTTTGACTGCACTCCCACATCATCATTTACCATCCATTTCATCCACTGTTGGTTTTCCCATCTTCAGATTTCCCTCCATACATTTCCCTATTATAGAAACCCACCTATGGGGCCCCAACCCCCGCTTGTTTTTTAACCAACTTGTGTCCTCCTTAGGCCAAGCCATCTTACACTGGGGCACCAATTTCTGTATCTGCATTATTATCCCCACTATTTTTTTTTTAATTCTTTTTGTAATTAAGCCTTTGTTTCCAACATTTTACATAGCTTTTTGTCGTCACTTTTGGTGACCTTCTTCCTTTTTGGAAAACACAACCCATGTCTCCCTTGGTTGGGGCATTCCTTATCACCTACTCCTATTGAAATCATCCATAAACTACAAGTATCCCACAGGCCCCCTACCTCTGCTCTCTAAGTTTGTTCACTTTGTCCCGCCTGTGGCACAACTTATCCCACGTCTCATTGTCCCCTGACACTCGACCTAGTTGAACAATTGTAGTCACTTATACTTCACATATATCCCCAACCAAGGGTAGTCTTGAGTCTCCAAGCATATTGACTTTGTCCATGTACCTCCTCAGTTACTGACCTTACCTAGTGGATTTCATGAAGCCCTTTTCTTCTTGGAGTCGCGTCTCCCTTTTTGTCGACATCAACACAGTTTCTAGAAGGGCGACAATATCTTGACTCTCATTACCTTTACAATGAGGAGTCTCAGATGACATAGGGAGAACCATCATTTCTCTCTGCTATCGTTGGCCCCCATAAAATTCAACTTCATCACTTTCTCATGTTACGGTGGGTCTTACTTTGCGACTATTGCTGTTGTTTTTCATATTTTCCAAAGACCTATGAACTTTGTTGGGCTATCAATGCCCACATAATCCATGATACTTCTTATAGGTGTCATTGCCTACTGTTCAGAGTATTGTTACTCATCATAATTGTCCTCTGCCTTTATCAAAACCACCCCTGAGGGCGTTGTAGTTGTCTACATCAACAAACAGTTTCAATTACTATAAAAAACCCTTTTGTGAGTTACATGACATGAGCATGGGGCATGCCCACCTCATTTGTACACAATTTATTTTCCACACCTTTCGAAAGGTTGGGTCCTACAGGTTCCCTTCTCCCTCCAATGGGTCACTCTTGATACTCTCACTATCGCTCTTTCTTACAACGATACTCTTAGTAGAAGAAACATTGATGAATTTCAGTTATCCATATGCTCCTAACCTCATCCATCAGAGGGCATTTGTTATCACTGAAATTTCATCTGCAAATGGTTACAGGAATCCAGCATCTTCAAACAACTATTAGTTCACCCATGGACCAAAATTACCAAAAAATCATTTCCAAAAGGTCCAAAACTATAAAACCAGTTATAAAATCAGTATGCGCTATGACTATATATGGCATGCGTGCACATGCACCATCAAGAAACTCAGGAAAATCGCACATGTGCACGATGCGTGACTATGGATGCTAAGAGCCGCGTACACCTGAGAACAGTGCATTTATGTTGTTGGTAGGCCTCCCACCCACTTCTTTTTCATCTTCCAGGTCGATTTGACATCCAAATCTTGGCTGGATCCGGCTGGGTGGCTAATCAAAGACCTAAAGGTGCCCTAAACAACCTCTTTTCACACTAAAAGCTGGTTGCAGAATACCTCAAAGTGGTGCTATAAAACAAGGCCATGGGTGCACTACATCTTCAAGGAATTCATTTGCAAGGTTATGCTGCTGCTATTCTCTTGGGGAAACATATTTTCTCATCAAGAGAATACTAGCACCATTCCATTTGGGAAATCCACATCACCTTTTGAGTGGGTTAGCTTGGGATTCTTTCACCATTTCTTTCAAGTTTTCAAGTTGTAAGAAGAGCTCAATCTCGGGGGTCCAATAACCCTCCCTTGGAGGAAGAAGGGACCCAAAGTCCCCTTTCTCTTTGGTGTTTTCTTTTCACTAATACAATCCTTTTCATTGGTGACATGAGTCTTGTTTGTTTCTTCTTCTTTTGTCCTTATGCACAATAGTTTAATTGTTTTTCTTTTCTTTTCCTAGTTTAGTTCTTAGCTTAGTCTTTTATGTTTATTCTTCTAACCCTTTCCTTTATTGTTGTATTTCTTAGCTGACCCAACTAATCTTGTAAGCACCTCTGTTTTTCTCATTTAGGTGACAAAAGAGGCACAACAAAAGGAACTTGGTTTCTTAGTTTTGAACCATGCCGACACAGAAGTCTGTAATGTTATTACTTCTGCTGATCATTTATTAATAGAAATAATCATTTCCTGTCCTATTGGTATCGTGCAAATATATGATTATTATCCATGGGCATGTTTGTAATGTTTATTGATGGATTATGCTATCTAATGTGCTAACCTTTTATATTATCAGTATATGCTTTCTCTACTTGTTTTTTGAGAACTTGTCACAGGTATAAATCTTTGGGTCAAAGTGCTCAACAGTGGACATCTTCAAACATTGGAATGAGGTAGGCTTCATTCTTATCACGCTTGCATATTGGTTTATATAGCATATGTTGGAATTGAGTAGATTTTTGCAGTAATACCTCTCTATTGTGGTTTACCCTGGCCATAGAGAGTTTTTCCCTCATAACAAGCTCTGAAGGACTTAAGAGCTTTGCACTCTTTCTCTTGAACTTAACACTTAGAAGGACCTTCTATGCACCCCTTGCACTCCTTCATCAATCTAGAATTTTAGAAGTTCTCAACCTCTGCCCGCCTGGTAGAGACCCCATGCATACCTACACTACCTCTTCTGAGATTAAAAAGATTCTTCCTTTCTTATACTCACAATCAAATGGAAATAAAGGGACACAACATAACCATTAAGAAACCATTCACATCCCTGAAAACATTCACAATATATCCAATTTTATTACACATTTACAACTCAATTACAGAGGGTATGAGAATACTTATCTATTAAAAGTTGTAGCCAACTAACTGACTATGGGTGTGTGCCTTTCCACACAACCATAGGCTCAGAGGCATTCATCCTTAGCACTCTGGCCACCCCCGTGCCATGATATCACTAGGGAACTATGCCATCTCTCAGAGACCTTCTCTCTATCACGGTATGCCTGCAAGGTTTATCAGATGCTTCCTCAACATCAATCTCACGTTAGGGTCCTTCAGGTCATGTTCTCTGCACTTCCTTTTGGTTCACATATATCCTTCTGAGCTTGCGCTCTCCTCTCTTTTCCTGTGTGTATCTTACCTTCCTTCTTTAAGAAGGTTCCCAAACTATACTATTCCTTCTATTAGAAGGAATCTCAGGTCTGCAGGTCTTTGTGGTACTTTGGGATGTCACCCCATGTTTTGATTCATGGGTGTGGTTGATTATTCAACCACCAGTCCTTTCCTTCATTAACTGATTCTTTCCTTTAGATATATCATGGCTTGTACTTCAAGCATTCACCTCCCAACAGTTAGTTATGGGAAATTTAACAATAATACATATACATCGTCCAAATGCCTTAGCATGGTAATCCTATTTTATGATTAATTAGATGTTGAGGGAAACAAGGGTGTTACAGAGCGGTGGTAGACTGACCCATTGGGTAGCAATGCACTGAGGGTCAGATTGATGGGGTTCTTCACCTGCTAGTGCAGAGGTACCCTGGTAGGTGAGGAGAAGATATCCGAGTATGCTTCCACGACCTTATCCACTAGCTTCTGCTGTGTGGAGAGGTTGGTCATAGAGACCCTAGAAGTGGCTGTGATATTTTGCTCATTCTGAGAGCGAATCACGAAGAATACAAACTTCCCCGTCTGAGAGATGACCTTCCTACATCGCTTGGTAGAGGTCAAGAAAATAACACTAGGTGGGACTACCTCCTGTAACCTGTACAATTTCTTGTTCAAAGTACTAATAACATTATGAGGCCTAGACTCATATATAACATGGAGTTTCCATAAATATGGTTGGCCCAAAAGAACATTACAAACTTTGAGAGTGGAAAACTCACACAATACCTCTTCTTTGAAGGGATTAATACCGTATGAAATGCGACATTTTTGGTTGACGCGGATGTTGCTTCCTTGGTAGAGCCATATAATGGTATAGGGATGTGGGTGTGGCATTGTCGGTAGGGAAATTTGCTTGACAACCTCTACTGAGATGAGGTTCTTTTGGCTACTACTATCAATGATTAATTGCAATGGGGTACCCTTCACCCACATCTATGAATGAAAAAGGAACCCACCTTCCTCTGGCTCGTCTAGTTTTCAGGGTTGGAGCTTGGTGGTAGCATTAATGGTAGCACTGGGTTCTACATTAATGATCCATATCCCCCTTTCTAGTTCCAAATCAGAGTCGGAACCCGCATCTGATCCAGAGGCTTTCACCTCAGTCACCAGCGACTGCTTTGAGTGGTAATCAACAGTGTTATACCAGGGGCTCTTATGGAAGCACACCACTTGCCAGTATCTTTATTTGTCTTTTCGGTGTCCTTATTTGCTTGCAGCATGGATTGGTTGTCCTGAGGTGGTTCATATTTTCTCTGTGCTTTTTTTTGTGGGTTGGGGCCGCCCTTTCCTATATTTTGCTGTGAGGGGTTCCCAGGCCCAAATTTTCGCGTCTTTTTTTTGAGATTCTACTCGATTTTGATGGCATGTTGGTAGGCTACACCCAAGTATGAGATGTCCAAAAAAATCCATTTCAAATTGGATGTATCTATGCAGACCTCTGCGATACTTGAGCACCAAATGTTTCTCAAAATCTTTGATACTCAGCTTGGTGCGCAAGGTATGGAAGATATTTGTGAACTCAGGCACTACTTGGTCTCTTTCCTATCGTAGTGTGGTCCATTTTGTATATAGGTCATCATAACTTCCAACAGGGTAGTATTGTTCCTTAATAGCATCTATGAAGGACTCCTAGGTGATCGTGACTGTAAATAATGAGGGTTCCTTTGTTTCCTTATTCTCACAGAAAGTTTCCCACCAATCTTTGACATGGGGAACGGATTTGAGGAGCACACAAGTAATATTTTCTCTATTCGAGAAGTTATGGAAAAATAAATACCCTTCTAGTAGATTCAACCATTTGTCTACAACATATGCATCTATTTGACCTTCAAATATAGGAATATCGAAGTTGATTTGTACCTTGAAGGGGGTTGCACCTCCGTTTTAGGAAGATGTGTCACTTGTTGGTAAGCGTCAAAGGATTTGAACAAAACTATCCATCATCTCATTCCTCTGTTGAATGAGGGCTTCCTCAAGCAAAATTTTGAAGGGATATCTTGTCCCATTGTCTTTATTTTCTCCTGCCATGAGAGGTCGCTTAGGTGTGTGAGAGATTTTGTACTCAAGAAAAACAAGCTCGAGATCCAATTCTTTATACCCTGACCTCGTTGGGGATATGCATTAAGAATGACAAGGAACATACCTCTATGATACCACTAATCCAAATTTTATGAGAAAAATGAAATGAATAAATATTATTATCAAAATATTCTTACCACAAAATAACATATATACAATAAAAATGGTTTCTATTCAATAAGGAAATAAGTTGAAACTGTAAAATGCAGTGGAAAACAAGATTTCTAGAATGGTGGCGACTTATCTCTGAGAAGAGATGTGACGACTGCACACATTCGAAAGAAGATGATTACAATGAGGCTCTCAAGGCTGTTTTACAATAATTAGTAATGTCAAAAACCCTAGACATCCAAAAAACTAACCCTAGGAGATGAAGCGCTAAAATTCATGATCCAGGATCTTTTCATCGTGACTTATAAAGAATTGTATTAAATTACCATAAATTAATGTGCACTATTAAAGAAGGGAAAACTTAGAAATGAAGAGGCATAAGCATCAGATCTGAAACAAAAACTTGATAACGGAGTTCATCCCTGGTGGACTACGTCTCTGGGTCCTTCTCTCAAATGGGTAGGCTCTTTTATTAACTCAACAAAAGGGGCTGGAAAATACATGAATATACCTCATTCTAAAATTGAGCTGCAGAAATAATGCTCATATTAGAAAAAAAACATCACCATTGGATTCATGGCATCGGATTACCAAAAAATTATTGTCTCCATGCTCCGATCCGACTCTAGCACTCCCAGGCCCAAGAGAAATCATGTCTCGATTTGTGTGCCCTCTTCACCTACAATTATGAAAACATCTATCTCAAAATACATGCTAGATTGTACAATACGGTCACATGCCTTCCCCCCAACTCTGGCCGAATACACATTCTTAAATATTAAATGTGGCGGATGTACTAAGGCACACCCCTTGGCACATTGGTTAGAGAAGAGTTTCAAAGGCTTTGTACTAGCCAGAGGTTCCGAGGACGAACCCGCCAGACTCCGGTTTTGGTAGTGGTTACATATATGTTTATCCATAGTTTAAACCTCTTCTATGTTTATCGGTCTGCTAGTAACTCTGCTAACGACTATGTAGATTTGGAGTGGTCTACCAAATTTGGCGGACTTGCCAATTCTGTTTTTAAAACAAAAATCATTCACGGGCTAACATTGGGCATTCTCAGGATGCCACATGTCACCCCATGATTGGGCCACGTGGCACCTGCTAATTCACCTACTCATATGCTGATGTGGCTCACCCTGTCATCATCGTACTGACACGTGGCACTCCCTGGGTGGTGCCACATGGCACTTTCCTATTGGTCCATATGGACCCTTGAAAATCCCACTGGTGGGTGACACATGGCAGGATGTGGTGCTACCACGTGGCATGCTGACGTCAGCATCCGTACGATGAATTTAGAATCCAAAAACTCCATTTCATCTTGGATGTATCTATGCATACCACCACAATACTTGAGCACCAAATGCCACTCAGAATCTTTGATACCCCATCTTGGTGTGCAAGGTATGGAAGATATTTGTGAACTTGGGCACTGCTTGGTCTCTTTCCCATCACAATGTGGTCCATTTTGTATACAGGTCGTCATAACTTCCAAGAGGTTAGTATTGTTCCTTAATAACATCCCTGAAGGACTCCTAGGTGACCACAACTATAAATAATGAGGGTTCCTCTGTTTCCTTCTACTCACAAAATGTTTCCCACCAATATTTAACATGGGGAACGAATTTGAGGAGTGCAAAAGTAATCTTTTCTCTATTCGAGAAGTTATGGAAAAATAAATACCATTCTAGCAGATTCAACCATTTGTCTACAACATCTGCATCTATATGAACTTCAAATATAGGAATATCAAAGTTGATTTATACCTTGAAGGGGGCAGTGCCTCCATTTGAGGAAGATGCATCACCCGTTGGTAGCCACCAAAGGATTTGCACAAATTTGTCTATCATCTCATTCGTCTGTTGCATGAGGGATTCCTCGAGAAAACTTTTGAAGGGATCTCTTGTCCCGTTGTCTTTCTTTTCTCCCACCATGAGAGGTCACTTGGGCATGCAAGAGATTTTGTCCTCAAGAGAAACAAGCTCAAGAACCAATTATTTGTACCCTGACCTCGTTGGGGACACGCATTAAGAACGATAAGGAACATACCGCTCTGATACCACTAATCCATATTTTATGAGAAGAATGAAATGAATACATATTATTATCAAAATATTCTTACCACATAATAACAAATATACAATAAAATTGGTTTCTATTCAATAAGGAAATAAGCTGAAACTGTAAAATGCAGCGGAAAACAAGCTTGCTAGAATGGTGGCGACTTATATCCGAGAAGAGATGTGACGACTATGCTCATTCGAAAGAAGATGATTACAATGAGCCTCTCAAGGTTGTTTTACAATAAATAGTAATGTCAAAAACCCTAGACATCCAAAAACCTAACTGTAGGAGATGAAGCACCAAAATTCATGATCCAAGATCTTTTCATCGTAACTTATAAAGAATTGTATTAAATGAGCATAAATTAATGTGCACCATTAAATAAAGTAAAAATTAGAAATGAATATACATAAGCATCATATCTGAACACAAAAACTCGATAACGGAGTTCGTCCTTGGTGGACTATGTCTCCGGGTCCTGCTCTCAAATGGGTAGGCTCTTTTATTTACTCAGCAAAATAATTTGGCAAATACATGAATATAACTTATTCTGAAATCAAGCTACATAAATAATGCTCAGATCAGAAAACAAACATCAACATTGGATTTGGGGCGTCAAATTACCGAAAAATGGTTGTCTCCACATTTCGATCCGACTTTGGCACTCCCAGGCCCAAGAAAAATCCTATCTCGATTTTCGTTCCCTCTGCACCTGCAATTATGACAACATCTATCTCAAAATCCATTCTAGATTGTACAACACAGTTGTGCACCTTCCCCCCAACTCTGTTTGAATACACATTCTTAAATATTAAATGTGGCACATGTACCAAGGCACACCCCTTGGCGCGTTGGTTAGAGCAGAGTTTTAAAGGCTTAGTACTAACCGAAGGTTCAGGGTCGAAGCTGCCAGACTCTATTTTTGGTAGTGGTCACATATATGTTTATCCATAGTTTAAACCTCCGCTATGTTTAGCGATCCGCCTGTAACTCCGCTAACGACTGTGTATATTTGGCAGACCCACCATTCTTTTTTTAAAACAAAAATCATTCATGGGCTAACATTGGGAATTCTTGGGATGCCACATGTCACCCCATGATTGGGCCATGTGGCACCTAATGATTCACCTGCTTGTATGCTGATGTGGCTCTCCCTATCATCGCTGTACTAACATGTGGCACTCCTTGGGTGGTTCCACGTGGCACTTTCCTATTGGTCCATATGGACCCTTGAAAAGTCCACTAGTGGGTGACACATGGCAGCTTGTGGTGCTGCCATGTGGAATTATGACATCAACATCTGTATGATGACATCACCCTGCCATGTCAGCTGCTAACATCAGCAGTACAGATGATCATGTGTCCCGTGCTGACTGGTCCTAGTTGACTACATTGTTGACTGTGGATATCTTTTAAACCATAACTCCATTTGACGAGCCATTTGCGTCGTTTGAAGGCTTGCGACGTGCTCTTACCCATCATGCCATTTTCACTAACTTTTGGGAACTTTGAATTTTTCCCTTTCTTTGTTTGCTGAAGCCATTCTAAGATTTATGAGTTGCCTATGTGAGTTCTGATTTATTCTTAGCCTTCTCTGGATCCTTTTTGGATCAAGCCTTCCCACCGAGAGCTTTTTGGACCACCAAAAGATTTCATCAATCAACTAGTAAGTGAGGGAAGAGTTCCCTCACTTAGTCCTTCTTGATCCACTTTTATTTGCTTGGATGGGTGCCCTTTAAGCCTACTAAAGTATAATTAACATCACCCCTGCATGAAGTCCTCGTCCTCCTATTGGGACATAGGGGCAGACCCAGGGTTCAACGCTCAAGAGCGCACCAACAAAGCCCTAACTAGCGACCCTTTTGGCAACACCTACGAAGTAGATGAAGTCTCACCTGAGGTAGAGGCAGGGGTGGTTGCAAGACTCAGGTGTCTGCAACCTTAGCTGGGACACAAATATGTGATTATCTTTCTTACGGTGCACTTAACATCAGTTATTCCTTAACATACATTCATTAATATACTTTATATAAGGCACAAAGAATCATAGTGAATACTTATACTAAGAATGATTCAATACTTATCCACAAAAATATAGGTTAGTTCCAACAGATCAAGCACTAAGCATCTCATATATCATATCTAATGTTCATTCATTCATCAACAACACAGAGCATAACTAGATCTACTTAATCACATCAAGCACTTAGCCAAGGAAGAGATAAATACATAAGAGGGAAGCACAAAACATTATACACACAGTTATCATGGTTCAACCCCACCCTGGGGCTACTTCTACAAAGTATTCTTTATATTATCTTGGTCAACCAGTTATAGCATAGAGCTCTAATGAACCTTACTTTGCACAGAACAAAAGATCTATGCAGCTCACTAGATCCTTCTTCCTTTCTCTTCCACATCAAACTATAACAACCTGCACTTAGCTCTCCGATCTCATGCACATAGCACTCTAAGATACATCCGATCACACAGATACAATTACTAGCACTAAGCTTTCATTCATACATCACATAGATGTACTACATTACTATCTCCTCTCTATCTTACTATCTACATTTCCTATTTATAGATTACAAAATGGGCCTAAACATGGGTAAAACCACGGGCCGACATCCCTTTCCCGTTACATCAACCCAAAACCCTAAAATGGACCCCAAAATAGGTCTTGCTTCCTTATTTTTTTCTTTGCGTTGCGCTCCTTCCTTGGCAAGCTATCACAGTCCCAAAAGTGGTCAAGTATGAACAAGTACTCTTCAAAACTTGGTCTAGGGCCAACAGGCCTCCAACACTCACCTGTGACTCGTCTCGAGTCACTCAGGTCTGACCAATTCTAGTTTGAACGCCTCGAGCTTGGATCGAGCAGCTTCGACCTACTACATTGTGACAACCTCTTGTTTAGTAAATTCTTGGATTACTGTGTCATTGAGTGGTCCTTCCAGGTGTTGTTTTGTAGTGATGACACCCTATTCGAGTTCATCTCCCTGGCTTTCAAGTTCAACAAACAGTTGACATGCCTTCTCTTGGAGTGGTTGCAGTCGTTGAGATATGTGTGTACTCATGTTTGGGTTGTGCATTGCTCTGCGAACCTCTTCATTCTTTTGACTGGGGTCACGAACTTCAGCTGTGCTTGTAGCACATCTGCATGTTGTTTTTCTTCATGGAGCTATGCCTCCAATGTCTATAATTCTAGATTCTTTGCGAGGGTTTCATACATTTGGGTGCTTCTGGTGCTTAGCTGCCTACATTCTGAAGCCAAATTTTTTAATCGGTCAACTGTGCTTCGAGCAATGGCCTCTCTTAGATCTCTTATCTCTTGGGGTGTCTCAGGCACGGTGCGGAGCTCCAGATATGTGATGCGTTGTTGAAGTTGTTGGATTACTTCTTCTAGTTGGGCCACCTACTGTGGAAGACGATCTTCCATCTTCACTTATATGATCATCACAAAGCGCAATGCCATGTGAACTCTTTCTTGTGTTTCAAGTTGCTCTGCTAGCAGCTGGTCCTTGCTCTGCTGTAACTGGTATTTTTCCTCCTCCCATTTCACTTGTAAGTCAAGCTGCTCATGTTCTTCCTTTCTTCTTTGCTCTTCATGTGCACTCTGTGCTTGCTCCAAATCCTAGTTGGATTTCGCTATGTCTTCTTGAGCTCATCAAAGAAAAGCTTTGAATTCCTCAGCAATCTGGCGTAACTCTGTGGGCTCATCACCTGTTTCTGATATTTCCATTGTTAACGACATAGTAGAAACTGCTTGGCTGGATTGAAGTGCCTGCTGTGCTTCTTTGAATTCACCTATGATTTGGAGGAATAGTTCCTCCTTCTTTGCTTCTTTCTTTTCTGCGAGCTCTAATGAAACATCATTCAATGTGGCAATTAAGAAGTCAAAATCATCTGGGGTAAGAATAGTCTTAAGTGTGGTTCGGGTGGCCTTAGTTTTCTTTCTGGATGAGGGCCTCGGTGGGGTAATCTTCCTTTTCTTGGAGGGATCTTCCTCGTCCCTAGGCGGGGTAACCTCGCCTTTGCTTTGTTCAAATTCTGTGCCCCCTAGTTCCTCATCACCACCTCCCTTAATAGGTGAGAGCGAAGCAGTCTTCGTGGATGTGTTGTGGATATCTTGAACTTCCACATTCTTCTTAGTCTTGCGCGGTCCTGGTGTATCCATCATAGCTTTAGGGCTATCTATGTCGGACATCTCTGCAGGGTCTACTAAAACAAGAAGGTCTTCCGACCATTCCTTGGTAATATCCTCCAGGTCATCTTCTGTCAGCTTGTAATATGATTGGAGTTGTTGTTTGTGCTCATATGCACGCGCTGTGATGTAGGTGAAGTGACAATCTGCGCTAAATTTCATCAAAGGTCGAAACCTATGAAGAGTGTTGGGTGTAATTCATGGTGTAGACTGAATGGCATTCATCGACTGAGTGTAGTACGCATGGAAGATGACATTGGATTGCCACTGTTTGTTCATGTCGTTGGAGTACCACAATGTACAAAAATTCACGACCAGGGGTTCGAAGGGTTTTATCTCCGAAAACATGGCTCCCTTAGGTAGTTCCCACGCGATGAAGGTGATGAGTATGAGAAACCAGCTAAAGTGGAACTCATACCCTTGGTCCTGTGCTTGTCTACAATCAATATATAGCTTATTTATAAGGTATTTCACCCATTTCATTTGTAGTCCCTCCGTGCACTTCCCTACGAGGTCAACTACAAATTCGGTCACCTGTGTAGGTATGTTTTCTCGGACTAACTTTTTTGTGATCAGCTGGAAACCAAAGAGTACTACTACATTCTCAATGGAGGCTACCTTGTAACCTCATGTGCCTTTCTCTAGATCACCATATGTGTCTTTTATTCATTGAGCGAGAGCACGATCTGCGGTCTTTCCAAGGTAAAAGTCATGTGGGTCAAGGCCCTGCATGCTTAGCCTAGTGATCCGATTGATCATAATTGGATCCATGGTGATGCACTGGTCCAACCATAGGTATCCTCCATGGTAGCAGGAAAACAACAGTCGAACACAGGGATTTACTTCTTGATGCCTCCCGAAATGTAGAATATTCATTACGTTGAGGAGGGTTGACTGCGCAAGGTTATGGGTCCATTGTCGTGGTACATTCTTGGGGTTCTTTCCTTTTGTAATAGTCAAATACTTGTGTGAGGCTAGCATACTGTATACCTTGCGATATCTAAGGTTAAAATCACTAAATTTCAGCGTGGTGAGCTTCTCCTGGTCAGCATGAACTGCGCGCACCCATTTTGGTAGGTATGCAGTGATTACAACATAGTCGAAGTCTCTGGGTACAGAGCCTCAATTCACTGGTCCATTTAGTGGTGGGATATATTTAGGTAATATGCTTGGGATGATCTTCACAGTGGTGAATTCATTTCTGAGCTTAGATTGTCTTTCTAAAGGCGGTCGGGATAGTCCTGCTTGAGCAGTGGAGGGGGAAGCTGGCAGTATGCCTGAAGATGATGCTTGTACACCTGTAGACATTCCATGTTCTGACATGACTCTCTCAGCCATTAAATCAATTAGAACTTCTTCAAAAATTTTCTCAGTAGCGCTGAACTCGTTTGACATACAAACTTGGGTCAGTTGGCTTGGGCGCAAAAGGAATTCATAGACGACAGTGAATAGTAAGGCAATGATCTCAGGGTTCTCACTCAGATTATCAATTAGAAAAAAGTATTCTCAGTGCGTGGTGCGATAGGTTAAGTAGGCAATCTCAACAACGATGTACTTGCAATGGACATGGGGTCTTCATTAACTCTATTCTATCAGTTCTAGTGCTATCCAATGGTCTAGTGGTAATCCATAACTTCTTTTCGATTCGTTCAGAGCGACGGTCGAACAGGTATATCGGTTCCAATGACTATATTGCTTCGTCATGGTGACATACTCTATGTCATTGTTCTGATATCTCGACGAAGCTCCAATTCTGCAATTCTTATTGCTGCGAAGTGTCCTCTAGAACCTCTTGTAACCTTACAGTATTAGCCCTTTTCTTTCTTAACTTCCTAGCCTTCTTCCTAGTAAGTTTCATCTCAGTAATGCTTTTACCATTCTGATGTTTATCTTCTGTGGTCTTAGTTACTTCGCGCTGTGGAAAATATTTCTTAGGGTTCCTTGATAATACTTATTCTGTATCAAAAATAGGTAAATCGATCTTCTCTAGATCCTCAAGTGTTCTCTTAGCTTCGACATCGGAGGTACTAACATTAAATATTTGCGATCTACTCTTCTATTCTTCAATCAAGTGTGCGATCCTTCTGGTGATAAAGTCTTTTAACTCTTGCTTCTTTTGTTCCAAAACTTTCTCTTCTTCTCTTCATCTGGCATATTCTCTATCAATCCAGGGTTTTCCTATGAGCATGGTAAAAAGGGCATTGTCTTCAACAAATTTAATGATCTCAAAGTCTTCCTCTGTCGAAGTTCCATTGATAATCATAGGTATCCAGGCGAGCCTTCCACATAGTTTTACTATATTTCCTCTGAAGAAACTTGTTCCTCCTAGGGAAGGGATCATGGCAGGCTTCCCTATAGCTTCCCAAGTTCTTTCTGGCATAATTTTCACTTGCGCTTCTTCATCAAGAGTACAGTCAATGTCAAAGTCCCCTATTCTTGATTCGATTTGCTCCTTTTCTTTGAAGATCTCTGATATCCTAACATGTTGGTGGTCATTCAAGGTATCTTTCATCTGTAGCAATATCTTTTCTGATTCTTTCTGAGTTTCTGCTATAATCTTGGTCTCTTGATATCCCTCATGGTTTTCTTGTTCCATATTCAACTTCTCAAGCCTAGAAATCATTCTAGGGAAATCCAATACTTCATGGTCCATATCCTTACAACAAAGGAAACTAGGTCTTCTCCCAGGGAATTCTTTAGCAAGATGTCCCGGTCGTCTGCAACTATAACATAGGGTTAATCCTCTCGTCCATCTAGATGTTCCCCAACTCCTTCTGTACTGCACACTAGGATCATGGTGGCTAGCCTGCAAAAACTTTTTCTAGGATCCTGCATCCACTTGTTAGTCCATACACTCTTTCTATTCATAGGTATAACATATCTATCACTATACTTATCATATCTATTCATATCAAACATTATTTCATCTATTAATGCCCTAGTTTTGAAGCTAGGACAAAATTTGTCAAACATACCTAGATCCATGCTTTAGAAACAAACAAATTTCACTTATCTTACTTCGGCAGAGCACAAAGATTCCAGATCTAAGACTTTTAACTATTCTTACCTTTATCAAGGCATAAATATTACAAATCTTACCTTTTTCTTCACAGATCTGACTTCTTTTATTCAGATCTAACCTCTCTTTCTTTAGATTTGACCTCTTTTCTTGGCACAAAACTTCACAGGTCAAACAAAACATTGCGCACTAGAGCAACAGATCTACACACATATCTTATTTCATGAAAATATTCTTCTTATTTAGTTCCCAGCAATCACAGTTCCAAGTCCCGACAATAGAACCATTTGTTGGGACACAGGGGAAGACCCAGGGTTCAATGCTCAAGAGTGCACCAACAAAGCCCTAACTACCGACCCTTTCGGCAACACCTGCGAAGAATATGAATTCTCACCTGAGGTAGAGGCAGGGGTGGTTGCAAGACTCAGGTGTCTGCAACCTTAGCTGGGACACAGATACGTGATTATCTTTCTTACGATGCACTTAGCATCAGTTATTCCTTAACATACATTCATTAATATACTTCGTAGTAGGCATAGAGAATCACAGTGAATACTTATACTAAGAATGATTCAGTACTTATCCACAAAAATATAGGTTAGCTCCAACTGATCAAGCACTAAGAATATCATATATCAGATCTAATGTTCATTCATTCATCAACAACACATAGCATAACTAGATATACTTAATCACATCAAGCACTTATCCAAGGAAGAGATAAATACATAAGAGCAAAGCACAAAACACTATACGCACAATTACCGTGGTTCACCCCCACCCTAGGGCTACATCCACAAAGTCTTCTTTATATTATCTTGGTCAAGAAGTTACAACACAGAGCTCTAATGACCCTTACTTTGCACATGACATGAGATCTACATAGCTCGCTAGATCCTTCTTCCTTGCTCTTCAACATCAGACTATAACAACCTGCACTTAGCTCTCTGATCTCATGCACATAGCACTCTAAGATACATCCGATCACAAAGATCCAATTACTAGCACTAAGCTTTCATTCATACATCACATAGATGTACTACATTACTATCTCCTCTCTATCTTACTATCTACATTGCCTATTTATAGATTACAAAATTGGCCTAAACATGGGTAAACCCACTGGCCGACATCCCTTTCCCGTTACATCAACCCAAAACCCTAAAATGGACCCCAAAATAGGTCTTTCTTCCTTATTTTCTGATTTGCATTGCACTCCTTCCTTGGCAAGCTGTCGCAGTCCCAAAAGTGGTCAAGTATGACCAAGTACCCTTCAAAACTTGGTCAAGGGCCAACACCTCTTGTCCAAGATAATATCTTCCTGTAACTCATCCAATTATTTAGGTGAAAACTCATCAACTGATGGATTTTAAACTTCTTCATCTTGATCCATGATCATGGGATGCTCAAAAAGTTTCAAGTTCTCAACATTCACAACTGAGTAAATCTACATATAGGGCAGAAGATCCAGACAAAAAGCATTGGTACTTCTTTTCTCTAAGATAGTGAAGTGTCCATAACGAATGTGATTGAGTTTCTTTCCTTCACCCTTCAATATCTTCTTGCTGATGTGAAGCCATACCTGGTCTCCAACTTGGAACTGATGATCAAATTTGTTCTTGTCGTACCGAGCTTTATACTGTGCTTAAATCTTCTCCAACTATTCCCTGACTGCTTGGTGTATCTACTAAATCCTCTCGATGAACTTGCGTGCTCTTTCCTCTCTTCGATCTTCATTTACATTGATGTCTCTCTCGTACATCAAGTCCAAAGGAACCTTTGGTAGGTACTCAAAACATGTCTCAAAAGGTGAACTTCGAGTGGATGAATGTAAAGCTCGGTTGTATGCATGTTGTACATAGGGTATCTATTCATACCATACCTTGGGACACTTGCTGCAGTAACCTCGAAGCAATAGTACCACTATTTTGTTTACCACCTCTCTCTATCCATCAGTCTTTGGATGGAAATAAATGATCCTCTTCAATTTGGTGTCCATCATTCTCCACAAGATATTCCAAAATTACCCAAGGAATTGAGTATCTTGATCCGAGACGATAGATGTGGGTAATCCAAAGTGAACCCAAACATGATAAAAGAAAAGATTAGCAGTCTGGTCAGCAGTGATCTGCTTTTTACAAGGCATCAAGATAAACATTTTGCTGAACCTATCCACTACAACATACAAATAGTCATGAACCCCTTTGGTCATGGGTAAACCCCCTACAAAATCCATGGATATACTTTCCCATGGATGGGATGGAACATGAAGTGGTGAGTATAGCCCCAATTTTCTATTAGTGGGCTTACAAGTAGAACACATCACACACCCCTTTACATATTTAGTTACAATTGCTTTTATTTGAGGCTAGTAACAAAACCTTTGTAAATGAGCTATAGTTTTTCCCAAAATGCCCGTATGAAAGAGAAGTATGAGCTTGTTGTATTACATGGACTCGTTCACTCATAGGAATACATAGCTTTCCAAGATGTTAAAGTAACTTTCCTTGTAGACAATAGTTCTCTACCTGTGAACCAAGGGTTAGCTTTGTATATACTTCTTTAAAATCTTCATTGATGGCATATTGTTCTATATAGCTATCATGAGATAAAAAAACATTCTTCAAAATAATAGAAGCAACAATAGGAGGTCTAGAAAGCATATTGGCTACCTTGTTACTTGTACCCTTTTTATACTTGATTACCAAGTGAAACTGTTGTAGAAAACCCATCCACCTGTAGTGTCAAGATTGTTGCAATTTAGTATGTTCTTGAAGATATTGTAAGGGTTGGTGATCTGTATGTATAATGGTGTCCTTCCCTAACAAGTAGTGCTTCCTTTTCTTTACACTCTGGACCAATGCATACAACTCTTTATCATATTTAGGATAGTTAACAACAACTTGGTTAAACGTTTCAGAGTGGTAACAAATAGGCTTACAATATTTCATTAGTACTGCACCCATGGAATATCCGGTGGCATCTATCTCGATCTCAAAAGGTTGTTGAAGATTCGACAATGCTAATACTGGTGCGGTACTGATCTTCCCTTTCAAAGTGTCAAAAGCTTTTTGTTGCTTTCCTTCCCACTGAAAAGTGTTCTTCACACTGGTTAAGGCATGCAGAGGAGATGCTATGAAGGAGAAATTTGGGATGAATCTCCTCCAATAATGGACTGCACCTAAGAAGCTTCGAACTTCGGTTACACTTTTTGGCTCAGGAAAATTTACAATTACATCAATTTTAGAAGGGTCAATTTTCAATTGTACTCCTCCTACAATATGACCTAAGTATACAAGTGCAGTCTTGCCAAATTCACATTTAGAAAATTTTACATACAACTTATCCCTTTGCAAAGTATCCAATACTTGCTTTACATGAATCACATGCTCATCCCATGTCCTGCTAAAAACAAGAATGTCATCTAAATGTACAATCACAAAGTAATCTATGAAAGGCCAGAATACATCATTCATCACACACATGAAATTTGTTGGGGCATTACAAATCCCAAATGGCATAACCAACCACTCAAACAATACATGTTTGGTTTTAAAGGCAGTTTTCCATGCATCATGTTCTGGGAATATGATTTGATGATATCCACTGTGCAAATCCAACTTAGTGAAATAGACATCATTCTTCAATTCATCAAGTAAATCATCTATATGAGGAAGAGGGTATCGATTTTTCACTGTGATTTTATTTAAGGCTTGGTAATAGACACACATTCACCATGTTCCATCCTTCTTTGGAACCATCATGATCAGAGAACCACAAGGAGATGAACTGGGTCCGATGACCCCTTGATCCAATAATCCCTGTACCTGCTTTTGATCTCTGTCATCTCCGCAAATGACATCTTGCACATGCCCACATTAGGCAACAAATAATCCTATTGAATATGTATCTCATGTTGGATTTCCATTTTAGGAAGTAATCCATCTAGTTCCTAAAACATATCATCATACTTAGAAAAAATATCAATTAATTCCTTTTTATGAGATGGATCACACCCTTGGAAAGCGTCGGATGTCCTGACATCTTTCTCTCTGATGACCATGAGTACATATCTCTTATTAGTGTTTATGAGTATTTTCATTTGTCTTGCACTAACAAGTGTGGTATTTACCCTCATGCTGTGAGCTCTAACAATATATTCCACTCCCCCCTTAGTAAGGTGGTATTTGTTCTCATGTCGAAAGAAGATTGTTTTTCTATCATAAAGATAAGGGCTTCCCAACACTATGCCACATATATCAAGTGGTACAACATCCAAATCAACCTCATCAATCAATTTTGAAGCAATAGAAAATATTATCCTACATTGTTTGGTGACATTAAGTTTTTCTTTGTCGCATACCTAGCCAAGAGGATAAGTTTTCGGATGTGGTTTCATTTCAAGACCCATTTTCTTGACAAGTGCTTCAGATATTAAGTTTACTTGGGAACCTAGATCAAATAATGTATCTATCTTAGTATGTTTAGATACAACTCTTATGTGAAATAACTCATTCCTCTTTCGTTCATCAACATGAGATTCATCATTGGAACTATAACTAGCATGAAGAGAATATTTACCTTGTAGTCCAACCGCTGTGATATTTCCTTCAACGCTTGAATCAGAACCAAGATCTTGTTGTACTGTAGCAACAATATTTGTCTTCCCCTTTCCACCGAACTGTTTCGGTTTCTTTTCCATATGCAGTTTCCAACAGTGTTCTTCATCATGACCTCTCTTCTTGCAATGAGTGCAAGATGGGTTTCCTCCTTCTCTCTTTACTATAGCGGTCTTCTTGTCCTTCCTTTTAAACTTCTTGAAATTCTTTTGTGGGAAATTGGAAGGTTTCTTTGTGGGATCTTCTTGAACATTCCCCCCCCTATAGGTGAGTGGCTTGCACACAAACTTCATCAAGAATAGTGGGGTTAAACAAGAGCAAAGTATGTCGAGTATAACTGTGAAGTGCGCCAACATACTTCATTAAAGTCTCATAAGAATCTAAAGGAATGTTCAATGCAAGAGATTTCTTCCTAAATTCTTCCGTGAAACTTTGTACAGTTTGTCCTTTACTTTGCCTGAAGGTTTGCAATTCCATCATTGCTTTATGTAAATACCCTAATGGACAAAATTGCTTCATGGTCGTTGATTTAAACTCCGACCATGAGGAAAGAAGCTTACCACACTTACTTTCGTCCTGAAGATTTCTCTCCCACCATATGAGAGCGATGCCTTCCAACTGAAGAGAAGCTAGTTGCACTTTAACTTCCTCTTCATCAATATGATGGACTCATAAATACACTTTAACCTATCAGATCCAATTATCTATCTTTTCAGGATTAGCATCTCCATTAAACATAGGTAAATAAAATTTTACATCAAGCTTTAATAATGGTTTCTTAAAAGAGGCTTTATGGCTAGAATGATGAGAATGATGAGAATGCTCAGAGGAAGAAGAACTATAACTCAAAGGTGAAGATGTAAGCTCAGGAGGATCTGGTCCAACCCCTTAGCTTATCGAAGAATCATCATCTGCATGTGCTTCCTTTTTCTTCCCTTTCTTATTCATCCTCTTCTTGTAATATCCATACATTCTCTCGACCATTTATGACATGTGAGAGAAGACCATGTGAAAGTTTTTCTCCTGTTCATCACACTTGTCCTCTTCTACCATTTTATTCCTTCTGGATACACGACCAACTTTAGGATTGAAATTATTTAGAGTTCCTTCACCCTGCTTATGCTTGGCCCTAGTAAGCATTCACACTTGACAATTCAAGTCAAAGATGACTTCTCTGATACCAACATGATCCAGGATCTTTTCATCGTGACTTATAAAGAATTGTATTAAATGAGCATAAATTAATGTGCACCATTAAAGAAGGGAAAACTTAGAATTGAAGAGGCATAATCATCAGATATGAACACAAAAACTTGATGATGGAGTTCTTCCCTAATGGACTACGTCTCTGGGTCCTGCTCTCAAATGGGTAGGTTCTTTTATTAACTCAACAAAAGAATTTGGCAAATACATGAATATACCTCATTCTGAAATCAAGCTGCAGAAATAATGATCAGATCAGAAAAAAAAAATCACCATTGGATTCGTGGCATCGAATTACCCAAAAATGACTGTCTCCATGCTCTGATTCGACTGTGGCACTCCCAGGCCCAAGAGAAATCATGTCTCGATTTTTGTGCCCTCTGCACCTACAATTATGACAACATCTATCTCAAAATCCATGTCAAATTGTACAGTATGGTCGCACACCTTCCTTCTAGATCTGGCCAAATACGCATTCTTAAATATTAAATGTGGCAGATTTACCAAGGCACACCCCTTGGTGCATTGGTTAGAGTGGAGTTTTAAAGGCTTTGTACTAGCCGGAGGTTCCAGGGCTGAACTCGTTAGACTCTGTTTTTGGTAGTGGCTACATATATGTTTATCCATAGTTTAAACCTTCACTATGTTTAGCGATCTGCTAGTAACTCCACTAAAGACTGTGTAGATTTGGTGGACCCACCAATTCTTTTAAAAAAAAAAATCATTCACCGGCTAACATTGGGCATTCTCGGGATGCCACATGCTGCCCCATGATTGGGCCATGTGGTGCCTACTGATTTTTCTGCTCGTATGCTGACACATGGCACTCCCTAGGTGGTGCCACATGGGACTTTCCTATTGGTCCATATGGACCCTTGAAAAATCCATTGGTGGGTGACACATGGTAGCCTGTGGTGCTGCCACATGGCATGATGACATCAACATCTATATGATGACATCACCCTTCCATGTTAGTTACTGATGTCATGCTGACATCAACAGTATGGTCAATGATGTGTCCCCTACTGACTGGTCCTATTTGACCACATCTTTGACCACGAATATCTTTCAAACCGTAACTCCACTTGACAAACCGTTTGCACCCTTAGAAAGCTTGCGATGCGCTCTTCACGATCATGCTGTTTTAAATGAGTTTTGGGAAATTTGAATTTTTTCCTTTTCTCTGTCTGCTAAAGCCATTCTAAGCATTCTGAGCTGACTCTATGAGTTCTAAGTTATTCTTAGCCTTCTTTGGATCCTTTTTGGATCAAGTCATGTGGTCCATGTTTGGGTAAGTTAGTACATCAACTTCTCGAGGTCATAACGTTTGCATACGATCTCCGTTTTAGGCGCATGATAGCCCATTGGAAAGGTATATCTGAGGACTACACATGTTTCTTATGGACAGCCCTAAAAACGTTGTTTATGGCCTCAAAATGGCCTCATAAGTTAGGGACCTGAAAAATAGGAAAAAAACCGCCGAACTAAAAAACTGCTAAAATGAGCCAGTTGGAATAGGTGGGAGGCCACCGACATCCATCTGGATCACTAGGTGAGATTATATATTGTTTTCAATTGAATGAAAACTAAATTTTTTCTTTTGTTGACCCAACGTCTTGCTAATAATAAAGGATTTTGGAGACTCAGAGGGTTTTAATTCAGGTAAGTGACAGACCATCGCTTTGCTAGCAGAGTCTTAGGCCATGGTTTTTGCAGTCTATAGTTTGTACTGGTGATGTTTCATGATTTATTAAAAATTAATTCATTTTATTATCTTTCTTATAATATCTTCTTGACCTAATTAGATTTTCCTGGTGTTTATATTGGTAATATCTCTAGGAAATGATTTGACGGTGAAATGTTCAGAAATTTTGGTGGCACTTTTGATCCTTAATCCCTTAACGGATGACAAACAATCATTGTAGCGAAGCTTGATCCAATAGTCAATTCTGAAAATTTTCTCACCTTGTGCTTGCCCATACCAATTTTTATGTCTTTTTGAAGCGTTATTGTCTTTGCAATACTTTTATGATTTGATTTGATGTTGAGATTTGCGGGAATTTTGACATTTTATTTGATTTTTAATAGTTGTTTCTTTTGGAGTGTTTAATATCTTGTTTCTCATCTAGTTTCTGCATCCTTGATAGTTTCCTTGGTTTCTGCATCCTTGACAGTTTCCTTGGTTTCTGCATCCTTGATAGTTTCCTTAGTATTTAAAGCATTCTCCTATATAACTTAATGTTGATCCTTTTGAATAGCTGCAATGCCTTTGAAACACAAGACACTTATCAACGTTTTCTGAAGAAATAGATATGTGATTCACCATTACAAGTTGTCTGTTGGTAAGATGCCTTGTATTGTAAAACTCAGTGTGGCTTGTCAGATATTTTCCCCATCTTTTTCCTGTACACAACTGTAAGTGTCGTAATATGTAATATTTTGATGCCTACTCATCCTTGAATACTTTCAAGGATTGCACATATTGTTAGTCTTTGCATACCTTTCACGTAAATTCCATAATTTTTCATTCGATAGCTACGAAATACATGTTGGAGTTACTTCACAAACACCTAGAATTTTTTTTTCCTAAGGTTTTTCCTTTTTTATTAGTCATAATTAGTCATTATCCAGTCTCCTATATTTTAGGGGAGAATATTCCACCTGGAGAATATTCTCTTTCAATTGACACTTCTGTTTGACTAGTTGAGTTGAGTTTAGATGCTGCATTGGTTTTGTCATCATGAAATATTGGGATCATCACCAACTAATGTGCAATTTCCTTGGGATGATCACCAGACTGGCGCATTATCCTTGATTCCTTGATCTACTCCTCACTATTCTATGCTCAGTCAGTTAACTGAAGACTAGTTGACTAGTTAACTCAGCTTGGTGGCAGTTCACTCCCGTAACTGCCCGAGAGAGTAGACTAGGTGGGAATTCACTCTCGTAATTGTTGGTGTGTGTCCATATAACTCTAGACCACCCCTATGGCACATTGGTTCTCCTCCAGTTCACACTCATTGAGTTATACAAAGTATATCATGTGTAATTTATTCATTATTCATTACAGTTAATAAGAATTCTTCTATTCTTTTTTTTCCTTCTTCTTCTTTATCAAATTCTCTCTGCAAATGTGTGTATTATTGTTTAGTTCTATTATGTGCAGGTTGAACACATTTACATGGTATTAGAGCTGACAGACTGATAAGAAAAAACTACACCAAATTTTATTGCGGGAACAAAAGATTGAAGACAACGGGAAGATGGATTTCCAAAAAGAATTCATTCTTACACCTTACAACTATTTTACATGGAAGGAGAAATCATGGTTGAACATATCCTCACAGTGAAAACGTGATGAACGCTTGGCAAGACTAAGTGATTTTGTGACAGTGCAACATGGTAGATAAGATCCTTGCAGTTGTGATAGTGAAAATGTGATCAACACTTGGAAATAATGAGTGATTAGGCCTATTGATTACTCAACGTCAACATTTGGTGGTGTGTGTTCAACATGATCATATTATTCAGTGGATGCAGTCCTGGAATTTCAAATTTACCCAGCCTATCAAGAGAAAAATTGGTGACGGTTAATTTATTTTCATGCTTGTCACTTCACGTTTTACCCAAAATCATAAATGTCAAAATATTTTGTATATTATGTGTAAATTTCACTTTCATAATTTTTATGCTAAGTAGATCCATTCTCCAACCTCTATCCATGACCAGTAGAAGAATTGGAAATCACACTCACAGAGCAAAGTTGGAGGCTGAAGTGAAGAAGACCCAGGCTTGAGCATTGGAATTTGTAATTTGGGTGTCCATTTACTCCTCAACAAACACTGTCTAGGTGTCATCAACCATAATGCCACGGGTCTGCCCCTACCTAGTTCCTTGAAGGTTGAAGCCATGAATTATAGTTATTAACCTAGGCCATATATACATATAATCCTCTAATGTGTAAGTACCTACAACATATTTTGACGAGAAATTTACACAGTTAAATGTGAATTTAATGTTTTTGGTATTTTGATGTGTGTTAATAATTACATGGATTTCTTATCCACATGTCAAATACGGGTTCAAATAAAAAACATGTCTTGTGGGATGTCAAATTCCAGGCTTGAGTGGATGGTGAGATGAAATATGAATCGAATGCGTAAAGAGCATGTAAACCCTTGGTTGGTGCCATAGATGCACTAATTTATGAAGGAATTCATAAGTAACCTAAGTACAGTCTGTGATACCAATGATTGATTGCAGAATTTGGTACGAGAAATCTATAGTTTTGAAGGATATTTGTTGAGTGATAAACCTAATCAATATATCATTATAATTAATATGTATTAGACATAGGGAATCCAAGGTACTAAAGAACATGTGATGTTTCTGGTTTAGAAGATAGTGTTGCAACATAGAGGATGCATGCAGAGTGTTCAATGAAATGACAACACAAAATTTGATTACGTAGAAAATGATTATTGTCAGATATGCTTAGGATTGAGAGATTCATGTTTATATAATTAAAACTGGAGTTCATTTTGATGTCCTTTTGGGAAGAGTTTTGGTTGACATGTATGTCAAGTGCGGAATCTTGGGGGATGCTTGCAAAGTTTTCGATCAAATGACAGGACCGAATGTTTTCTCGTGGATTGTCATGATTTCGTGTTATGGGAAACATGGATTTTCACAGGAGGATTTGAATATGTTTCACCAAATGCGGTGAGCGAGCATTGAGCCCAAACAATTTACATTTTCCTGAGTGCTTCTAGCTTGTGGGAGCTTGGCCTCCCTAAAATAGGGTATGGAGATCCATGAAGAGAGAGTGAGTGGTGGGTTTGAGTCTAATGTGTTTGTGATGAGTGTCATTGTTGATATGTATGCCAAATGTGGGACTATATATAAGGCACACAAATTGTTTGACACAATGCCTCGTAGAGATGATTTCTTGTGGAAAACCATGATTGTAGGGGTTTGCACAGAATGAGCATGGTGAGGATTCCATGAGGCTCTTTCAGAAAATGCAATTAGAAGGTATGAAACCCGACTCAAAAACCATGGCCAACGTTCTCCCTGCATGTGCAAACTTGGAAGCTTTGGAACAAGGTATGGATATCCATGAAAAGGTAATTAGAAATGGATTTTTGGCAGATGGATGTGTGATGAATTCCCTGAGAGACATGTATGCGAAATGTGGGAGCATCCATAAGGCAGGCGAAGTGTTTGAAAAGATGCATCAAAGAGACTTCACCTCATGGAATTCAATGATATCAGGATACACCATTCATGTGTATGCCAATGAGGTCTTCAAACTCTTTGAAGAAATGAGATATTCTGGAATTAGGTCGGACCATATTACCTTAGTTGGTGTTTTATCTACATGCATCCAAGAGGGCCTAGTGGACAAAGGATTGAGTACTTTCACTCTATGAGTCAAGATTATGGTATCATTCCAAGAGTGGAACATTATGACTGCATGGTGTACCTTCTTGGTCATGTTGGATGCCTGTATGAGGAAAATAAATTAAACAAAGAAATGCCACTTTAATGTGGCTCAATGGTGTGACGGACCTTGCTTGTGGCTTGCAGAGTCCGTGGCAATATGGAGATGGGAAAACGTGTAGCAGAAAATATTATGGAAATGGAACCAGAATAAACTACAACATATGGGATTCTATCAACCATCCACACTGCTGTTGGAAGGTGAGAAGATGTTGAAAAGGTGCAAGAAAGACAGGGGTGTGAAAATGGATATCGAGAAAAGTTGGATTGAAATCAAGAGTAGGGTGCACAAATTTATGGTCAGAGGGTTCTCGTAAAAAGAGGGAGTTGGCCTCTGAGTTTGAAATGAAGGACCTTGGTATGATGAACTACTTATTGGGACTATATGTGTGGTAGAGAAATGATGAGATCTTTCTAAATCAAGGGAAGTATGCAGTGGAAATCCTGAAGAGGTTCGAGATGTTGGATTGCAAGGAAATGGCTACACCTATGGTATCAAATCTAAAGTTCTTGCAGGATACAACTTCATAGATTATGGAAGTTATGTTATATAGGAAGATGTAAAACATATGATGAGGTACCTTAAAGGTATAGTGGATTATGGGCTCAAGTATGTTGGAGATATTGAGATCAGTCTACTTGGATATTGAGATTCAGATTGGTCTGGTAGTGTTGCAAACTGGAAAATTACATTAGGATGTTGCTTCACTTTGGGATCCAGTATGATTTCATGGATCAGTAAGAATAATTCATGTGTAACAATTAGTACGACTAAAGCAGAGTATGTGGAAGCATGTGCAGTAAGTCACGAAGCAATATGGATTCGAAAAGTGTTGAATGGATTATTCGATATTGTGATGGAGGTGACCTGTATCTTGTGTGACAACCAGAGTTGTATAACGTTATCAGAGAAACCTGTGTTTCATGATAAGTCGAAGAATATCAAAATTATGTATCACTATATCAGGGATATAGTGCAGAAGGGAGCAGTGAGGCTACAATATGTGGCTACCGATGAGCATGTTGTGGATATGCTAGAAAATCCATTGTCAAGGATGAAGTTCGAGTACTTCAGGGACAAGCTCGACGTAGTCCCTGTTTAGAGGGAGTAATGGATTTATATGTTATCTCAGGGTAGTGGATGTCGTGATGACATGTTGTAGCTATTGGAGAGATACCCACCAGACTTGGATACATGCTTAAGAGACGAGGTACAAATAGGGTACTGGATTTCATGCATAAGATATCTGATTTTTCTATGGGAAACTAGATAGTTTCATGATGACATCTTGTAGCTATTGGAGAGCTACCCACCGAGCCTGGATGCATGCTGTGAAGTCACTATGGATTTTCTGTGATGTATATATTTGTGTTTTCAAAATTCAATGGTCATGAGCTCGTGTGGATGGCGACAATGTTAGAGTCTGTGACAGATAGAATAACTTCCTCATTAAGAGGGAGTGTTGATATTTTATGTAATTTTAGAAGTTATTCTTAAGTGTAATTGTGGAAGGGTTTATTGATAAGTCATGTCTTTTAGGTTTTGTTTGAGTATAAATAGAGGTTATATCAAGTCATTTTGATTACTAATCTAACATAAGTACAAGAGAGTAGTGCACACATATCTAAAAGGTGGCTAGTTTTCTTTGGTCTTGATTTCATGAAAGAGCATTGCATGACATTGTACATGTTGGAGGAATATATACTGAGGAAATCTTGTAGGGTTTTCTCCCCCTTGAGGGTTTCCCTGAGGATATATCTTGTTGTTTTTTGGATATATATCTTTTAGTTTTGATCCTTTTTCATATTAAATAATAATAATAAAGGGATATACAATATCATCTCTCTTGAAAAATCAACAAGAGTTGCTTGCCTAGTTTTGGTCCACCTGAGGATTTTCGACCTGTTGAGGAAGTGTTGGAAGAATTCAAAAATATTGTTGGGAAACATATATCAGAATCATAGATTCATTGGAACATGGCCACCATTAAAATTTTCTAACTAGTGAGGTTAGGACAACTACTAGACTAGAGTCCATAATGCCAAAATTAGAAAAATATATTAAGAGGTTCAAACAAGAGAGCACCAATCTTAGTTTTCCTAAAGAACAATACATGTTTCTCCACTTGATTTTGTCTGAATAAATATTCGAATAGAGAGAGAAATATGACATTGAGCATGCATATGTTGAGATTCCCAGTTCGTCATAATCATAGTGACATGTCGTGTTTTTAACTAGATTTTCTATTTGTTCTTTATTCTATTTTAAAATGTAATTTTTTCTTATAAATTAGTGAATATACCTATAGAAAAGGGTCTTGGGATCTGATGCTATTGTAGAAGGATTGCACTAGTGAATTATTTCAAGCTTAATTAAAAAAACATTATGGTATCAAGAGACAGTGTTGTTTGTTGAATATTTTTTTTGCATCTATTCATTCTCATGGATTATTATACTATCAATTAAATGTCATAGGCATCTAGTAAGGATTTCTATTTTCCAAGCTATCTGGTGTGATTGAAAGAGTTGCTAGTTATTATTTCTAGTAAATCCTAGAACCCATCACCATGACATTGTAAAAATTCACTAGGAGATCATGTCACTTCAGTCACTTGATGGAAAAGATTGGGAGCGCACTAGAGACAATGGTGGTTAGTATGATGACAATTTAATTATTAAAAATAAAATTTCACCACATGATCCTATTGATCATAAGTTTGTACACAAATTCAATGTCTAATTTCTCCCTCTTTATTATTAGCATCTACTAACATTTTCACGTATTCTTCAACTTGAACATTGTTTGTTGATAAAACATCAATTGAAGGTTGAATTGATGTCGAAATTGGAATGTAATTACATTAGATGCATAAAATTCACCTATGGTGATGAAATAAAGATCATCATCGCACCTGTTGTACAAGAAATTGAGGTGGTGACTGATGGATGACTATGCTTTTTGAAACCCAACTTTTCATTTTCTCTTAGTTCATTGACATTTTACGAGGGTTGCTCCTCCCTATCATAATTTATTTCTTTATTGAATATGTTTCCCATCTTCACAAAGATTAATGATAGCAATAACTTGACAAAACTTATCTTCCTAATCACACTAAACAAAAAAAATATTCAAACAATAATATTTCCTAGAAAATGTCTATTCTTATGTAGAGTTGGCCCTAATTTTTTGGAGAAAATGATGTTTTTCGTTGTTCCCTTTTTAGTCACTATATAGGAAACAATGAAACATTATCATGCACATGTTAATAATGCACGTACATTATTAATGTGCTCGTGTTTTTATTACAACATGTCAAAATTGACCCTAAAGCCAATAGAAATCCCTTTGTATGGAATAAAAACTTCTTCAATGGGATAGTAAAATTAAACCATATTTGGAGCTTCTAAATGTAATTCTACCATTTAAACATAATAAAAAATTATTAGTCTATAATATTGTGAACAAAAATTCTATAACTTCCAAGGTTCTCCCATGTTGAGTACGCAAAGAGTAAGGTAAATACAAATCTAGTAGGGAGAGTTGCACAAATCAAGTTGTCCACCTATTTTAATTCATAAATGATAAAAATTAAATATAAATTACCTTATAGGAATTATAAGAACATACTTAGCTACCTACAATCATAATTAACTAGAAAGAAATATTTGATTCAATGTTGTTTTAGTTTCATTACCTTGTATGTCTGTTAAGCTTGAAGGAATGAATCAATGGATGCTTGCCTACAAATTTCAGGTTCCATGTCTCTTAATTTCATCCTATGCCATTGACCAACCTCTAGAATAATCTCTAATTGATCCCACCAATGATCACAATTCACAATGTTAATGTGATTCAAACCCACATAAAGATTGAGATTAGAGCCTGAAAATTTCTACTTTATGAAAACATTCAGACCTAATTATACCTATAATCAACCATATATATGAATTTAGTCTTCTTATTGTACAATTAGATTTAATGAGAAATAAAAAAATACAATAATCAATCATGCAAATCAATATAAAATGTACACTCTGGGGTATTTGGCCTAGAATTTTGATATGGGTGCCATTAGGATGTTTTATGCACAATGAATGGGTATTAGGGCCTTGACTGTAGTTTTGTTATGGAAATAATAGCCTCAAGGCCTTGACCATGGTTAGGGGAGGGAGAAAACAACCTTATTCCCTAAAAATATCTTCTCACACTTAAGCAACACAAATGTGTGCTCAAACCACCACAAGGGACCATGGATGGGTTAGATGGTCTTGACCATCATTAAAGAATGAAAATGTGTGCCTTAGGATCTTATTTAATCTTCTCAATCTCAAGGGTCTTGAAAAAACCTTTGAACGAACACATGGGAACTTTGTAGGGGGTCTTTGGCCTTTGAGTGGGATATATATACAATGAGTAGGTTTTGTGCACTATAAATGTGTGTTGAGGAATCAATGTTTGAGGGAAATATGGGCACCATGAGTAGGTTTTGTCCACTAAAAAATGATCTTGATTTTTAAACATGGTTAAGAGGAGAAACAAGAGGCTTGAGCCCTAGATGAACCTTCTAGGGCTCATGTGCCATGGTTAGGGGAGGAAAATGCTTAGGCCTTATGTTAGAAAAATAGGATTGTGGAGCAATAAAATAAAACAAATGCAGAAACAAAACACAAAAGACACACAATACAAGAGAGACATAGATTTACGTGGTTCACCCAGTGTGGGCTACGTCCACTAGATAAATTGCCAGGTCCTTCCTTTATTAATATCCAACAAATGAAGGGATACAACCTACAACAAAACCCGTTGTAACTTCCTCTTCTTTCTCTCACAATATCCTCTCTCAGAATACAATATTCACCATCAACCATAGCCGCAATA
>JZKD02S0078994.1:28163-50983 GCA_000966675.3 Picea glauca | reverse complement strand
CCCCCGCATGGAAGAGTGTACATACTTCTGGGGTGTAAATACTTCATGGGGTATAAACACAGCTGAAAGCAAGGACCTCTGAATCAGGAAGATAATCAGGCTCCACAACCAACACCTTAGGCCATAAAATGCCACTTCTTGAGCTCAATTTCCATGAAGAACACCTACAAACCACAACACAATCCCTCTATAGGGGATCTTTATGTTAGAGTTGGATACATAACCATTATGAAATTTTTTCATCGAGGATGAGTCATTGGGCCTTGACCATGGTCAAGAAAGGAAACCAACTACCTTGGGATATTGTTAAATCTTCTTGGGTTCAATATCCTTGAACGAGTCCTTAAACTAACACATGAGTCATTTGTAGAGTTTATTTTTAGGTCCTCAAGTGGGATACTAGTTCCATGAGTAGGTTTTGTGCACTAGAAATAGGTCTTGACACCTAAACATGGTAAGGGGGGAAACAAGGTCCCTAAGACCTAATTAAACCTTCTCAAGCTTAAGCATCATGAAAAAAACCTATACTTAATGACACAATCCCTCATGGTATTTTCCTTAGGAGTTGGATTTGGGTGCCATTGATATGTTTTATGCATCACAAATGGGTCTCAGGGACGTAACCATAGTTGTGGTAGGGAAACATCAACCTTAGGCCCTTGACCATGGTTGAGAGAGGGAAACAATAACCTTGTTTCCTAAACATACCTTCTTAGGATTAAGAGCCATGAACACATGCTCATACCACCACATGGGACCATGGAGGGGTTTTAGGGCCTTGGCCATCATCAAAGAACAAAAATAGGTGTCTTAGGATTTTATTGAATCTTATCTAGCTCAAGAGCCTTGAACAAGTCTTTTAACCAACACATAGGAACTTTGTAGGGGATCTTTGGCCTCCATGTGGGATTCAAGCACCATGAATATGGCGAGGGGGGGGGGGAATGGCCTTATTCCCGAACCTTATCAATCTCAAGAATCATGAACAACACCTAGAAACTAGGACATGAGCCCTCTATAGGGAGTTTTTGGCATCCAAGTTGAATATGGGTGCCATTACAAGGTCTTAGGAATCATGGATGGGTCTTGATTTTGTGACCATAGTAGGGAAAGGGAATTCATCTCCTTTAGACCCAAACATTGATTCTTAGGCTCAAGCACCATGGACAAGTCCCTGAACCAATACATGTAACCTCTATGTTTATCAGTCACCTCCAAGGGTATTATGGTCACCATGACTAGGTTAGTTGTTCACCAATAATGTTTCTAGAGGTGTAAACAATGTCACAAGAAGACAACAAGGTATTTGTACCCTAAATGATGCTTGTTGGGATCAATCACCATGAACAACACTTACAACCCATAAATATTCCTAAGCTATATCACTGATGCATCCTCAAACCACCACATGGGGCCTTTCTAGGGCATCTATAGCCTATTAAAGGGATAGAGTCTTGGGCCCACACCTAGAATTGTTTTTGGGGCCATGGTTCAAGTTCTTTAGGATCCGAGTGGGATATGGCCACCATGAGTATATTTTGTGCACTGAAAATGGGTCTTGAGGTTTAAACATGGTTAAGGAAGGAAGAAAGGGGCTTAATCCCTAAATGAACCTTTTAGAGCTCAAGCACCATGGTTAGGGGAGGAAAAAACTTGGATATTAGGCACTAAACATCGCTTCTTAAGTTCAATCACTATCACCAACACTTGAAAAATATAACACAAGCCTTGTCTAGGGGGTATTTGGAATTAGTGTTCGATATGGATTCCATTAGGAGATTTTTCACATTAAGGATGGGTCACAAGGCCTTGAACATGGTTAAGGAATGAAAAAAAGTGATTGAGGATATTACTGAATCTTCTTTAGATCAAGAGACTTAAATGAGTCCTCAAACAAACACATGATTCCTTTGTAGGGGTTCTATGTAAGCCTTCGAGTGGGATAAAAGTTCCTTGAGAATGCTTTATGCACTGTAAATGGGTCTTGAATCCTAAACACAGTAAATGGAGGTGTCGGTTTGTGAAACCAGAGATTCTGGGTTCGATCCCCAGTGGAGTTGACAATCTATTGCACCTCTTTCGTCACCTAAGTGAGAAAAACAAAGGTGCTTACAAGCTTAGTTGGGTTAGATAAGCAAGATAGTTGTAGAGGAAAGGATTAGGAAAAGAAACATAAAAGAACAAGCTAAGAATTAAACTAAGAAATAAAAGAACAACTAAAATATTGAGCATATGGACATAAGAAAAAAAAACCAATAAGACTCATGTCACCAATGACAAGGATTATATTAGTGAAAGAAAACACCAAGAAGAAAGAGGACTTTGGGTCCCTTCTTCCTCCAAGGGAGGGATCTTGGACCCCCACAACTAAGCTCTTCTTACAACTTTGAAAGAAATGGTGAAAGAATCCCAAGCTAATCCACTCAAGAGGTGAGATGGATTGCCCAATGTAATGATGCTAGTATACTCTTGATGAGAAAAGAGGGTTCTCCAAGAGGATAGCAGCAACATAACCTTGCAAATGAATTCCTTGAAAATCAAGTGCACCCATGGCTTTGTTTTATAGCACCACTTTGAGGTATTGTGCAACCAACTTGTAGTGTGAAAAGAGGCTATTTAGGGCATTTTTAGGTCTTTGACCAACCACCCAGTCGGATTCAGCCAAGATTTGGGTGTCAAATCAACTTGGAAGATGAACCAAAAGTGGGTGGGAGGCCGACCAATCTCATAAATACACCGTTCTCAGATGTGCGTGGCTTTTAGTGACCACATTCGCACATTGTGTGCATGTGCATTTTTCGTGTGTTTCTGGATAGCGCATGTGCGAGTGCACCCTGTGTAGTCATAGTACACCTTAATTTTATCACTAGTTGTATAGTTTTAGACCTTTTGGAAATGATTTTGTGGTGATTTTTTTCCATGGGTGACCTCATTGCTGTTTGATGCTGCTAGATTCTTGTAACCGTTTGTGGACGAAATTTCAGTGATAACAAGGGGGAAACAAGGGCCTTAACCCATAATCGGACCTTCTCAAGATTAAGTTTCGTGAACAAAACCTAGACATAATGACATGAACCCTAACTAGGAGTTATTTGTCCTAGATGTTGGGTATGGGTTCCATTAATATGTTTTATGCACTATAGATGGGTCTCATGGCCTTGAACATAGTCATGGTAGGAAAGAAATAGCCTCAATCCCTTGACCATGGTTGGGGGAGGGAAACAACAACCTTAGGCCCTAAACATAGCTTATTAGTTTTAAGAACCATGGACATATCCTTAGACCACCACATAGGACCATGGATGGGTTGTAGGGCCTTAACCATTATCAAAGAATGAAAACAATTTCCTTTTGATATTATTGAATCTTATTGAGCTCAAGAGCCTTGAACAAGTCTTTGAACCAACATTCAGAATCTTTGTAGGGGTTCTTTGGCCTTTGAGTGGGATACATGCATCATGAGTAGGTTTTTTTCACTGAAAATGTGTGTTGTGGAATAAACATGATCAAGGGGTAAACAATGAACTTAAGCCCTAATTGAACCTTCTTGAACTCAAGCACCATGAACAACACCTAGAAACCATGACATGAGCCCTCTTCGAGGAGTCTTTGGAATCTAAATTGAATATGGGCACCATTATGAATGTTTTGGCAACATGGATGGATTATAAGTCTGTGACCATAGTTTGGGGAGGGAAACAAGATCCTCTATCTCTAAACCTATATCATAAGGCTCAAGCACTATGGAAGAGTCCTTGAACCACACCTGACCTCTATTGGTTATTAGTTTCCTGCAAGGGTGCTATGGGCGCCATGACTATGTTAGTTTTGGACTAAGAATGGGTCTATAGGTATAACCAAGGTCATAGGAGGACAACATAGGAATTTTCCCCAAAAGTATGCTTCTCAATATTAATCTCCATGTAAAACGCCAAAAATCCACAAACAATTCCCTCTCTTGGGTGTCTTTTAACTATGAGTTGTTTTCCAGGGAAATTATGATGTTTTCAACAACATTGATGGGTATTTACATATTGACAATGGTTAGAGAAGTATAACAAGTGAATTGGTCATTTAAAAAATCTTCTTGGGCTCAATTGAGGTGAAAGATGCATTGAAACACCACATAGGACCTTTCTATGTGTTATTTTGCCTCTAAGTGTGATAGAGATGCCATTAATTGGTTTTGGGTAGTAATAATGGGTCTAGGGGCCTAGACCATGGTTGAAAAGGAAATAAAGATACTTACATAGTAAAATGAACCTTACACAAGGTCTCCAAACATGACACATGCCCTCTTTGTGGGGTATTTGACCCTTGAGTGGTATTCAAGGTGCCATTAGGTGATTTTGTGCAAAGGGCATGGGTCTAGGAACTTTGACTATGTCTAGGAGAGGAAAACATGTCATTTTTCCTTAGAAGAAGGTTTTAGTGATAAATATTTCCTTTTGAAACATGTTAAGGTGAGGAAGATTTTCATAGTTTCCATTTTATATAAAAAATAATGCATACATGTTATTAACGCGTGCATGTTCCTATAAATGCAAAAAAGGCACGATTGTCTCTTTTTCTCTACCTATTGGATGAATTGGCTGCTTTGGATTTAGCTTTAGATTGGAAAACCTGGTGGTTTGGGAGGCATAAACAAAACCACATTCATTTTTTCTACTCCCTATTTCTTATCTCCATTATGGTGGTTTGGGATGCATACAAAAAAACACATTCATTTTTCCAACTCCCTATTTCTTATCTCCATTAGGACATCAATGTCTCTTCTTTTGTACGTTTTGGATGAATTGGATACTTTATATTTAGCTTGGATTGAAAAACGTGGTGGTTCAGGATGCATAAATAAAACACACTCATTTCTCCAACTCCCTATTTCGTGTCCCCATTTTTTACCACGTTTTTAAATATGCTCCACATATTCATCATCCATTAAATTGCCCATGCTTATAGAGCTATGTATGCACATTCCATATATATATATATATATATATATATATATAAAGGAAAACTATATTTTTTTCTATTTTTAATTGATTTTTATTTATACATATATCATAATTCTAAAATACATGTCTTTTATTTATGGCATAACATTTTATTGCCTTGTCCATTTGGAAAAAATATTATATGGTGCACAAGTATAAACTTAGACTTACATAGTAAAAACATTGCTTTAATTTGTTAATACCCTCAAACCCGATCTTAATACTTGACCTCATAATTTAAAGGATTAATTGACTTTGTTAATTTAAAAAATTATAAAAGTAACATTAAAAAATAGGAAAAAATAGTGGTATACAAGAACCGACTCTTATCTAAAATCGTGAAAATTTGTTTCATGAAATTTTATCATTTAGATACTAAAGAAACATATTAATGCAATAATATACATTATATTTTAGAGGAAAAATAACATACCTGATCTAGGTGGATATTGGTGGCCACCTACCTATTCCAACTGGCTCCTCGTGTCTGTTTTTGTTCAACACGTTCTTCTGTACTTCTTTGTAATTGTGGGTTATACACTTCTGGGAATGTATGAAGCCCCACATATCCTCTAGGTGGATATGGGTGGCCTCTTGCCTAATCCAACTTGCTTATTTTGTATGTATTCATGTCAACACATCTTGTTGTACTTCTAGGGACATTTTTGTGCCCTAGATGTTGTTTTTTTGGCTCGCCATAGTCAAACTATAGACGGAGTCAGATTTTGATGGAGGAATGTGTATCTCTCTTAAACACCTTTCAAACGGGCTATCACATGCATAAAATGGAGGTCGTATGAAAACATTACGACCCTGGGAAGTTGAGGTACCAACTTACACCAACTTACCCATAGGGCCCACATAAAGTTTGGCGTTTCACCTTCTAGGGTTAGGTTTTTGGATTTTTAGGGTTTTGGAATTCATGAGTAATATAAAAAAGGCCTCTGGAGCCTCATTGTAATCCATTCTTCTCATACGGATTCACGTAGCAGCCACATATATTCTTAGAGATATCTACCACCATTCGAGCAAGTGTTTCAGTTCTCCAGTTTTACAATTTCATCCTATTTCATTGTTCAATAAAAGATATTGTTCACTGGATATTTGTGTTATTCTTCATATTTATGTGTTTATTATATTCAATCTGTTAATTAGTCCTTTCTACTCCTAAATATGGATCACTGGTATCAGAGCAATTTGCTCTTCATTTATTTTTCTTCGTGCATGTCCTCGACAAGATTTGGGTACAAGAAGTTGGAACTCGAACCAATCGAGCCATTATAATATTGGCTGCACCGAGCCCAAAAGCAACCCATGTGGGAAGAAAATAAAGATGATGGAGCAGAAGATCCTATTAAAATGTTGCTCGAGGAATCCCTCACCCGAAAAATGAATGAAATGATGGACAAATTTGCACAGATACTTCGACGACTGCCCACAGGAGAAGCATCTTCATCAAGCGGTCGTGCAACCCCCTTCAAGGCACATGTAAATTTTTATATTCCATTATTTGAAGGACTGATAGATGCAGATGCTGTAGATAAATGGTTGAATCTTCTCGAAGGATATTTTTCAGTCCACAAATTTTTCGATAGGGAAAATATCTCTTTTGCACTCCTCAAGGTTGTTCCCCATGTTAAATACCGGTGGGATACTTACTTTGAGCAAAGGGTCGTGGTGGAATATACAATGTTTGTGGTGGCCCCTACATGCGATTACTTCCAGGATGCCATTAAATAATAATACTACCTTGTTGGAAGCTATAATGACCAGTACACCAGATGGACCACCCTACATCAAGAAAGGGAACAATCAATACCATATTTCACCAATATTTTCCATACCCTACACACCAATTTGGGTATCAAATACTTTGAGCATCTTATGGTGTTGAAATACCATGGTTGTTTGCATAGATACATTAAAAAGAAATGGAGTTCCTAGACATCTCCTCATTTGGCACAACATATAGATACGCTATCAAGATCGAGAAGAAATTTAAGTAGAAAAGGTGAGAGTTTGGATATGCAAACCCCTCATAATCGAAGCAGGGAAAAGGCATCCCCACCACACACAACAAGGGACAAATTTGAGATGTCCTCCCTCAGGACAACTAGTCCAAGATGCAACATAATAAGGGAAATGAGAAGATGAAGACAGACATGAGAAAATGGTGTGATTAGTACCATAAAAGTACTTGGCACAACACCAAATAATGATTCTCCAAGCAGACCCTCATGGTCACGTTGAAGGCTTCTGAGTTAGAGGTCGATTCTGATTCTGAGTCAAATCCTAAAGGAGGGAAGCGAATTATCGATGTTGAACCTAGTGCCACTGTATCTACCACCAAATTCTGTCCAAGTGAACCAGAAGAACCAAAGGAAGGGGAATGCCTCTTTCACTCGCAGATGTGGATAAAGTGGGCTCCACTTCATTTCATTATTGATAGCGATATTCATAAGAACCTAATTTCAGTAGAGGTCGTCAAGTGGGTGGAACTTCTAATGACACCGCACCTACAACCCTACACATCGGTTGGCTTCACCAAGGAAAATATATTCATGTTAGCCAGTAGTGTCTTCTGCCCTATGACATCAATCCTTTCAAAGATGAGGTATTGTGTGATATTTCTCCCTTTGAATTTTGTGATGTTCTTTTAGGAAAACCATATTTTTGGAAGCGTCATGTTGTGTATGAGTCTAGACCCTGTAGTGTTATTATTACTTTGGGTAGACAATTGTACAGGATCCCAAAGGTAGTGTCGCCTACTGTTATTTCTTTAATATCTGCTAAGAAATGTAGTGAGTTCATTTCACAGACTGGGAAGTTCATCTTCTTTGTGATACATTCTCACAGTAAGAAGAAGGTCATCGCCACATCTGTGGCCTCCAAACAGAGCCTCTCTTTGCAGCAGAAGCAAGTGGATGGGATCGTGGAAGAATACAAAGACATCTTCTCCTCACCTACATGGGAGAGATTATTGAAAAGGGGAACATCGGACCCAACTCCTCCCCTTGTGGAAGCCCGATTGTACTAGTGCAGAAGAAGGACGAGACTTGGCGAATCTACATTGATTACAGAACCTTAAATAGAAGCACCTTCAGGACCTACTACCCCATTCCTAGGATTGATGAACTTCTTGACCAACTCAAGGGGGAAAAGTTCTTCAATAATATTGACCTAAATTCTGGCTACCACCAGGTTCCCATTGAACCAACTGATGTATGGAAGACAACCTTCAAGTCTAAATAAGGTCTCTATGAATGGCTAGTCATGCCCTTTGGATTAACAAATGCACCAACCACTTTCATGAGGTTGATGGATGATGTCTTGAGACCCTTCACCAACTCCTTTGTGGTAGTATATTTGGATGACATCCTCATCTTCAACAAAACATGAGAAGAGAACATGCGACATATTCAACAGGTTCTGAGCACTATGTGGTAGCACAAGCTTAATGCCAACTTGGAAAAATTCTCTTTTGGCATGAACATGGTCAATACTTGGGCTACATTTTTTATGAGAATGGGATACATGTTTATCTATATAATATCTAGGTCATCCATCACTGGCCATCTCCGACCACACTGACCCAGATTCATAGCTTCTTGGGACTAGCCAACTTCTACCAATGGTTCATGTTGGGATTCTCCCATATTGCATGGGCCCTCAGCCAGGTGACCAAGGGTGGTGGTAGGGCCAATTTCATGTGGGGGAAGGAGAAGCAATGAGAATTCAATGAGATGAATCATCGCCTATGCTCATCTCCAATACTCTCCTTGCCCGATCTGCAACAACCATTCGATTTGAGACTGATGCATCTGACTATGTTGTGGGTGAAGTTCTCACTCAACACAGGCATCTGGTGGAATACCATAGTGAGACACTCTCTGCTACTATCCAGAAATACTCCACCTATGAAAAGGAAATGTATTCCATTGTACAAGCCTATCGTCAATGGAAACATTACATTCTAGGGAAATAGACGATCATACACACTTATCAAAAGCCTCTGTAGTTATACAAACACATGGGAAATTGCAGAACGACCGCCATAAGAAGTGGTCCACCTACCTACAACAGTTCCATATCAACATCAAGTATAAGACATGTATCTCCAATCGTGTCACTAACTGCCTCAATCGACTTCCTGTGGCTGCACTCACAACTATGCTCCATTCCCATGGACATGAAGCATCTGAGTGGCCCCAAATTTATCAACAAGATCTAGACTTCACCACCACCTACCAACTCTTGGGTACATGTGCAACTGTCACCAATTTTCACATTTAGGACAAAATCTTATGCCACCTAGGCCATCTTCGTGTTCCTACAAGCGAGCATGTAAAGCTGATTTGGGAAGCCCACTACTATCATGTGGTAGGACATTTTGGCATAGTGAAAACTATGCCCATTCTTTAGAAACATTTTTATTGGCCAAAAATTCGACAAGACATTAAGAAGTATATCAGATCTTGCACTGCTTGTACCATTCCCAATCCAACCATCAAGAAGAAAGGCTTATACACCCCTCTTCCTATTCCCGAGAATCCTTGGGAATCCATCTCAATGTATTACATGTCTGGTTTGTCGCCCACCAAGCAAGGAAATGACTGCATGTTTGTGGTTGTTTATCGGTTTTCGAATATGTCCATCCTCACCTCCTGTAAGAAGAATGTCATAGAGGAAGACACTGACAAGATCCTCTTTGAACGAGTGTGGGTCCACTTTTGGATACCACAGAACATCATCTCCGATTGAGACAACAGGTTCCTCATCACATTTTGGTCGAGTCTCTAGTCTCTATTTGACACTAAGCTAAAAAAATCTACTGCTTTTCACCCCCCAAACCGATGTCCAAACAGAGGTCGTCAATCAGATGATTGTGCGCATTCTACGCATGTACAATTCTAATCATCTGTGTACATGGGACAAGAGTCTCCCATATGTTCAACACAATTACAAAAGGGCTCCCCATAGTTCCACCGACTATAGTCCATTTCAGGTGGGTCTGGGATTCCAACCCTTAGCACCCATTGATGTTGCACTTCCTCGTGCCACCACACAGATAAAATTTTCCCCTGATTAGTTTTCGATCGACAAATCCACTAGATTCATTGAGTAGATTTAGCATAGCCGCTAATAGGTCTAGTAGATTTTTTAGAAATCCAATGCTAAGTACAAGCATCTCCATGATCAACATAGGGCACCACACCAGTTTCAGGTTGGTGACAAAGTTTGATTACATTTACAAAAGAAGCATCTTACCGGGTCCCATTGGAAGCGTTTCCCACTTTGTTATGGGCCTTACACTATCACCAAGGCTATGGGTAGCAATGCTTTTGAGCTCAACACTCCACTCTTCCTTGGCCTGCATCCAGTATTCAATGTGGACCTCCTTCGACCATATTTTCCACCATTATTAGAAACCTACGAGATCAAAGAAAAACTGACACCAACAGAGCTCAACCTTGACTGCATGGAACAAGAATCCATTGATCATATAGTGGACACACAGGTCAAGGGAAATCACTAGCAGAGGATCCAACTTTATCAGGTTGTCAAGGCAGGGCAACTCCTACACCAAGGCAAGTGGCTCAACCAGGGCCAAATCCAACAAAATTTTCCTCACCTAATGGAGGAAATCAACACAATGGACACCATTTATTCCTAAGGGGGGAGGATTGATCCAGGTGGATATTGGTGGCCACCCACCTATTCCAATTGGCTCCTCATGTTTGTTTTTGTTCAACACGTTCTTATGAACTGCTTTGTGATTGTGGGTTCTACACTTCTGGGGATGTCTGAAGCCCCACACATCCTCCAGGTGGATATGTGTGGATTCTCACCTAATCCAACTAGATTATTTTGTATGTATTCATGTCATCACATCTTGTTGTACTTCTAGGGTTGTTTTCGGGCCCTAAACATTTTTTTTTTGGCTCGCCACAGTCAAATTGTAGACACAATTAGAGGTTGATGGTAGAATGTGTATTTCTCTGAAAGAACTTTCCAATGGGCTATCACGCACCTAAAAAGGAGGTCGTATGCAAAATTTACAACCCTAGGAAGTTGAGTTACCAACTTACACCAACTTACCCATAGGGCCCACACAACTTTTGGCGTTTCCCTTTCTAGGGTTAGGTTTTTGGATGTTTAGGGTTTTGGAATTCATGAGTAATATCAAAAATGCCTCTGGAGCCTCATTGTAATCCATTCTACTCAGACTGATGCACGTAGCAGCCACATCTCTTCTCAGAGATAGCTACCACCATTCGAGCAAGTGTTTCAATTATGTAGTTTTACAGTTCCAACCTATTTCATTATTCAAAAGAGGATATTTTTCACTAGATACTTGTGTTATTCTTCATATATTTGTGTTTATTGCATTCAATCTTTTAATCGGTTCGTTCCTCTCCTAAATATGGATCAATACCACTATTAGAATAACATGATTTTAATTCCTCCTTATCAATAGATTGCTATTTTTCTAGATACCCATTACAACTAATGTGTCACTAGAGAGAAGCATTAACTTGAAACAACTCATAAATGAGATGGGGAATCCATATTCATAACTGTAAGGCCTTCCGGGACATCCACTAAGTGTGTGTGCTCCTTGGGTAGATCAATGATGGAACAAATGAAGAGCACAAGGAGGAAGTGAATGATTGAGAAATACCATGTATTTTGGGTGTGAAAAGTAGCACCTTGGGGCACGATGGTGACATCTGAGCCCAAGGGGGAACACACCCCTCTTCCATTGCAATGGATTACAGAGACTTGAGTTGTGTTTGGAAAAGGGTGGGGAAACTTGGGAGCATGCCCAAGTAGTGGACCTCTCTTCCCTTGGCAACATGGGCACACCATAGAGGTTGGATGACCCCATCGACACACCCATGGAGAGTCATGATGATAAAGATAAGGAAGAGAATAAGGAAAGGGGATCCCACCTAAGGATGGGTCACGTTAGTACAAGAGATGAAATTGTTGATGCGATAACAAGATCATTTGGGCACACTGGGTCCACGAAGGGGAGAGTCAGTCAGTTGAGTGTGATGATTCATGAAGGGGAGCGACACAAACAAAAGAAATGATGTTTCACACAAGTGACCCTTAGAGTTCCTATAAGGTCAAGGGTTCAAAACAAAGGAAGACATGAATGAAAAAGTGAATATAAGAGGCATGGAGCTTTGAGGCTAGGAGCACAAGTGGAGTGCACCTCATGCTAAGGCAAGGGGGAGAACAAGGGAACTTTTGGTGTGACAAAACCAAAGCTCTGGACAATTTTGATGTATAAGGCAGAGTTGTGAGACTCTACCAATCTATGTAACTGGGAAAATAATGCCCTCTTTATAAATATTTATTTATGTTTCACAATATAATAAACAAATCCAGGTATTAGAAACCACTGGTGTCACCTGCACTATATATGTCTCTTGTGTTTCACATTTTTTATGTTGCATTCCAAATTGACTAAGTGCTAAAATGTCTAAGTATACAATTGATTTGTAGAGAGTAAGGATGTGACTCGTCCATATACTAGAATAGAGTATCGGTATGATCTAGGTGAAAAGGCATAGTCCAGGTGAAGTATCCTTGGTTGAGCCAAGATTCCAAGAGAGAACTATTGCAGTGTCACACGTCCATGAGATGCGAAGGTTGAACTTGAGCATGACTCTTGGGGGTGTGATAGATGGTATTAGAGTATTTTCACAATAAATAATTTTGTAGAGATACAACACAAATTATGATAGGATTCACACAGTCCAGAAGTGGGGTGACCCATGGTGGTTCGAATCCTTGGATAGAGGAATATGAAGTCATCTGATAGAAGCAGGCCACATATGACTCAAGGTAGGTCGAGTTAAGTGTCCTTCCATGAACTAAGGTAGAAGAGTCTTGGTTTGAGAAGCAAACCAGGATCTGTAGGGACTTGCAAAAAAGTACCTTGGAACCAAGTGTTGGAACAAGAGGCACCCCTACATAGTCTATGAAAGACGAGTACAATGCATGTATGTTGTATTATGATTTTGTTTGTATTTTTCACTTAACATAGAAAAAATGGCATGGCTCAATTTGCAGCAATCTACAAAGGGTTGGTGTGTTGGGTGCCTTAAGTGGAAATCTCGGAAGCCAAGACCATCAATTTTGTTTTGTGGATTTGGTTATCAATGGAATAATAGTGCAAGCTCTAGTTGAATTAGGTGCATCACACAACTTTCTGAAGACTAAGGTAGTGAAGAAGCTAGGAATTAGAGTCTCCCTGTGCAGAGCTGTGGTGAAGGCAATAAACTCTAAGGAAAAGGAAACAATTGGTTTTTCCTCCTCATTTCACATTCAACTTGATAAGTGGAAAGGTTAGGATAAATTTATGGTGATGCCTATGGATGACTTTGAGGTGATTCTTGGACAAGAGTTCCTAAGGAGGACACATTCAATCCTCATGCCATGGATGGGATGTTGGATCATGTTGTCATTGATGTCAAAGGAACAATGTCTTGTCATAGTACATTGATGCAGTGATTGATGGATCATGTATTGACCTTGATGTCAATGGCTTGATGTCAAGAGGAGTCATAGTCGTATGAATAGATGAATATGGATCAATGATTTGTAGTTGGATTGATGTAAAGATGACTCATTATTGTCTTTTCATGCTTGTACAAATGGATGAAGTCCAAAGTGGTACCCTTATGGTGAAATTCCTCATGGGAAGATGCTTTGCGGTGAACTCCAAAGGTCATGGTTGTACAAATGGATGAACTCCAAAGTGGTCCCCTTATGGTGAAATCCCTCATGGGAAGACGCTTTGCGGTGAACTCCAAAGTGGTCCCCTTATGGTGAAATTCCTCACAGGAAGACGCTTTGCGGTTGAGTTATCCTAGTAGTATGGTTAGAGAACCCATGCTTGATTGTGGAATAATGAGATGAAGATAATTTAATTTTTTAGTGAAACTATCCTATATGGATATTTCTTATCAATCCATTTCCGGTGGTATGTGGAACGTCACATGACTCCTCACGGTTTGCGAGTTATGGCCTTACAAAGTTGGAGGACCCTCATATGTTGGCTTGAAGATCCAAAAGGTCAAAGAAGTCAAAGTGCTTGCAAAGAAGAGATTATTTAAATAATAAAGTGAAGTGACAAAATAAAAGAGGATTATTTAAATAATAAAGTGACAAAGTCAAAGAGGATTATTTAAATATTAAAGTGAGGTGACAAAATCAAAGAGGATTATTTAAATAATAAAGTGAAGTGAACAAATCAAAGAGGATTATTTAAATAATAGAGTGAAGTGACAAAGTCAAGGAGGATTATTTAAATAATAAAGTGACAAAGTCAAAGAGAATTATTTAAATATTAAAGTGAAGTGACAAAATAGAGAGGATTATTTAAATAATAAAGTGAAGTGACAAAATCAAAGAGGATTATTTAAATAATAATGTGAAGTGGCAAAGTCAAGGAGGATTATTTAAATAGTAAAGTGACAAAGTCAAAGAGGATTATTTAAATATTAAAGTGAAGTGACAAAATCAAAGAGGAGTATTTAAATAATAAAGTGAAATGACAAAGTCAAGGAGGATTATTTAAATAATAAAGTAAATCGTGAACTTTCTAATTATGGAAAGTGGTTATAAGAAGGTTAACCCTAAAATGAGGAAAATGGGTTAAGTGGTTAAGTGTCTATTGGATACATGGACAAGTGGCAAATTGGGAAAAGTTGGACATAGGTGACTTTGTGGACAAAGTGGCCTAGAAGATGCTTCTAAGGAAGTTACTTGGAGAGTATAAATAAGAAGAAAAGGTCTCTTGTGAAAATCATCTCTTGAGAATAGCTTGAAGAGCATAGCAAGGGGATGAAGGAAGGAAAAGCATGTACAGTTGGATGAATTCATGGAGACTTGAGTGTGAGATGATGTCAGGGTCTTGAAATCTGAAGCAAGTTCCATATCTGCATTCCATGGGCTCTGATCTTCCATAGATACTCTGGTATGGTTACATAGTTGTCTTGATGGATATTCTTGCTTATTGTATGGTGAATTATTAAGGAATTCTTGGTATGGTTGTTGTGATATGGTTATGTTGGTTGATTGATAGAGTGAGCAACATTCTTATTATTCAGTACTGATATGATTTTCATAGTATACTGGTTTCTTATACATGACTAAGTAGCATTCATATTGTATGGTTGAGGAGCATGAGTAAGATGTGGGAGAGCATAGATGTGTTGTGATTGGTTATGGTTTAGATGGGACAATGAAAGACATAAGTAGATGTGACTGAAGGCTGCAAAGGATCTGAGTTTTTCATAGAGAGAAAACTCTAAGGCATACACATGTTGTAGTACATACACATGTTGCACTACTGACAGGTCGTGTACCTGTTGACAGATTGGTATCTATTGAGAATTGATTCCTCTTCTTAGTTGGTGCTAAGTTGTGTAAGATGAGTCTTGCATTGTAGAGATGGTGCTCTTGTGGAGTTGTAACTCTATTCACTTGTTTCCGATAACCCAAGGATTGTAGTCCGTAATAAAAATAAAATTGTACATACATCTTGTGTTTGTTGTGTTCCTTGTGGTGATGAATTATTGATGATATATGTTGTTGATATATGTTCACATACAACTGATTATAAATGACAGTAATGAGTGTTGAGTAATTGGTGATCGCTAGCTAGTAAGTTTTGTGAAGGGAATTTTGAAAAAGATCCCTACACTGATTCACCCCCCCTCTTAGTGTGGTTGGTGTGTCCAACAATTGGTATCAGAGCAGGCCTTCACTGTAAGCCTTAACAAGATTGGATGAGATCCATGGACACCCAAATGGATGATTAAGTTTCAATCCTTGATGAGGAAAATTATTCTACATGGAGAATAGAAATGAAAGTGCATTTGAAGGAAATAGGAGTGGGTGTTTGGAAAGCATCTATCGGTGGATCAATTCCTTTGAATAACAAGTCAAAGTTTGCAACTCAAAAGGAAGAAAATAAGAATGATGCATTGTCTCTCAAAACCATTCTTAGTGGAATCTCAAGTTCTATCAAAGATAGCATGGTACAATGCACTTCCGCCAAGGATCTATGGCTAAAGCTAGAGGATACATACCGAAGCAAGAAGGAAGACACTAAAGACAACTCCATCAAGAACAATGAAGGTAAAGAATATCCAAAATCCTCAAATTGCAATGATTCTAAATGTGATGATGTTGGAACAAAGGAATACCTTGAAGACAACTCCATCAAGATCAATGAAGGTAAAGAATCTCCAAAAACCCATGATTTCAATATTTCAAAATGTGATGATGTTGAATATTTCTCTAAAAGTGAAGAAGAAAATCTAGATATAGTATGTGTAAAATTAGATGATAGTTATCCCATGGAAGAAGTATAAGAAGAACTATCATATCTTAAAAGGAAAGTTGAATGGGGTCTATTTGAATACAACTATGACCATTGTTACATAGAATATAGCTATCTTTCTGAGAATACTAAATAGTTTCTTAAAAAGAATCAAAGGCATATCTTGAAGTTAAAAGAAATGCTCAAGGAACAAGAAGAAAATAAAAAGACTCAATTAGAAGAAAAAGAAGAAGAGATCAAAAGATTAAAGAATGAAATAGAACAAAATAAGATGGTAGATGATGAGATTAGCAAAAGTCTTGAAGTTAATGTCCATATCAAGACCCAAATTGAAGAAGCCAAAAGGGTAGATGAATTACTAAAGAATCAAGTAAATGAAAAGGAAGAGTCATTTCATAAGTTGGAAGCTGAAGTTGTTGATCTTAGAAAGAAAGTAGAGAATTCAAACAAATTATTGAATAGATCAACAATCTTGAATGAGATCTTGGATAGTCAAAGATCACCAAATGATAAATTAGGTCTTAGATACAAGAAAGAAGCTACACATGTTGAAGAAAGCTCTTCAAAGAAGCATGAGGTAAGTCCCTCACTCTCAAAGGATGGAAATAATGTTGCAAGTCAATCATCTACACAAGACAAGGAAAGTTTCAAAATAACAAAGCAAAGATGACATCAAGAAGCCATCTTTACACCTCAAAGAAGAGAGACACCTTCAAGATGGACACCAAAGAAAAGGTATGATTTTTTTTTTCATGGTCAATGTTACTCATGTAATGAATATGGCCACAAAGATTTGGAATGAAGATATTATGCAAGGAAATATTTCATAACACCCTAAGGTGTTGGAGATGTAATCAAGTAGGACATATTGTCGCTCATTGTCACACCATGAGATGCTACAACTGTAGTGGATTTGGCCACAAATAACAGGATTGTTGGAACACAAGAAGAAAGTCCATGATGAGGAATTCATATAGAATGAATAGAAGAAGGCATGAAGTTAGGAAGGAAGACATTTTTGAAAATATGGAAGCTCAAAGCTCAAGTTCTGAAAAATGGGGACACCTTCATAAGTGGGTGAAGAAAACTGAGCAGTCAAAACAGAATGGAAGCCTTAAGGGAATCTCAATTTCGTCATATTCAAAAGCATACATGGGTTACAATGGTAACATTCACGTACATACACAAGCTGACCTATGAATAGGTCGCGTACATACATGAACTGTCTATGAAGCAGGCTACATATCTATGGTAAAAAGCCTTGGGAAAATGGTTATGCATATGATTTTCATCATGGTATGATGGTATAACTCTGTGTTGCAGGGTCTAACATTTTTGTTGCAGGTTTTCCTGATTACATGTTGGCATACATAATTGTTGTATGTATGGTGGCGATATATGGTTGAGTGTTGAAAGACTATCTTAGATGCATGGATAAGTCCAAGGATCATCATAGAAAGAGAAGTTGATCTATGTTCTGGTTGAGCAGTAGCATTTGCAACAGAAGCATATTGCAGTGGTAGCATATTGTTCATATTGCAGAAAAGACAGGGGGAGGCATACCCATAGGGGGAGTCATTCTTCTTCCCATGATTCCAGGAGGAGATATTTACCAGATGCAAATATAAATACTTGAAAAATATACCTATACTTGGAGAAAGAGAACATAGGCATAGTTCTAGGGGGAGTGATGATCACAGGGGGAGCATGAGATATATATCTTCAACATTACATGGTCATCGGTGTGTCCAACATGGAAAATATTATTATACTTGGTGAACATAAGGCTTGGGTTGTGCAAAACAACACAAGGAATTCTGGTGGAAAGGTGAAACTTGTGTCTGCATTGATTATGAAAATAGAAGCAAGGTGGAATGGATTGTATATTTATGCAACAATTGTTGGACAAGATCAAGAGGATGGAGTGGGGACGACTGTTCCAATTGAGCTCACTGACTTGTTTGGTAATTTTGCAGACAAAATGTCAAATGAGTTTCCAAAAGTTCTCCCACCAAGACACACCATTGACCACCATATAGAGATAGATCATGGGTTGCAACCACTAGCAAGATCTCCCTACTAATTTTCCAAGTCTAAGTTGGAAGATTTGAAGAGACAATTGAAAGAATTGATTGACATTGTCTTAATTCATCCATCCAGGTCACCATATGGCACCCAATTTCTCTTTCAGAAGAAGAAATACACTTAAGAGATGAGTATGTGTTTGGATTATCGAGCATTGAACAATCAAACTGTGAATAACTAATACCCATTACCTCTATCTATTGATTTCTTTAACAAGTTGGTCAAGGCCAAGGAATTTTCAAAGATTTACTTGTGACATGGGTATTATCAAGTATGAATTGCAAAAGGATATGAGTTGAAGACAACCATGGTGCTGAGGTATGGGAGCTATGATTTCCTAGTGATTCCTTTTGTTTTTTGCAACACCACTCTAACCTTTTGCACATAATTCGATGAATGACATGTGGAGGATTTTTTTGTACAAGTTCATTGTGGTGTATTTGGATGACATTATAGTGCACAAAAAAAGTATGGAGGATAAAAAGAAGCATTTGAAATGGGTCTTTGAGGAGCTGCGACATAACCAACTGTTCTTGAAGAAGTCCAAGTGTGTTTCTAGGAAAACTGAGATACCATTCTTGGGGAATTGGATTGGCCAAGGATGCATTCATATGGACCCTATGAAGGTAAATGAAATCAAATATTGAGAAGAGCTGCAGATATTTCATGATGTGAGAGTCTTCCTTGGACTAGCCAACTACTATGGCAAGTTCATAGAGGACTTCTCCAAGATTACTGCACCGTTGACTAACTTGTTGAAAAAGGAGAAAGCATGGAACTGGATGGAGAGGAGAAAGTCTACGTTTGAAGAGATAAAACACAAAATTGTTACCACTTCCACATTGAATCTTCCATACTTTGAGTAATCATTTGAAGTGTAGACGGATGCATCAAACTTTTCCATTGGAGGGGTTTTAACGTAGGAGGGACACTTGGTTTCCTTTGAGAGTAAAAATATCCGAGATTGTGGATGAAGATAACCATTCATGAGAAGGTGATGAATGCAATGGTACATTGTTTGTAGACTTGGAGAAACTACTTATTGGGCAAGTCGTTTTTCATGAAGATATACAATGTTGCGATAGGTTACTTTTCAATGAAAATGAAGTTGTCACCCAAGAAGGAAAGGTGGAAAGACTTCCTCGTACAATTTGACATGACCATTGAGTATAGGTTGGGAAGGATAAATGTTGTTGCAGATACCTTAATAAGAAAGGAACAACTCTCTATCCTAGAGGAAGAGGATGAGTAGCCTACATTAGGGGGAAATCATATTCATTTCTTGGAAGAGATGCACAAAAGAATCAAGGAAGGGTTAGAGAAGGATCACACAATGAAAAACACCCTATGGACTAGAAAACTAGGGTCAGACTTGCATGCAGATTTTGATCGAATAGAAACTACTTTTTTACCTACAACCCAAGATTTAAACCCTTTTTTCACAGTCAATGCAAGGAAAAGGACCACCTACCTTATTATCGGTGTTTGATGTAGATGCTCCATTGTGCTTGACTACTTGCTTGCACTGCTCCTTCCACGGATGACCTGCACTCAAGACAAACAACAACTATGCATGCATGCTACTTCTATACTCAAGGGTTAGAAATCAAGCATAAATAAATAAAATCATAGACAATTCATGCATTGGGACGGGAAAACTATTCTTTTTATTATTGAAAGTGAATCAACTTACAAAAGATGAGACCGGCCACTACTCCTTGAACTTGATCCTAGGCTCCTCTTCTTCTGTCCTTCAACTACTTTGCATTAAATCTCCTTTGGCATGAGGAAAGGATAAAGGGTTGGGACAATGGATTACGTAAATGGGCAGAGTTTCTTTGCTATATTTTTTCCTCTTCCAAATGGTACTCCTACCCCTTCTTTTATAGGCTAGAAGGAGCTAGGGTTTTGGACGAATCCTCGGCCATGCATGGTCAGGAGTTTCAATTAACTGACCATAGCTTTTTGTCCCATTGGCAACTTTCCTTTTTTCATGCTTTGTTAGGTACATGTGGGCTGTTGTGAGTCAGCCAGTGTGTATACGCATGCAGTAATGGGTTAGGGTGCCTGGGCCTTGACACAAGAGGATTTTCAAAGAGTTGTTGAGAAAACTTTTGGCAAAGAAGGGATATGAGTTGGCCTGATTCCAGGTAAGCATGTGTGGTACAATTTAGGGTTATAACAGATGCCCCCTAATGTGTGAGGTTAGAAGAGCATCTGATGGTCGAAATACATTACCAATCTTTACTAATGTGCTGAACAATTGAGCCCAAGGATCAGGAACCAGGAGGTGTCGTATGCAAAATAAAAAATGTCTCATCGAGGCGGGAATACCCATGCTCAGGATAAAATAGAACCATGGCTACCAATCAAATACAATGTAGATGCATGTTAAATAACTATAAAGAGTAGCCATGAATAATACACATCAGAGCTACATCTCAAAATTAGAAAGATATACATATAGAGTATCCATCTTCCAGAAGCTGAATCAGCTTGATGGCTGTACTTCAGAGCTCGAGCAACAACTTCAAAATCTTCCAAAACTCAGGTAGGAGTGTAATATGAGTGTACGACTGCACTACCTAGAGGTCTTCGATGACTCTTCGGTCATGGACTTGATAATCTTGATGATCGGACTGAAGGCTTCAGTGATTTCGAACAAGGACTTGATTGGACGTTCAGGATGGCTAGGTATGCGGACAAGAGACACATTGCAAAGGGGTCGACTTAAGCTTAGTGACAAAATTTCCTTGGACAATAGCACGACAAGTGATAAGACTCAGGCAGCATATATGTTAATCATAAGTCTACGAAGCAGGAGGCAACACAAACTCTCCATATGTTTGGAAGAATAACCAAATGGTGGAGGACACAACTCTATATAGTGAAAAAAGCTTCCTAAGGTTGTACTACATTGTAATGTCCCCCACCTCTTAGAGAGGTGATGAGGAGACTCAGTGGCCTGGGCACCCCCACTAGTTCATAGTCTCACACTGAAGGGGGGAAAGTCAAGAATTTAAAAGTTATATTTTTAAGTTGACTTAAGAAAGGGAAAGGATAAAGGAGTAATAGATAACTCAACAGAAGAATAGAAGATTAACCCTGGGAGTTAACCTAACTCAACAGAGAATTAGAAGGAAAAGTATAAGTAAGAGGCTGGGGTGCACCTATTACTCATTCTAGTTTTGGATTAGCATTAGCTATTTCTCTTGAGCATTCAGTTTGGGGGTTTTTCTGTACAAACCCTTGTGAGCAACTTAGTGGTGAAATATCCACTCACCTTGTTCCATAGCTTGGTCTTGGGGATGAAAGACTCCTCCACACCATTCTAGTCTCATCCCATCTCCATCTAGCACTTCAGAAGGGGAAATAACATCATTTTGAGGGATTTTCTGGAGGGTTATCATCATTCTACATTTGTCTACAGATTGGGACGTCTCGGAGCCATAGGGGACATCCTGTGATTCAATAAAACTCATATCTAGGGAGATTTGCTTGAGATCTGAGCCCGAAACTTCTCCCATGGGATTCTCATAGCCCGATCTATATTCTTGGAGAGTTTCAGAGAATTTGGAGGCCTCTTTCATCAGGGCCGAACCTGCTAGGGTTTCAATCATCTAGTGGGGTGCACCGTTCAGTGGAGAATTCAGATCTACGGAGTTTGAGAGTGGATTTGGGAATTTGGACATATGGGTTTTCCTTGCATTTGCCTGATCTATAATTTGGCATGTTTCTCAGGATGATTGGAAACTTTTGGTAGCAGGGAAGAATTATTCAGGGCTTCAACATTCTAGCAAGACGTGGCACTTTTCAGCTTGGAGGTTGAGCATTAGTACGGCTCAGATCTGCTTGATTTAGTCTTCATTGTATATCCAGCCTTTGGAGGCTCATTTTGTATTGTCGGGAGCATTTTGTAGCAGCTCATATCTATTTCTTGTATGACCATCTGAGGTTTATGACAGATCGGCCATCTATTGTATTGATCTTACATTGCTCATAATTAAAAGGTTAGATCTTTTCTTGTGCTTCTACATCTTGAATATATTGTGATCTCCATGTGTTGATGAACCTTGTATGCACTTAAAAACTCAATAAATTAGTAGTAGTTAGTGATTCCAAGAAATAATTTGGCTTGGGATCATTACAGTGGTATCAGAGCCTTGATCCTCCAAACTTGTGGAGAGATCAGTGCATGCAGAAGTACAGGGGAATTGCCATGGGTCGAAGGAAGATAAACAACAATGAAATAGACGTAGAAATAGAAGGGTTAGGAGACGACCATGAGCCTCAGGGCTTGGCTCTCTTAGTAACTGAATTTGGTAAGTTCCAACAAAACATGAACCGCACAGAAAGCACATTGGTCCGACAGTTGG
>JZKD02S0078994.1:0-24174 GCA_000966675.3 Picea glauca | reverse complement strand
TAAGAAAGGGAAAGGATAAAGGAGTAATAGATAACTCAATAGAAGAATAGAAGATTAACCCTGGGAGTTAACCTAACTCAACAAAGAATTAGAAGGAAAAGTATAAGTAAGAGGTCGGGGTGCACCTATTACTCATTCTGGTTTTGGATTAGCATTGGCTATTGCTCTTGAGCATTCAGTTTGGGGGTTTTGCTGTACAAACTCTTGTGAGCAACTCAATGGTGAAATATCCACTCACCTTGTTCCACAGCTTGGTCTCGGGGATGAAAGAATCCTCCACACCATTCTAGTCTCAGCCCATCTCCATCTAGCACTTTAGAAGGGGCAGGAACATCAGTTTGAGGGATTTTCTGGAGGGTTATCATCATTCTACATTTGTCTGTAGATTGGGACGTCTCAGAGCCATAAGGGACATCCTGTGATTCAGTAAAACTCAGATCTAGGGAGATCTACTTGAGATCTGAGACCGAAACTTCTCCCATGGAATTCTCATAGCCCGATCTATATTCTTGGAGAGTTTCAGAGAATTTGGAGGCCTCCTTCATCAGGGCCGAACATGCTAGGGTTTCAGTCATCTAGTGGGGCGCACCGTTCAGTGGAGAATTCAGATCTACGGAGTTTGAGAGTGGATTTGGAAATTTGGACATATGGGTTTTCCTTGCAGTTTCCCGATCTATCATTTGGCATATTTCTCAGGATTATTGGACACTTTTGGTAGCAGGGAAGAATTATTCAGAGCTTCAACATTCTAGCAGGACGTGGCACTTTCTAGCTTGGAGGTGGAGCATTAGTACAACTCAGATCTGCTTGATTTAGTCTTCATTGTATATCCAACCTTTGGAGGCTCATTTTGTATTATTGGGAGCATTTTGTAGCAGCTCATATCTATTGCTTGTAATACCATCTGAGGTTTATGCCAGATCGACCATCTATTGTATTGATCTTACATTGCTCATAATAAAAAGGTCAGATATTTGCTTGTGCTTCTATATCTTGAATATATTATGATCTCCATGTGTTGATGAACCTTGTATGCATTTAAAAACTCAATAAATTAGTAGTAGTTAGTGATTCCAAGAAAGAATTTGGCTTGGGATCATTACATACATCCCATAGTATGATGAACAAATGGATAGATGTGCTTTATCCAAGGGCAACTCATTATGCTGCCAATAAAGAAAATACCTTTCCCATCCTCTTTTTGGGGTATATTTGATTTTTTTTGTTCTTTTCGATAATTTTTGAAAAAAGAATAAAGGAATATTATGTTACAATGGAGGAACGAGTACTGCAAACATACAAGCTCAAGGCACAAGGAAAAGACTGATGTTCTAGTAAAATGATACTCAGGAAAAATCCTCTGGCAGCCAAAGGTGTTAAGATGCAAAAGAAAACTGTCACAAGGCTGGTGGATAAGGTATGAAAATGCAGTTGAGAGAACACACAATGTTAACATCCTTTGATGTAAGTTTAACGAGCTTAGAGAAGGTAAGCTTGGTGGTTTTTCATATTTAGAGAGTCTGAAAAATCATAAAAGGAGACTCCATTGGGGTATGTTTTTTCGACAATAGTCTAGTCGGTTTGAAAAAGGGATAGAGTAGCGCTGATTAGACGTAAATTCAAAACCATTTTAACGAGTGTGACAACCACAAGATCACTCAGCTATTTTTTCACTTTTAAGGAGTTTGAAAAAAGCTTAACTGTGGACTCCGTTAGGAATATTCTTCTGGACCAATTTAACGAGTGTGAAATAATAAGGTCACTCGATGATCTTTTCAATTTTAGGGAGTCTAAAATTATGCCTGAGAGTACTCTTCTAAAGAATGGGAATTCAATAGAGTATACCTTTGTTCGTACAATTGACTGTCCAGACCGAAAAAGGGGTAAACTACCGTCGGACAAACGTGACTTCAAATTTTAGTTTAACAAGAGTGAAAGGCCACAAGATCGCTTGGCAATATTTTCATTTTTAAAGGGTCTGAAAAGGGCTTAAAAGGAGACCCTTTATTTTTGGGAGTCCCGAGGGTGAGATAAAGAGCGAAAAAGAATCATGCAAATGAGGCTCAAACTCATATTCAGGAAAGACTATATGGACTCCCGAGCCTACAGTGTTTTTAGAAATGACATGGACACCATAATGTAACTAGGACCTACCTAGGGAATCCATGTTCTGGTAAGCTCTACCACCAAGTTGCAACACTGCTAGAGCATATATGATGGTTCTGTGTCACAACCTGATGGGATCAATCCTATAGTAGAAGAAAAAGACAACTAGATGCAAAATTTGGGGTGGTAACCTAACCTATATTCTCAAGTTGATTTTTTGAATTTTGTTTTTTTATGGACCATCAATATTTTATCAAAACTCAAAAAAAATGTCCCAATACCCGATCAAATCCCTCCCATATAACTCCTGGATCACTCTAAATGGTTTTTGGTATAAATAAACTGATAAGGGAGGCCAAAAAAGTGACAAAAAGAGGCCAAAAAGTCTATAAATAGAAGCTGGCAGCTCATTATCACCATTACTGATTTGGAAATTGACTCTGGAGCCAAAAGCTCCCTTTGCCAAAAATAGTGATTCCGGGAGCTACAGTGGACGAAACGAACTTCTGCTTGGACCAAGTAAGTACAAACTCCCTTATCTAGCTATTTAATACTTCAATTTCATTGTTTAGTTTATTTTTTGGGTGGGCGTCGACCTTAAAAAGGTCGGCCCTAGGTACACGTGGGCTGTCTCTGGACAGGCCGCGTGTACATTCGGGCAGATTAAAGTCTGCTCACGTGTACACGTGACTGTCACCTCTACAGCTCGCGTGTACCCCCCTTTTATATGAAAAAGCAAACTAAAAGGAAGTACTGACCCTCCTTTAACTTGTGGTGTTGGCAGGATGTATGTCCATTGGAGGGAAGGGGAGCATGAGTCAATCAGTGAGTTGGTTGCAGCAGATCCAAATGTCGTGGTCGTGTTAATGCAATGTAGTTTACTCAAATTCTTTCTATGTCCATTTATGCGTGCACAACCAAGGCTACTGAATGCCTTGATTGACTACTGGCACCCTGATGTAGAGACATTTATGCTAGAGGGGCAATCACTGGTGCCCACCACCGAGGATATCTACTTTTTGACTGGCCTCTCAAGGAGAGGGGAACCAGTCAACTTCCGGATGTTTCCTACGGAGCCGAGCAAGATCTCAGAACTGATAGCTGAGCATTGTGAGGCTGGGAATGACTGTGTGGGCTCCCAGGTACCTATTAGCAAGATTACTAACTTAGCGTTACAGACTATATTGTTACTAATTGGGTGGATTACGGGCTCAACAACCTTGCATTAGGCGTCGCGCGCACAGATGAACTGTCCCATCCAGTGCATGAGTGCACAAATTTTTTACTAGAGTACCACACTGCTCGAGTGCATGAAGAGGCAATTGACAAATTGTCGACAGTGGAAACAGAGGAACTTCGGGTTCGGGACCATCTTGTGTTCATTCTTTTTTGAGAGAGTTTCGATTTTTAGTCCTTGGGTTGTAATACGAAGACATCAGGCCTCTTTCCCTACAATGTGTAGATGGGCAGTCTTATTGCCGCGACAGGGTGGTGGAAGGACCGTTGAGTCCTTCGACGATGATTTCTTTGCTTGGTTGTCACGACAGATCCCTGTGATTGAGGACTACCCGTATGCAAGGATAGATTTCTCTATAGATCCTGAGATACCCGTGTCTCCTGGTGAGGAGCGAGGGGAGATGAGTAAGTCTCGACCTTTGTAGTTTTTTTGTTTGCATATGTAATTTTTATGTATTTTTGTTATATATATCATTTTTTTTTGTATGCCAGAGTATTTGACGAATAAACGTTTGTTGCATGTAGATGTGGGACCCGTGCAACCTGCTGATTATGCACGGAACAAGCGTCATCCACGAGCAAAGGCCGCGGCTACCACCGTTGGGGGAGCAACAGTAGTAGGGAACCTCCCAGCTAGAGAGGCCGAGAGAGTCCTTAGACAAGTTGAGTGGAACTTCACTGTGCTCACTCACATAGTCCCGATGGCAGAGATAGAGGACCTGCCGCCATCCATGCAGCCTCATGTAGTGGGGGAACCTCGGACATGGGTCCGATTGTTTAAGCGTTTAGCCCATGCTATGGATGATTATAATAGGGCCCATAGGACCTGAACCTACTTAGACTTTTTATGTGCCACGAGCACCTACTTGCATATATTTTTTGAGGGCATAAGCTCGATGACTCGTTACTACCCATTTTTGAGGCGCTTGCGTCCATCTATGTACTCTGATTATTTTATGATGTTATATATAGTTTTTATGTTTTGTGTCTTATGGATTCTGTGTGCAAAAATGTATTTACATGTTTGTGTCAATGCTCTTTCATATGTGTGCAAGATGCCAATCTAAAATTTGATTAACTAGAGTATCTGTAATTTGGTTTAATCTCCTAGGAACATGAAAATATGTAATATAATCAAAGTTTCATTCTAAGAAACGTACCCTAAGGAAACGTCGGTGTAAAGTTGGATCATGAACCCGGTATATTCTGTTTAGCTGCGACACAACCAGTTGAGCGTCGAGATAGACCCGGAGATGAGAGATACCCAATGACAAGGCGTCACGAAGCAACTCAATAACTGCACTATACTCGGCGACATTATTTGTGGTGTCACCTAAGCATATACCTCCGAAAGATAACAACTGGCCCTGAGGTGAAAAGATTACCCAAGCTGCGGAGGAAAGCCTCTGCATGTGCCAACTAGCACCATCTGCATACCCAACGAACACCTCGAAATCACTTGACATATGCCATATTGACGAAAGAAAACATCAATGACACGTCCATAACACTTTAAAGAAACTTACAAAGTAATAGTACAAAGACTATACATATGTTATAGAAAGTGACCCACAGTGACCTATCTATGAGTAATACTTCTTGAGGTAGAGCCCATTTCTAGGCTCCACCAAAGCATTCCCTTCAAAATCAACCAAATGATAAGCACCCTTTTTTAATACCTCTTTTACATTGAAGGGTCCGAACCACATGGGTTTAAACTTTCCTGCCCCTAGGGGGTCCTTATCTTGGTCATAGACCAGGACAAGGTCGCCCTCAGAAAAAATCCGAGGACAAATGGACCTATCATATTGACACTTGACCTTATGTTTGTGAGCTTAGTTGGCCAGGGATACATCACGACGTTGCTCATTGAGCCGCTCAAGGTGTACTAACCGTTCTTCAAGTAGAGAAGTGTCTGACAATAACTGTACTACCAATTTTATGGATGGGATCTGACATTCGATGGGCAAGACTGCCTCCAGCCTGTAAACGAGTTGAAAAGGTGAGAAACTGGTTGCAGTCTTAACAGATGTTCGGTAATCCCATAATGTCGAGTATAACATCAAATGCCAATTTGACTTGGCTGAGTTGATAGTTCGCTATAGAATAGTCTTAAGCATTTTGTTTACAGCTTCCACTTGCCCATTGGCTTGGGGGTAGTAAGGTGATAAATGCTCCTGTTGTAACCCAAGATTTGATGTTAATTCATACATCATTTGGTTATGAAAGTGACTTCCATGGTCGGTGACAATCTCTCTTAGGACATCGAACCTTGCTATGATCTAGTTGAATAAGAAGAAAGATGCAGTCTCTTCATCATCTTTAAACGTTGGCATATCTTTGACCCACTTAGTGAAGTAGTTGACAGCTACAATGATATAGCAGTGTCCCCTTGCTGACGGGGGGTTGCATGTAGTGTAATCAATCCTCCACTTAGTGAAGGGACCAACTGTGATGACAGGAAACATAGGAGTGGGATGTGCCCTCATCTTCCGGGAGAAGATTTGGCATGGATGGCACTTCTTGACTGATTTGATACAATCTTTAATAAGTGTCGGCTAGAAGTAACCTGCTTGTAAAATATTTTGGGTTGTTTCCAACCTAGATAAATGACCACCACAAGCTCCAGTATGGCAATCATTGAGCACTATGATGGCCTCCTCAAGAGTGAGACATCGACGTAAGATGCAGTCTACACCTCTCCGATACAACGTATCATCGAGTATGAGATAATTTTTAGCTTGATGGCATATCCGCTGACGCTCTTCATGAGAAGATGAGGTGGGGCATTTCAAAGTCTGGATATAGATAAGTATATCTCCATACTAGGGGTCTGTAGATGCAATAAAAAACATATCCCCCGGATAGGCAATTCCTCAGGCACAATGTCACCTGACTCAGCCAGAAGTTCCAAAATAAGCTCTTTGAAGACCAATTACTTCTTGGACTTGGTTGAAACGAAGTATAAGTCAAATTCTTGGAGGATGACTATCCATCTACTGATTTTTCTGCCTATAACTCGTCGTGTCAACATGTATTGGAATGGATTCACGACAGCAATGACGATGGTCATGCGAAACAAAACATAGTGACAGAACCATTGAACAACATGAACTAATGCCAACGCAAGTTTTTCGATATGAGAATAATTGAGTTCCGGTCGTATGAGGCCTCAACTCAGGTAATAGATCACGTATTCTGAAAATGAATCATCTTCCTGAACTAAAACCATGCCAATGGTTGACTCTGCGATAGCCAGATATAATAAGAAATCTTTTTTATAGTTAGGTGGCCATAGCAGAGGTGCGGTTGTGAGGGTGTGTTTTAATGCGTCGAAAGAGCATTGAGTGGCTTGATCCCAGAAAAAAAGGGACGTCTTTATTTAGTAAATGCATAAATCCCTTGGTGATTTTGGCATGGTTGGCGATGAAGCATTGTAAGAAGTTCGCCTTGCCTTGTAGACTCTGAAGTTGTAAGATTGTGCATGGGGGGGGGGTAAACTAGATTATTGCCTCCACCTTAAGAGGATCGACCATGATCCCTGTTGTTGATACGATGAAACCTAACAATCATCCTAACGTTACGTAGAAGCTGCACTTGTTTGGATTCAAGCAAATCCTAAAGTAGCGACAACAGTCGAAGATTAGTCTAAGGTGTGTGGGATGATTCATTCGCTTGCAAGAGAGTGATGCTAAATCATCTAGATAGGCCTCGACTATATGCTTGAGGTCATGAAAATCAAAAGACATGGCCCACTGGAACGTGGCTCCAACATTTTTAAGGCCAAAAGGCATCTTACGATATGCGAATGTACCCCACGGACAAATGAATGTCGTTTTATGTTGGTCTTCAGGTTTGATTTGGATTTGATTATATCCCTAAAAACCATCCATGAACGAAAGGATTCACAACCGGCACATTCATCAATGATCTGGTCAATGAATGGTGTTGGAAAATTATCTTTGGGGCATGCCTTGTTCAAATCACGGAAATCGGTACATACACGAATCGTTCCTTGTTTTTTATTGACCAACATAGGATTGGACACCCATTAGGTCAAATGGATAGGATAAATAAAACTTGCTTTTAGCAATTTCTCAACCTCAATCTTGATGGTTGTTGCTTTCTTGGGATTGACTAGACAAAGTTTTTGTTAAACAGGCTTGGCATCAGGATACATTTTGATTTCATGTTCAACTATTTTTAGATTGATACCTGGCATTTCCTCATAAGACCAGGCAAAAACGTCACAAAATTATTTGAAAAGATCCGTGTAAATTTGAATCTCTTCGAGGGAGCAATCCGCTCCGACGAAGACATTCTCCATGACACCAGGGTTTCAGGAGATGTTGATGGGTATGGTTTCAGCAATAGTCGCCATATTTCCCTCAGCATAAATGTCTTGCGTAGCTAAGAGATTAATAGGACATGGCTGATCTCTCGTTATGGTAATGGTGAATTCTCCTGCTTCGATTTGGCTTAAATCTGGGAGAAAATATGATCTGTGATGAAGATCTTCCCAAGTTTTGTTCAGACTAGTCATTGCTTCGATTACTGCTTCGTCAGAAGGAAAGACTAAGTCTAACAAATCAACATTAGTGAGAGAACCCTGAGCCCAAATAGGCTCTCGAAGTGGATCTAACTCTTATGCAGGAGTCGGATTCGGGTTAGTTGAATCTTGCTGGACTAAAGAGTACGCTACTTCAGCGTCCGATAAGGGCATGGACATTCCTGAGTGCCCTGTCTCATCCATCGTGGCTGATGGGGAAGAAAGAATCCAAGGATCCTCAAAGTAAGTCGTGTGGAACGACGAAACTTGAAAAATCTCAATTTTATGGTGATTAGATATAAATTTGACATCGTGGTGAGGAGGTGGGTAATCAAAGGTACCCATCAAGGACAGGCACAAACCAACTCCTACGTTAACGACACCTGTTTGAGGATTATCAATCATCGGGACTATGGATGCCCCCAAAGTTGGGTCAGTTCTGGAGAAGGACAATTGATCGATGGTCACTATCTGACCCTCGTGTGGAAAAAATAAGACTCGGAAAACTGTAGCAACCACAGCTTGCATAGCATAAGTCCAACTCCGTCCTAACAATAAGTTATAGTCGAGGGGAGCATCGACTACCTCTACTTCGACACACATGGTTTTCCCTCCTAACTGCACAGGGAAAGAAGGAATGATGCCATGTGGTCAGAAAGAACGACCATCGAAAGCAGTGAGGAGAGTAGGTGATGGAGACAAAGCGGGTTGGCCAATGGCCTTCCAACATGATAACAACAAAATGCATGTCTAGGCACCCTCGTCGACCACCGTGCCGAATATATTTCGTGTAAAAGTTTTCATGGGATGAGCCACTAATATCTAAAATGCGACGTGGTAAGGAAGATGAGGTTTTAAGTCGATTGTATCTAACATGATGGTGCCCAGATTACAAGTCTAACTAGAGCCCAAAGCGGTTAACGAGGCTTTCCTCTGAGCAGGGAAGCTTTGGAGGACCTCCAAAGTAGACATGGCGCAAGGGGTTTATGATAAATCCTCCACCACAGAGTAATTATGGGCGGCCCTTGCGTTTGGGTTGTGAGAAGCTTTTTTAAATTCACCCTTTGGAATGCGTGTCATTATTTCTCCTAATGTCTTCTCAATCTGTAGTAGAAGAGATGGGAGATCAACTTATTTACCCTTCTCAGAAGTGCTTGGTTTACTATAGTCGTGCACTCTATTTGTTATGAAAGCATCACCCCTAACCATATATACATTCGCGGATGAGGGATTATTTGGAGGAGGGCAGGTTTCTTGGTTGCCCCCTTCTGTGCTTGTAGAGGCTTGAGTTAGATTTTTCCCATGTTGAAAGGGATTAGTCAACACTTCTTGTTGTTGTTGTGTGACAAACTTTTGGGCCTCTGCAAGTCGAGGACAAAGATCAGTCGGGTGGTCCTCCATGCACAAGTTGCATGGATACCTCGCCTTCCATTTTTTTGTATTGTCCCCGCTAGCATTATCAATGGGTTTTTTATCCCCCTTGCCCTTCTTTCGTTGTTTTTTCTTCCCTTCAGGCTGTTGGGTGGCCTTTGGGTTAGTTGATTGCACGGTGTGTACTTCCAATGTTTGGGTAGGGGGAGCAGCCAAAGAAATAGTTTGGCTGGCCGTTGTGTGTTGTATGGATAACTGTTGCAATTGTTTTGTCAATTGCTCAGAGGGATTAGTTTTTGCTGAACCAACAATACCATCGACATGTGGTCCAACTCTCTGTCTAGTTTTATCCAGTATTGAACGTGGCGCATCGGGCAAGATGTTGTATAATAAACCAGACTGAGAATAGATGAGCTCAAACTATTGATCCCTCATGATGGCATCTTCTTTGGAGAAAACTCCGGAGGTTGAGACATCTTTGGATAACTGTGGGACCAAAGACTTAAGGAACCACTCAAGCAAGAATGATGGTGGGACTGGTACTTTGATTAGACTCTTCCGACGTCTCCATTCTCGGATATGATCAGAGATATGGTCCGCTGTCGTTTGTTCGAAATTGGCGAGAAGCTCTATGCCAGCGTCGTATCTCACAGGTAACTGGAAATGGTTAAGGAAGGCCATCGCCAGTTCACAAAAAGAAGAGTATCTTGAGCGATCGAGCTCGATGTACCATTTCACGGCACTCTCGATAAGAGTATGTTGAAACAATCACAACTGTACGAAGTCATATTTAAAGGAGTTAGATGAACACCAAAGATGAAAAGTAGTAACATGATCACCTAGATCTTCATTAGGCCTGGCCTTGAACTTTGGAATGTCCGAAGGCAACTTTGTCGGCATAGGAGGCCAACGTGGATCGTGACAAATAGGATCATTTAACAACCTTTTCAAATATGGCAAGTGTAACGTTGCCAGGAATGGTAGTTTGGGTTGTTGCTGATAACCTGGGAAAAAGGGTCCTGGAGTTTGACTGGCACCATGTTGCTAGGAAAAGTTTGGCTACTGGCTTGGATTCTGGTAGAAACCATGGCCCTGACTAGTGTGAGGATTTTGCATCTGTGGAGACATCATCGACTGATTTCCCATAAAGGACATAGAGTGTTGGGCATGCATCATGTTCGAAGGACTTTGGGAAGGATTACCCCATGCCGGTCCTGATGGGAGATGCATAGTAGTCTGTCCAGGGTTCCATTGACTGTGGAAAGAATTACCCCAGAACGAAATTCCAGAGGAGGGAATGGATCCTTGTCCTGAGTTCCAAGGTCCTGCTATGTGTGCCCCCTATGTAGGAATAGTACCCTGCGCAAGAGTGGATTGTCCAAAAATGGGGTTGCCCCCAGATGGAAAAGCGACGGATGAGAAAGTGTTGATACCAAATGTCTCATTCCAAGAAAATGGTGTCGAACCTACCGGCATACTATGCATAGGTGTTCCTTGACTCCCTTATCCAAATAAACTAGTGTGTGTAGGCTGCCCGGTGGACTGTTGATGCGGACCACCAAGCGAAGGGGACAAAGGAGGAATATGACCTCCTGTGTAAGGAAAAGCGTTAAAAGGGATAGGAGTGCCACCAAGTTGACCTTGCAGAGGAGCGTTAGAACTCCCTACCCCTAGACCCAAAGTTTGTAAAGTGGATTAGGTTAGTGTAGGACTTGTACCCGAACAAGGCATACCATATGAGAATGGAGGGCCTATCGCACTAGGTGTGAAGGGGGTTGTGGCCGCCGCCATAGACGGGTTCGGTCCACTGTGTGACGTAGTTGCGGTTGAGATCATGGTGGCTCGGACCGACGATGGTAGATTAAGAGATGACTCTCCTGTGGTAGCAATGGTGGTCGGAATTGAAGAATTCCCAGAAGAAGTAACAACATTTGTTTCCATAGCTGTGTGAGGCACTGTCTGTCATCCGTGAAATTGGATTGGTACAATAAACGATGCCAAGATATCAATGGTTGGGGTTTCAATCGAGCCAAGAGCAGCTGATTCAAGGTTCAAAATGGTTGATTCCTCCGGGAGTTGTTCGGGCACAAAGTTTTATAACCTGGTCGCTTCAAAAGACCCTTGTTGGTCTAGCTTCCGCCTTAATGGTGGCGGGGGTGGCTCCAGTGTAACCGGCGGTAGGCCAAGAAGCCTTCGTGACCAATGGAGCTCGGGATCCTCCACTGTGTGAGAATATCCAAGACACGCTAAGGTATTCTAAACGTTCAAAAGTAACACACACTAAAAAGAATCCCCTAAGAGATAAGACAAGCAATCACTAAACTATTTGGAAGAACAGTTACAACAACCAACACTAGAGCAACTTACCAGTGCAAGTGCAACTCAAACACGGAAGCACCCTCCGGGTATACTCTGCAAAGCGTGGGCCGATTTCTATCGTAGGTACTGCGGTATACCCTCACAATCACCAGTGTATGTCCCTAAAAATATTGGCAACTAGGTTGCCAGCACGCGAACAGTCACCAGGCGGGTATAGTCGAAAGTCGGGTAGACCACAATGAGCAGGGTATCAAGCCCGAAACCTGCTAAGGGTATTGAGAAAAAATGGATCGAAAGACAACTGAGGACCTCGAACGAATTCGAGACCCACGAAGCCCCGTGGCAAATGAAAACAACAGAATCCCAAAACAAACCCTCGATATGTGTTCTCCACTATGACTGGTCTGGCTTTGGAGGGGTTATCTCCACTACCTTTCCGTACGTGACCTCGTGTTTATCCCCTGTGTTAGAGGGGGGTCCCGGATAACTTCCACAAAACTGGACTTATACACTCCCTATCTCAGACTCTAATGTTTGGTTTTGAATGGCCTTGAAGAGTTTCCTCTCCAACCTAATCCAAGGCCCTAGTCCTGAACTAGTTTGTGAACCCTACAAACATAAAAGTCTAGTAGATTTTAAAATTAGCGTTGCTTTTATGGATTTATCTTACGTCATGGGGTATGAGGGTGAAACTGATGATGTGTAAATATGGAAGCAAAAATGAATGAAAAAGATGGAAACAAAAACTTTTACTAAATGCAAAATTTCAACAACTTTTCACAAAGAATTTTTTTTTTTTTTTTAATTTTCCTAAGATTTTATACAACAAACTCAAAGGAATTTCGATCGACTACGAGCTACTTATGATATAAGTGAAATGCAAAAAACCTTGCGAAATAAAAAGACTTTTCCCTAGCTAATGATGCAGAAACACACTCCTCAACCAAAGAAGAAAATGAAAAGAGATCCTTTTATTTATTTATTTAAGTGCTAGTAAAGAAAAAAAGGGAAAATACCGACAAGCAAAAAACCAAGAAAAACAAATTTTGGCTTAAAGCGCAAATTGCAAAGAATCAGAGTAAAGAATCACACAATGGCAATAATAAAAACAAAGACTCTCACGCTTGTCTAAAAACCATAAAAAAAAATATTTTATGTCAACTATTAACTGAGAAAAAGTAGGCTAAGGGTAGGATGACCTAACCTACTGACTGTTCAAACCTAGAGTCAAATACCTGAGAGGAATACTTCTTATCAAAGGAGGGGATGACTACCCCACCCTGAACAAAAAGTAGCCTATCTAAGCATGCGACTATCACTAAAACATCATGCGTGCCAACGCGTGCTAAACAAAGACATGAAGCGTGTACAGGCGGGTTGACCTTGTCCAGGCCATGTGTATATCTAAATTCTAAGGAAAAAAATGAAAACAGACAGTCTAGACCAGGAAGAGGCCTCTGGTATTGATAACCAGGGCCCCTTGAAGGCTCGGATGCTCTTTCTAACATAAAAGACAAATAATGCAAGGAATAATAAGGCGAAAAAAAGCAAACTGAGATAGAATTGTGAACCAACAAGACTCAGACAGGATTCCAGAAAACCCCCCGAGAATGTGTAATTCTAACAGGGAAGAGGAGGACTGCCTCTAAGGTTCTCTGAACTCCTACATGCTACTGCTATCTCTACAGCTAGTGTTGACACACGGGTTGTCAGAGGATAGGGCGCGGGTACACGCATGCAAGCCTTCTGCAGGCTGCATGTACCTCTGTGTGTCCTGAAAACTACAGTCAAGCAAAAGAGAGGGAAAATTGGTATGGAAAAGCAGACTCCCTGCTAGCTAAGACCTTACAGAAAAAGACAGGCAAAGAAAAACATAAAACCTAATCTTTAAACCACCCAAAAAACTTAAATAAATCCAGGAACCCTAAAGAGTATTGTCCCCGGTACGGTCGCCAATTCTGTTGTTGGGAAAAACACCCTACAGACTAGCAAACTAGGGTCAGACTTGCATGCAGATTTTGACCGAATAGAATCTACTTTTTTACCTACAACCCAAGATTTAAATCCCTTTTTCACAGTAAATGCAAGGAAAAGGACCACCTACCTTATTATCGACATTCGATGTAGATCCTCCGTTGTGCTTGACTACTTGCTTGCATTGTTCCTTCCACGGATGACCTACACTCAAGACAAACAATAACTATGCATGCATGCTACTTCTATACTCAAGGGTTAGAAATAAAGCATAAATAAATCAAATAATAGACAATTCATGCATTGGGATGGGAAAAGTATTCTTTTTATTATTGAAAGTGAATCAACTTACAAAAGCTGAGACCAACCACCGCTCCTTGAACCTGATCCTAGGCTCCTCTTCTTCTGTCCTTCAACTGATTTGCGTTAAATCTCCTTTGGCATGAGGAAAGTTTAAAGGGTTGGGACAATAGATTATGTAAATGGGCAGAGTTTCTTTTCTATATTTTTTCCTCTTCCAAATGGTACTCCTACCCCTTCTTTTATAGGCTAGAAGGAGCTAGGGTTTTGGACAAACCCTCGGCCATGCATGGCCGTGAGTTTTAGTTGACTGACCCATAGCATTTTGTCCCATCGGCAACTTTCCTTTTTTTGTTCTTTGTTAGGTACACGCGGGTTGTTATGAGTCATCCAACGTGTACACGTGTGCAGTAATGGGTTAGGGCGCGTGGGCCTTGACACAAGAGGATTTTCAAAGAGTTGTTCAGCTGATTTTTGGCAAAGAAAGGATATGAGTTGGCCTGATTCCAGGTAAGCATGTGTGGTGCAATTTAGGGTTATAACAGAGAAATCAGATTCATTTCTTGGAAGAGATGCACAAAAGAATCAAAGAAGGGTTAGAGAAGGATCACACAATGAAGAACATGATGAAGCAAGTGAAGGAGGAAAAAACATAAAATTGTTTGCTACGTGATGGACTGTTGTACTTTGGGGAGTGAATCTATGTCCCCAAGTCGTCCAACCTTAGGAGGGAACTCATGAAGGAATTTCATGACTCCCCCCTGGGATGGCCACCCAGGACACTAGAGAACAATGGTGTTGTTGGAGCAATGATACTTTTGGGAGAAGATGAAGTAGGATGTGGAGGAGTATGTTCTCACTTGCCTTATATGTCAACAAGATAAGATGGACACTAGAATGAGAGAAGGTCTTTTTCAACCTTTACCGATTCCATAGAAAACATGAACAAGTGTCTCGATGGACTTCATCACATAGCTTCCGATGGTGTAGGGATACAATGAGATTTTTTTCATGGTAGATCGATTCTCCAAGCATGATGTCTTCATTGCAATGAAGATGCCTTGCAACATAGAATAAGTTGTGAATTTTTTTTTCAAGGACATAGTGAAGTATTGGGGTCTTCCTCTAAACATTGTGTCAGACAGGGATGCAAGGTTCACAAGCAAGTTTTGGAAAAAATTGTTCAAGATTGTGGGGATGAAGTTGTTGAAGGGTTCAACCTACCATCCACAGATAGATGGGAAGATCGAACGAATCAATGCATTTATGGAGGACTACTTGCGACATTATGTACAAGTAGATTAGATGAATTTGTTGGACTTGTTGGATGCCTCCCAGTTTAGTTACGACCCGCATAAGAGTTCAGTGATGGGATACAATATATTAGATTTGATGAATGAACAACAACCGACAACTCCTCATTTTTTGACACAAGGCTATTATGGGACAAATACATCATTCGTGGGTTACGTGAAGAGTTGGCAATATCAGTTGGAGATAACTCACACACACTTGACTAATGCAATAGATAGAGTGAAGCAGTGGGAAGATCGCAACATGCATGATCCATAATTCCAAGTAGAGAGTTGGTCTTACTCAAGTTGAGAAGAGATCAGTTCCCACCACCTAAAGGGATGGCTCCATCTCTCATGAAGATGTATGAGAGACTGTTCAAAGTTATTGAGAATATAAGAAACATCACCTATAGATTGGATTTGTCATTCCACATGTGACATATTCACACTTCCTTCCATGTTATCCAAATGAAGTCATGCCAAAGAGACCCAGATGGCCCAAGTTGAGTTTATCCATCTAGAGCACTGACCATGGTTGTAGATAATCCAGATTTGGAGGTGGATAATATTTTGGAACATCGCATCTTGGGATGGGGTAGAGGTTGAGTGAATGATTACTTCATCCATTGGAAGGACAAACCTGATGAAGAGACCAATTGGGAGAGGTATGAGTCCTTATGGAAATGTGAGGACATGATTTAGAAGTTTGATAAAGGTCACTACATATCGCAAGTGGTACAAAAGTTTCCAGGTTGAAAGCAAGTTTAGTGGGGGAGGATGTAATGCCTTCTAGGACATGCACCGAGAACACACACTACTTGGGAATATTCAGTGACAGAACAGATGAAGACCACAAGGGGGAAGCAAATGGTTGAGTAAGAAATTTTATTATGAGTGCGGGAAGAAGCACCTTGGGGTACAATGGTAACATGTGATCCCAAGGGGGCACACACCTCTCTTCCCTTGCGATGAACACTAGAGAAATTAGGTTTTATTTGGTTAAGGGTGGGGAAACTCGGGAGCACACCCAAGTAATGGACTCATTTTCTCTTGGTATCATGGGCACACCGAAGAGTTTGGATGACTTGACCATCGAAACACCTAAATAGAGTCATGATTATTGACACAAGAAAAGGGGCACACACCTAAGGATGGGGCACATGGGTCCAAGAGGTGCGAGAATTGATGGAAAAATGATCACGTTTGGGCGAACTGGGTCCATGGAGGGGCACAACAGTAGGTTGAGTGTAATGATTCGCAAAGGGGTGTGACACAACCAAAATACATGAAGTTTCACACAAGTGACCCTTGGAGTCCCTATAAGAGCAAGGGTGCACAACCAAAGGAAGACATGAAAGAAAAAGTGAAGACAAGAGACATGGAGCTTCGAGTCTTTGGCTAGGTGCACAAGTGGGGCACACCTTAGGCTGAGGAAAGGAGGAGCACAGGGGAAGTCTTGGTGTGACATAACCACAGGTATGGACAATTTTGATGTATAAGGAAGATTCTTGAGATTCTACCCATCTATGTAACTAGGACAATAGTACCCTCTTTGTAAAGCTTTGTTTCAATTTCACAATATAATAAACAAATCCATGTATTAGGCACTGTTGGTGCTGACCACACTATATTTGTCTCATGTGTTTCTCATGTTTTTTGTTGTATTCCAAATTTCTAAGTGTTAAAGAATGTTAACAGATGTAAGTATACAAATGAGTTGCATAGAGTAAGGATGTGACTTCTTAGTAGCCTAGAACAAAGCATGGGTATGCTCTAGGTGAATAGGTGTAGTTTGGGTGAAGTATCCTTGGTTGAGTGAAGTTTCCAAGCGAGAACCGTCATAGTGTGTCACGTCGATGAGATGCCAATATTGGACTTGTACATGACTCTTGGGGGCACGACAGTAAAAATAATGATACAATGTCCTTAATAAAATTTTAACTTAAGATATAAGTCACTAATAAAATCATTAAATTCAATAAACCTTTTAAGAAATGTTACATTATTCATGTTAATTGGTTCTAATCCAAATGATTGTGTGATAAGTGTTATCGTTGATTATGTAATTGGTTTTTGAATTTTTAACATAAAATTGATTAATCAGAGGCTATATTTATATTATATTAATGTATGACAACCAATGAACCTTGCTAGGCAGTGTAAGTCTCAAATGCTTATAGAAGTAACTATAACACCTTGATGCATCTTATAACTCTCACTCATGTTGTTAGTCCCTGAAGTTGCACTTTACTGTGAGAGGGAAAGCTAGGGCATCATCAGATTATTGCAAACATATTTTGAGGGTACTTATGGTTTGGTTTTTTAATAAGGTGGTTGAAAATTGGCTCAAGGTTTTAAAATAAACAAGAAATTCAGAATAAGAACATAAGATATCCCATTTACTGGTTAAAAGGTAGTCACATAGATGGATTATACCAATAAGGAAAAGAGAAAATTAAGTTTTCAATTTTTCAACTTCACATAAATTCTTATCTCAAAATATCATTAAGAAACAAGAACATTAGCCTGAAATCAAAACTTGAAAATAATCACCACAACAAATTCTTTACTGTATTAATTGATAATCAAGAAAACAAATGCATTGCAGTTTGAATAATGAGCTCAATCATGAAGAGAGAAGAACAGAGTAGAAAATAGAGTCTAACCATACATATTCCTTTTCTATTAACTGTCAAATAGAACATGAATGTCTTACAAGGAGTTTCAAAACAGGTCCCCTAGATCTCCAATTTTTCGACCCTTAACTTCTCCTTCCACAGAGTTTATATAGAACAATACATAATTATCAAGATCCAAAAGAATTGGATCTAAAAACCTCCTCATCTATATTTAGTTTCTTGTTTCAAATAATCAAGGAGAATATCCAATCTGATCTCCAATTCGAATTGATGAGGTGGCTTGTGAACTGCTATCCATGAGATTTTTTAGGAAAATAAATCTGGCAAATTCCTTAACAATAGGGTACAACAATCTCATTGTATCTCTCAAATGGTGATAGATGTGTAAAAATTGAGAGAGGTTTTTGTGAAGGGACTCGTTCCCAACAAAAAACTCTTCTTGTTTCCAAAAATTCATCATCAACTGCTCTACAACCTCTCTCAAAATTACTGACTAAAACAAGAAATTATTTATTGTGAAATATCAGAAAAATAGGCTTCAAAGATCAATTTGAATCTCTTAAAATGTGATTTCTATGTAAAACCCGAGAGATGTTTTTGTGAAGGGGAATTTTCCCAACAAAAAACTCTTTTTGTTTCAACAATTTCCTCTCCAGATGTTCTGCAACCTCTCTTGAAGAAAAAGACTAAACCAACTAAAAAAAACAGAGTATTTCCCGTAGCTTTATCAGAAAATTAGGCCTCAAAGATATATTTGAATCTCTTAAAATATGATAGATGTGTAAAACCCAAGAGAGGTTTTTGTGAAGGGGCATGTTCCCAAAAAAATCCTATTTTGGTTTTAGAAAATTCCTCTCCAGATGTTCTGCAACCTCTCTTGAAGAAAAAGACTAAAACATGTAAAACAAAAAGAGTATTTCCTGTATTTGATTTCTGTTTTTTCTTCTTTCTGTTGTGTTCATATTTACTTTATGAAATCCTGTATCTTCTCTTGTTGTTTGGAATTCCATTGCTCCACCTAAGCTTTTTCTTTCTTTTATTTCTTTACCATTTTTTCCTTTGGCACTTTTCTTACTTGTCAATTTATGTTTATGCTTGACTGTGGATTTAATTGGATTTAAATTGTAATATTCATCTGTATCTTATTCCATTTTAATGTCAATATCATGAAACACTTCTACATCAGGAAACATTTCAATCTCTGCATCAAGTTTTGATCTCTTACCTTTGCTGGTGGTGGCCTTATCTTGGTTTTCATCTACACGAAATTGTTGAGTCTGTTTCTTTCTCTTACTGGTCCTTGTCACCCTTGTTGCAGACAATTCCTCTTTGACTGGAAATTCATCAACTATGATACCATGTTTCTGTGTAGTTTCTTTTTTCCCTTTTCCCCTTTTATGTTTGTTTGGTTGTGGATCAATATTTAGGGATTGGATCAACCAATTCCAGGGTTTCTGTGAATTATGATCAAAGCAGTATACCATTATTGTTTAATCCAACTGTGAGGGACCCCCTTTATCCAATCCATATTTTTCTTATCTGGTAGCAAGAATTGATTGACAAATTCTGTGACTACATGCTCCTTTTTCCACCATCGTTCTCCTCCAACTACCAATCTGCAAGCTTTGGTGATTGATTGCTCTTTCACCAAAATCAATAAATTTTCGATCTCCACTTCGAAACCATCGAAGTTATGTGAAAACGCCATAGACACCTATTCGTCATGACCTTGGAAGGTGGTGAAGAATTCGAACTAGCCAATGTCTTTAAACCTTTGCACCATCTACGGATATGCTTCGAGAAGCTCAGTGCCCTTAGGTTCCAATCTGACAATTTTCCCACTTCTCTTAGGTGCCATATTGATAATACAATGTTGCAACTCGGCACTGTCGAAAGTTGAATTTACAATCTGTAATTGTTAGCAATTTCTTCTGAAAGATACCTGCGCTTATAATTCAAAAAAATCAAAACAACGAGTGATAGGGTCGTATAATGATGTTTGGAAATTGAACTAATTTGAAATGGGTCTTTGCAGGTACAGGATGATCCCATCATTTAACGGTTTGAACTACATAATTGATTCAAGTGATATTGTGGGACACAGGTGGATAATCATTCCACAATTTATGTAATCATAACAAAATCAGAGTGGTTGGTGCTTATCATGGCATGATTACATTAGCGCTATGGGAATAATGTTATTCCAGTAGCGCTACTAATGACTTATAAAAAAATTGAATTTGAAGGATTCAAATAGGCATATGATGTGGCAGGTCTTGTAAAACCATGTCTTAAATCCCCAAGCTTAAAGAAATTATTAAAAAATCTAAAATGCGAATCAAAACAAACTCAAAACAAAGATTAAATTCAAATGAAAGTAAAAAATGAGGGGCAGGTAGGGAGGGTTTAGGATTAGAATTTCTCACTAAATCAAAAGAAGAATTAGAGGCTAACACTGGCTCCTTCTGGGGGTGGAGTTTCAATGATAAACTCCAAGAACTGGAGACCAATGCCTTTTCCTTACTTCTGATTCACTGATCTCCCTGCATCTTTCAGTCTTTATTTACAACACAACTATATAAAAACAAGTCCATTGGGTATATGAAGTCTTTATTTGGGATTAGAAATAACAATCACAAAACTTCAAGTAGTCTTTCCATTGGGCTATGGAGTCCTTATTCTTGCATACTGAAAACAAATTGCTTGGATGCAAGCTTATTCAACCATTCTACTCTACATTCCTGTTGAAATCATGTTGATCATGTGTAGGCAAATTTCCAATGCAACCATGAAATGATTTCACTTCCAAGAGGGTCTTCTTCCTTGCAGGTAAATAAGAAAATGTAGAAAAAATGATATTTTTTCAGTAAGAAATGAATGGGCAGCCCATACTTACGACTACAATTTATTTTAATTCCACACGTTGCAAAATTTTGAACCTATGGAAACACGAACTCCATGTAGAGAGCCACAAGATCCTGTGAAAGGTATTGCATCTCTAGCTAATACAAGAATCCATATTGTTGCTCTATGATTTATGCATACCTCATTTGAAGATCACTGGTTTTATCAAAAGCATATGGAACCTGCTCATATGCTTCTTGGATAACATTGTTCAAAACAACATTATCATCATGAGAATCAAGAGGTTGATCCTCATCTTCCACGTTGCCTTCAGATGCATAACTATCATACATCGACTCTGACTCTTCATGGACAATGATTTGAATTCCTTCATGAATTTGTTGGTTAGAATTTGTCCTATCATCAACATCTGGATCCATGTCTTCAAGATCATCATCATACTCATCAAATAAAGGTTGATTTGAAAATTTTTGTGAACTTCGGAAACCAAGGACCTCTACTTCATGATCATATTGAAAAAATGAGTGTATATATGTTGCTTGATTATCATAATAATTTTGACCATAAGACACATATGAAACAACATAAAATATATTTGCAATTGTTGGTTTTTCTTTCTCATCTACAATATGGTCTTCAACAAGAATATCTTCATTCAACAACTGATCTTCAAACAGATTAGGAACAACAATTGTATCATAGTCACTACTATTAGAAACATTCATCTTGATACCAAATGCATCTAAAGTATCATTATTATGAATTTCAAGATCAGAATGCTGAAAATATTCCCGCTGTAGGACAAATTTAGAAGAAGATATGACTGATAATGAATCTTCTTTCTCTTCCTTGATGTAATTATCCTCTTCATTTGTACTGCTAGAGTAATCAATTTCTTGAGAATAACATCCTGATTTATATTTCTCACAACAATCTACCAGAAGAAGATCAGTTGGAAAATACCTTTTGCACTGTTCATTGAATGGAGCATGAAATTCTCTTAAAGAAGAAATGTTGGAAGTAGGAAGAGATCTGTACCAGACACGTGCATCACCCTCCAAAGAGCACATAAACATTTTCATCAATGCATCTTCATGATGAATATTCAGTTGATCCATGCATTGATGAAACTCAATCAAATGTAGTGTCGGATTCTCCTCATCCTTTTCTCTGAACCGTTGAAGACAATCTCCCCATATATAAATAGTGGGAACATCATTAGGGAAACCAACAATAGCAAATAAATTAAACAGTGCAAACCTCAGTGCCAACATAGCTTCCATAGACTTTGACATATCAGATCAATGGAGTTGTCAATGGATTCTTCCTTCATGGAGTCACCAGGTGAATGATACAGTCAAAAAAAGTATCCAACTCTTGTTCACCATCAAGAGCTAGAATTGATCGTTGTCGTTCTCCCAAGGATAAATACTTCGTGTCTCTGTCCCCGACAGCAGTGCCAAAAGATGTTCGTACTTAAAGTCGCACTTGAATGTGAGAGGGAAAGCTAGGGCATCATGATATTATTGAAAAATTATTTTGAGGGTTCTTATGGTTTGGTTTTTTAATAAGGTGGTTGAAAATTAGCTAAAGGTTTTAAAATAAACAAGAAATTCAGAATAAAAACATAAGAAATCCCATTGATTGGTTAAAAGGTCGTCACATAGATGGATTAGACCAATAAGGAAAAGAGAAAATGAAGTTTTCAATTTGTCAACTTCACATAAATTCTTATCTCAAAATATCATTAAGAAACAAGAACATCAGCCTGAAATCAAAACTTGAAAATAATCACCACAACAAATTCTTTACTCTATTCATTGATAATCAAGAAAACAAATGCATTGCAGTTTGAATAATGAGCTTAAGCATGAAGAGAGAATAATAGAGTATAAAAAAGAGTCTAACCATCCATATTCCTTTTCTATTGAGTGTCAAATAGAAAATGAATGTCTTACAAGGAGTTTCAAAACAGGTCCCCTAGATCTCCAATTTTTCGACCCTTAACTTCTCCTTCTACAAAGTTTATATAGAACAATACATAATTATCAAGATATAAAATAAATGGATCTGAAAACCTCCTCATATATATTTAGTTTCTTGTTTCAAATAATCACGGAGAATATCCAATCTGATCTCCAATTCGACTTGATGAGGTGGCTTGTCAACTTTTGTCCATGATATTTTTTAGGAAAATAAATCTGGCAAGTTCTTGAAAAATAGGGTCCAACAATCTCTTTGTATATTTCAAACGGTGATATATGTGTAAAAACCGAGAGATTTTTTTGTGAAGGGACTCATTCCCAACAAAAACCTCTTTTTGTTTCCAAAAATGCATCACCAATTGTTCTGCAACCTCTCCCAAAATTACTGACTAAAACAGGAAATTATTTATTGTGAAATATCATAACAATAGGCTTCAAAGATCAATTCGGATCTCTTAAAATGTGATTTCTGTGTTAAAACCAAGAGAGGTTTTTTTGAAGGGGAATTTTCCCAACCAAAACCTCTTTTGGTTTCAAATAATTCCTCTCCAGATGTTCTGCAACCTCTCTTGAAGAAAAAGACTAAAACATGTAAAACAAAACATAGTATTTCCTATAGCTTTATCAGAAAATTAGGCCTCAAAGATATATCTGAATCTCTTAAAATGTGATATCTGTGTAAAAACCAAGAGAGGTTTTTGTGAAGGGGCATGTTCCCAACAAAAACCTCTTTTGGTTTCAACAAGTTCCTCTCCGGATGTTCTGCAACTTCTCTTAAAGGAAACGACTAAAACAGGTAAACAAAAAAGAGTATTTCCTGTATTTGATTTATTTTTTTTCTTCTTTCTGTTGTGTTCATCTTTAATTTTTGAAATCATGTATCTTCTCTTGCTGTTTGGAATTCCATTGCCCCACCTGATCTTTTTCTTTCTTTTATTGCTTTACCATTTTTTCCTTTGGCACTTTTCTTACTTGTCAATTTTTGTTTATGCTTGACTGTGGGTTTAATTGGATTTGCATTGTAATCTTCATCTGTATCTTCTTCCATTTTAATGTCAATATCAGGAAACACTTCTGCATCAGGAAACATTTCAATCTTTGTATCAATTTTTGATCTCTTACCTTTGTTGGTGGTGGCCTTGTCTTGGTTTTAATCTACAAGAGTATCAACAGGAAATTGTTGAGTCTGTTTCTTTCTCTTACTGGTTCTTGTCACCCTTGTTGCAGACAATTCCTCTTTGACTGGAAATTCATCAACTGTCATACCATGTTTCTGTGTAGATGCTTTTTTCCCTTTGCCCCTTTTATGTTTTCTTGGTTGGGGATCAGGATTTAGGGATTGGATCAACCAATTCCAAGGTTTCTATGAATTATGATCAAAGCGATATGCCATTCTTATCTAATCCAACTATGAGAGACCCTCTTTGATCCAGGTGGATATTGGTGGCCACCCACCTTTTCCGACTGGCTCAAAACAGTTTTCTGGCAATTTTGGCAATTTACTATTTTTAGCAGGTTTTAACTTCCGGGGCCAT